>OY856410.1:435560705-436163205 GCA_963693085.1 Alisma plantago-aquatica
GTCATTAGTTATCTCAGCCAAACTAGACTATATTTTATTGGTAACATTATCTTGATGTACTATTTTGTTGTTTATACATGAGTTGCATGCTTATTTAATGTGTTATTTGGGACGTCCAGGACACGGGGGCATCTTTTTGTATGATTTGGTTAGTCTCCATTGTTTTGTAGTTATGTTAAACCATTTCGTCCATGCTTCATTGGAGTTTATGCTTAAATGATTCTAGAATGCATTCTAAATGGTGTTTTACTTTTCATTAAAACTTTATATTTGAATCTATCTCAAATTTTAGGGTCCAAATATGTAATTGAACAAATTGAATATACAGTTGAGTGATTATTTTATATATAATAATTATTAATAAAAAAAATCCAAAACCACATATACTCCCGCATATCGCATATACTCTATGAGGTGACCTCCCCGCACACATAACGCATACTGCTTTTTAAAACATTGCAGGTCATCGAAGTTTGCAAATATAGAAGTTTACTTAGAATCGATTTCCCCAAAAAATCGACAGCAACAATATTGGCGAATTTTCACTATATCAACAATTTTTAGTACCACGAACATGAGAAGTTAAACAAAAATGATATAAAAGGAGGGCAACATATTGATAGTTCTTGTATTTTAAGCACAATACATTGCAGACAGCAAATACCAAACTTATCTTTCTGTGAAAGGCTATAGAGATACAAAAACAGCCAGCGCACTTATGGCTTATCTTAGAAATACAAAAGGTTAACATAATCATAGCATTATTTGGCATCCCAAAAGATAAGATTCATTTGAAATGTGCCTTTTGGTGAAAGTGACCAATAAAGAAGTGGGTATAGATAATGATAGATACATTAAAAGGGACGAATTTGAGTGCAATTCTAAAAAAACATGTATTTTTCAGGTTCGTACTGAGTCATCACAAATCTTATTTTGTAACATGGGGAGTTTGAATGCGCATAGGTTGTGGAGGGGGGTCCAACAACAAAATAACAGATCATCAACCACTCACAAATGAATGAAATAGGACGGAACCATTGAATTCAAGAATCAAGGAGAAGTGGATTTGATTAGTATGTAGTCCAGAACAGGCTATTCATAGTTTCATGCAGTGGTAGTGCACCAGACTAGATACTTTTCTCATATTCGGTAAGATATATTTACTTGCCATTTCCCTTGGTGTCGATAGTCAAGGATATAGGTTGAACTCTACCTACCAAGAAAGTATAGCTATAAGAGAAAGCCTTTGATCACCCTCATAAATTGTGGACTAGATTACTAGAGACTTCTCATCACCAAAACTTGTTTACAGGATGCTCCCGATATACATGAACATTATAGTGAAGAGAGATTAAACTATTACTTAGGTGGTACATGGATCCAGTTAAAGTTCAGTACATAATGTATAGGGAAAATGTAATGGGTCTAAGGTCCTAATCTCAAAAGTTAATGTCAACACTCCCCCTCAAGGTGGAGACTTACATGTCATGTAGTCCTAGCTTGTGACATATATGTAAAAATAAGGCTATAGGCAAAGATCTGCTTGGAATATTAGCCACTTGATGACTGGTTTGCACATGAGGTATGAAAATCTTCCTTGCTTTAAGGAGATCACGAACAAAGTAATAGACCACCTCGATATGCTTAGTATGTTTGTTAGAGACCGGGTTATTGGCAATATCAATTGTTGATTGGTGTAAAGGGTCCTCTTTAGCTCGTCGATATATCGACAGAGACACAAAACCTAGGTCGAACACTCCCCCTCAACAACAACTCCCAAAGGTTGATGCATATCGACTTCCTCGAATAAATTGGCATAGGAGAAGGCTTTCCTGATGTCAAGCTGGTAAAGACGTTAGTCTAGATGTGTTGCAAGAGAAATCAGAATGCGGATCAAGAGAATTCGAGTGACATGCGAGAATGTCTCAGAAAAGTCAACTCCATCAGTCTGCATGAAGCCATTGGTGGCCACATAGGTGTTTAATCAATCGGCGAAGACTTCGGATGAATACTTGGCGTAGAAGACCCATCGGCAGCCAACAATATTCTTACCACAATGGTTGATATTAGTGATCCATAAAGTCAACATTTATGGTAGTGACAGACGCCATAAACCGTAAATCTGTATTCTAAATTTGTTTTATTCGCATTGAATGAAGGTACTCCAATGTTTACTAATGTATATTTTGGCCTAATTTCTACTAATTATTGGAAGGTCCTTATCACTCCAACCTAACACATTTTTAAACATGTGATCACACTAGTGAATGCATACTTGTCTTATTTCTAATGAAAATCCAACAGATTTCCCCTCAGTTCTACGAATAAACCAATGTAGAATTATGAATAATTCTACATAAATATCCAATGTACGTATAGGGAAACACTACTATGTCTTGTTAGATCTAAGAAACAAGTATGCATTCACTACCTAAGTGTGATCACTAAGTTTAAAAATAATCACAAATATAGGGGACTATGAAAGATATAACACTATTGGTTGTATCACAAATAGGTGCACCATCTGCATGTATATTTCATTTTAATCACCCGTAACTAAATAGCATATACTAACATAGGCGATTCTGCCATGACTAATAGTCAAGATACAGAGTGGAAGAAGGTGTGTATAGGCATTTCTGCCATGCCTAGTCAAGATGCGGAGTAAAAGAAGAACATGAGTATAGGTGGTAACATTTTCATTAACCTGCAACTGCAACTCACTGCCTATTAGTTTACTTAAGAACAATTGAACAAGACAACATAGGCATAGCTCAAGTTAATATACAGCTTACTGCTTCAGTTAACATAGGCATTTCTGTGATTCCTTGTCAAGATGCAGCGTATAAGAAGAACATGAGTATAGTAGCTAAAATTTTCATTAAACTACAGATCACTGACTATTAGTTTACTTAAGAACAATCGAACAAGACAAAATAGGCATATATCAAGCTAATCTACAGTTTACCATTTTAGTTTACAGGCATTTCTGCCATGCCCCGAGTAAAAGAAGACATGAGTATAGTTGCTAACAATTTCATAAACCTACATCTCACTGACTATTAGTTTAGTTAAGAGCAATCGAACAAGACAATATAGGCATATATAAGTCACTCTACAGCTTACTGTTGCAGTTAAGATAGGCGTTTCTGCCATGCCTGGTCATGATGCAGGGTAAAAGAAGAACATGAGTGCAGTTGCTAACATTTTCATTAACCTAAAGCCCATTGACTATTAGTTTAGTTAAGAACAATCAAACAAGATAACATAGGCATGTGTCAAGTTAATCTACAGTTTATTTCAGTCAACATAGGCATTTCTGCAATGCCTGGTCAAGATGCTGAGTAACAGAAGAAACATGTGTATGGTTGCTAACATAAGCATATACAAGTTTGTCTACAATTTATTGTTTTAAATAGATTATAAAAGAGGTCTTAGACTGCAGATATTAATGCATGAACCCCAAACATAGCAAATGTATACCCGAAAAAATACACACAGAAAATTGATGTCTAGGAATTATGAGTAAAGAACGGAGAATCGGATTATGTTTCTTAGTGTAATGGGATTGCAGCAGCCAAGCTTAGAAAATAGAAAGAGGCAAAAGATTGCCAAACAGGGCAGAGGAACCCAAAACTCTCAGCGAAGAAACGGAGGCGCAATGGAAAACCCCAGTTATCTTGCTTCGTCGAAAAGAACACCCACCCAGAACAGGGAGGAATAAAAACGCCAAGAAGCAGCACCTGTTCGGCAAAAAGAAATAGAGGTGGTGGTGAGGAAAAGAAGCAAAGAGGATAAACGACAGGGGCGGACGGCGTGAAGGGCAAGGCCGTTAGTTGTTCGGCTGTTTGCGTTGGCAGTGGGGGTGGTTGACAGGGATGAGGAAAGGGTGGGGGAGGAGGAGAAGAGAACAAGGGATATGGTAGGGTGATGATGCTGGTACCAGTACCGCTACCTTTTTCTTTGTTTTCCTCCGAAATTCCGCCAACTGTACCGAGGATTGCCCGGTTTGCGGGTTGCCCCGCGTCACCTCGTGCGTAGTGGCTGCGTGCCTGCGAAGAAGGGAGACAGAGCGAGAGAGACCCAAGGATGAGAATAGTCGGGAATCAGGGAAGGAAGGAGAGAAGAGGCACTGCTGTGTAGCTAGCTGGAAACTGGGTTTACGGATGGAATATGGAGACTAGCGAATAGAGGAGTGACCTAACAAAAAAAGCAGGAGATCAGGTCTAAAGAATTTACCGGCGGGTTGCTCGTCTGGGTGTCTCATCCTCGTCTCGCGAGCGTCGACTCCCAACAAGGCATTCAAGGTGATGAAGCCACAGAACCAGGACACTAGAATCCGGCGTCGGCGATGACCTCACGGTGGCCTTCGAAATCCGACGTCAGCAATGCCCTCGGAAGGAAGCGTCGGCGTCACAGAAACCTGATGTAGGCCGCAAAATAATTGTTTCTTAATATTAGCTTAAATTACACTATGAGATATTTGGCTAGTAGACAATAAAACTAAATTATAGTGTTAGTTTTTTCTTTGTCATTAGATGGCACTTTTATTTGATATTATCGTTGATCATGTGGTTTTCCATTATGAAAAAGGGTTGCCATGTGTTGTAGAGATGAGCATATGAGTCATTTGTAACGCGATGGAGGACGATGACCTCGACAGGCTCTACGTCGGCGACGCGGCGTCACAGAACGCGATCTAAGCCGCAAAATCACAGATCGAGCAGGTTCTGGTGATGGTGAGTGTTCAAATTATGAGAGGGTGGAGAGGGGACCGGAAAGACACCCTCCCGTGGTTTTGGGAAAAGAAAAGTAACAACCATTAGGCAATGTCAAAGACACGTCACCATTGTAGTGAATTCAGCTCGAAAGGACCACAACACGATGTCATATTTGAGAGTTGATTATAACTAATTATATCATTTATGTATATTTAATCATTATGTATGTTAAGAAAATTATTTTATTATATAAATATGACGGGTGATTTTTATTTGGTAAGATTGTTGGATTGAGAAAGAAAATGGAAAATGGGAAGATGAAGTAGAGGGATGAGAATTATAGTTGATTATTTACTTTATTTACAAATTATGTATCAACTTGTTGCATAGGGAATATGCAAGTAAGATAATCTGAGGGAGTGTTCATAGAGAACATGGTGACCATGGGCTTAGATTTGAAACTAGAAGATCAAGTGAATTAGTGGGGTGAGTAAGTGAAGATCATTTATGAACTCCATTAGAATATAAATACAACATAAATTGCTATGAAAATAGTTGTGAGTGAGTTAAGGATATGATGGGAATCATTCATAAAATTAATTTATTATGGGATGAAAGATATGTGAGTGAAGTATTGAGGGTCGTTGGGGAATCAATTGTTATATTATATTAATAAACATTCACATCACCATGAAAATTGAATATTTTATAATTAATTGTCTTATAATTGAATGATATTTGAATTGAGTTTATCATCTTATTAATATTGTTAAGTAATTCATTGTTTTTTAAATAGAATGAATTTAAATAAACCATTATTTAAAAAAATAAGAACAAACATGTCATTTTTTAGATTCAATAAAACTCTCTTAATTAAGAATACATTAAAGGGGGGAAAAATCACTATGTCGTGGACATTTCATCTCAAAAATGCATATAATTACTCAAAAGAGTTTAGTTTATTTGTTCTATTGTACTTTTATCATCATCTTATTTTTACTATGTGACTAAGTATCAAAATATATGTGTATATTATTCATAAACTTCTAACAAGAAGTATTGTGTACATATGTTTATTCAAAATTTATTAATGATAATATCAAGCACATAGTTTGAATAAGGTAATAGTCTCAAAATATGATAGAATTCTACGAACATAAGAAGCGTTTGAAAATCTTTCTAATTGAAATGATAACTATAATACGATGTGAAACTTTTAGACATATATTTTCCATGATTGAGAATTCAAATATAAAAAATGATAAATAAAAATGATATTGCAAATGAGACAAGATACGAATGTAAAGATTATATTGGTTTAATTCATTTTATGAGATACATCCATTAAAATAAAAGGCATTTTTATATAAAAGGTGAAAAATAGATGCATGTGTCATGTAAGAGGGAAAAATAACTTGTCATATTATCTATCAAGATGATGTTATGTGGGTGGTTGCTATACTTGGATCAGTTTGGAGGCTGCTACACCTTATTTTTTGAGTAGTCTCTACAAGTGTTATGTGGGTGGTCGCTACCCATGTAGTTATGTGGTCGCTACATGGTGTCACCCATGGTGAACGCTACACATGCATGGGTGTTGGGCGCTACATACCTAGCATGGTCACTACATGTAACGTAGTTCATGGTAATAATGTTTATCCCTAATATGCCTCATGGATGTGGGAAGTGATGCGCCTAGGGTTTGATGTTAAAAGTTGTGATGGACACCCTAATTAGCCAATCATGAGAAACTTTAACCCTAATATAAGTGTGTGATATACTTGTTGAGCTTGCTTGAATGAATAGTATGTAATGATGTTTCTCTCTCCTACTTGTGTAGCCTAATGTTACAGGTTGAATGTGCATTATAACTGGTGACTACTATGGTATATCTCATATGACAGAGGGTGATTATTATGTGCCTTGATGAGGCATGATGAGATAATTATGATATGCATGATCTATGTGATTTGGACCTTGTAACCTGGTAGAGGCTTTATGCCTAGTGTGAGGTGATATGCTCCAGTGGTGTGAGAAGGGATGGTTATCCTAGGATGATGTGATAATGATGTTGGCCTTATATGGGAGAGATATCATGTGATGGTGTGACAAGTTCATACCTCTTACGTTTTATATCTTCTGGAGTTGTTTTACAATTATGCTTGCTAGAACGAATTAAGGTTTGTATGTTCACTTGTTTGACGCAACCTTAATTCACCTAATTGGCATAACCAATGCAATGAAATCGTAATCATGTAGTTTCCATGTGCCATAGATCTATTTCAGTGTCAGAACTTGCTGGATGGTGAAATGAGTAATTCCTGCGGGAAACTCAAAGCGTGTATTGTTGAATATGTGGGGAACAAGTCGAGGATATATCGACGTGTCCACAATGACAAGTTATTGAGGGTGACTGCATCATGCCTCTGTGTTACAACCTCAATTTTACTTGTATTTCAATACAATTATGCTATAAAAAGGGGCTTGTTTGGAAATTTATGTTTTTCTTTTATAGGATGGATTTCTTTTCAAATTTTCTTGAATGATATATTTTGTGAATTTTACTATTTTAAATCAATAATGTACAAAAGGGAAATGAAGAGAAGAAAATTTCATAATAAGTAAAGGGCAAAAGAAAATAGATATTAATTATATATATGCTTAAGAGAATTATATGGAATTCTCTAAAAAGTGGCATGGATGGTCACAATTAACTATAGTTTTCCATTTCACATGCTTTATAATAGAGAGTTGAAATAAAGAAAATAGAAAAGAAAAGAAGAGAAAAGATTGTGTAACACATAAAATATGCCTTAAAAGTGAATGACTTACATATTAAGAAAAGGTGATATTCCTTTCGAGTTTTAACCCAATTCTTTACACACACCTAGATAAAGTTATATAAGACTTTCCATTAAAATTTGGGATAAAAAGGAATAAGGATATGAGAGTTATGAATTTTAGAAAAATCTCTAAAGTGGGGATAATACAAAAGGAAAGTGTTTATGTCATGATTTAAATGAAATAAGAAAATCGGACTATATTTACTTGTGTGTGACAGGGACCGTCAGATCAAGATTTGATGCCTCGCGTCTTGTCCCTCACCTCACGATAGATTGGGAAAGTAAACCTATACACACGAGGATGGAAGATTCTATTTGTTGGGTTTTAGAGAAGACAGAGAAGGCAGCGGAAACAAAAATTTCTCCCCAAACCCATACCGAGGAAACGCGTCAACGTCTATATAATAGGAAAGGATGGTTTGCGGAATCATACCTTGTCCCGAGGCTTGCTCGGCGACAATACCTCGCGCAATGCGCGGTCTTCAACTCCGGACTTCGACGGTGTCTGTGCAGCTCCTGGTCGCACCGGGACTGACAACTCTTACTCGAACCGGACTGTCGGATGACAGTTGTCCTCCTAAGCGGCAGTGTCCTCCCGCCTCTGTAGTAGTCCACACGGACCACCTGGACTCCACTCTCCTTGTCCCACAAGGAAGTGGAAGGAGTCGCACCCTCCTGTTGACGTACTAGTCGCCAACACGCTCTCCTTCCTCCTGTTGCAACTGCAGTTGTCCTTCCCTTGCTGCACCTCCCTTTTGCGGGAAGCACTTGCTCGGGCTCTCTCACGGTTACCAAAACCAGAGATAACGACAACTTGCAGAGCAACTGGTTGCACTGAGTTGTACTTTGAGAAGCCCCCAATACCCCTATATATATAGGAGAGTCATGGGACAGGGTTCTCCATCCCGGGCAATGCGGGACTAAAGCAGGAGTAGAAGGGTTCGAGAATTTTCCACAAAAAGCAACCGGTTCGCAACTTGAAATGATCGGTTCACAACTGAACCGATCGGTTCGGCCATTGAGCCGATCGGTTGGACCTGAGCCAATCGTTTGGGTCACTCCAACCGATCGGTTGGTGCCCTGAACCGATCGGTTCATGGTCCTAATCCGGCTAAAAAAGACTTTCCTTGTTTCTTTCCCAATTGGTATCGAATACCAATATTATTCCCAATCGAATTGGGCAATTTGAAACGAAAGGAAAATCCTTGCCGACATGACTTTCCCAACTGGTCGGTTGCACCAGTTGAGCCGATCGGTTCAACTCTTGAACCGGTCGTTTCAACCTGGGCATGAGCCGATCGGCCTGGACACTCCAGCCGACCGGTTCAGCAACCTCAGCCGACCGGTTCATCACATGAACCGATCGGTTGGGAGCACAGGTTGGGCAAAATCAGTCAATTGTGAACTCAATCAATCCGATACTCCAATCAATGCGTCCAACACCTTGAACCATACGATATTGAGCCATCGACTGATTGAGTGTTTAATTGAACTACTAAACTCCTTTAGTAATCAATCTAAACATTGATTTGTGGACAAAACTCCTTTTCCAGGTTAAATCCTATGTGTGTGACCCTGCAGGTCCATTTCACGTTGGCAGTGAAAGTTCATAACACTTATGACTTCACAAGCAAAGAGCGGTGCCTAGTCACACATCAATGCTACCCAAGTGAAAGTAGAAAGTTGGAGAACAACTTTCATCCTACAATCCGTGAATGGTGTTACAGCGAATGTATAATTCCTTTGTCACTGATATCCCGAATGAACTCGAGGCATGGAACAGTCATCCTGTCAACGTTCATTCACTTTCTTGATCTCAGAGTAGACTGGAAGAGATATGTATGACATCAGTATCACATACTGATTCACACATGCGTGCACGCCTTTCTCAATCCTACTCATCAAGTGGCCATGGATATCAAACTCCCTCAGGAGGGACAAATCCCATATCTATCACTCACCCCTCAAAAGCCCCATGTGTCAAAGCCACCCAATCATCACCTTTATAACAACCCATGTTTCAGGACTGCGTTTGATGATGTCAAAGTGTGCCCAACGACATGTGTTGAGTGTAGTGATTTCAGGTCTAAGAATCACACTCACCACCATCACTGTGAGTACTGACTGTGACTACCATCTCATGGTTCCATGTGTCAAACTCACGATGGGTCTGTCCGGTACCTTGTTCTCTAACAAGTACCTATGTGTTTGGTTTGATATCTCTATATCATGACTAATGAGATTCTGTCATCAACCAACACCACAATCTAGTCTTCTGTGTCATTGTTGTCTATCTACCTTCCACAATGACATCCGACTAGGGACATAACAAGAATGTACAAACTCTTAGCATCTGTATGATCTCATCGTTCAGGTCATGAACCTGAAGGCATACGTCATTGAGTATTGTCATTCTCTAGACATTCAATCTGTTCTATCACTATCTCATATGACTGAACCAGAAAGAATTGGAAGCTCGCCTTTTATGTTTATCAAATCAATCTTAATGTATCCCACCAATCATCCCATGATTGGCTCTCAGGGCACACATACCAACAGACTCCCACTTGCACTGCGAGCCAATCACCCATGAATCATATTCATAGTGATCTTCAAACATGTCCCACATGTTACTGTGCTCTTAGTGCAAACATAGTGAGTACTGACAACACCTTGCCAAAGTCTGTACAAATTGCATGTCTCTCATCTCTTCGTTGTACGTCACACGTATGAGATGGAGTTGCCGTAATATGCGATCTTGTATTCCATTTTCTAACCTTTAGCCACATTGCATGATCAAGGATTCCAGACTTGTCATCAATGAGTGGAATATAAGTTCATCTCATGAACTTTCAGATCCATATAGTATCCACTGCTGTTCACTAACACATAGTGTGGGGTCTGATCTCCAAACCATGACATAAACACGATTAAAACTTAGCGGAAGCGAATCGGTAATCAGCGGAAGACAAAAATCACGGGAAATTAAAACTTTTCGAGATAAGAACTTGTATCCATAAAAACTCCTTTCATAAAGAGAGGTAACTGTTTACATCTCAGGATAATTACTTCTTGAGTAATTATATACATCAAGATACAAAATCTCAAGATCACTATACAAAAGACTCCAAGACCTGAGAGTACAGAGGACACATAGGACTGACTCTAACTACACCACATGGCAGGACAAATCTCCACCTGAGATTACTGCTGCCCCTGGTGCTGCTGCTGCTGAGACTGGTCACCTGTAGGTTGGTTCCTTCGTCTCCGACGTCCACCTAAAAAGTTGAAGCCTACGGGGTGAGACAATTATACATAATTGTCCCAGCGAGAGTTATAACTCTTCGCCAGAAGCTTTATTATAACATCAAAGATTATTTTAAACAGTAAAGCCTTCAAAGCATTCTATAACAGTTGCAGGTATAACAAGATCTCTACTATTTAGGAGATATGGAGAATATCAACATTATTGCAATGTAACATCAATCAACTAACTTGGAGTCATCTCTAACAAGTTATACTACATGGTTGATTATGTTTTACAAACAACGTTATGCCCTGTGGAGATGAGGCTTACCACTCATACTCCAACTGATTGCTGAGAAGCCGCATTAGTATCATACATAGGTCATTAAGAGAGCCGGATTCTCATGACCTTCACCTTCCTCAGTCAGTAAGAGGATCACTTGTAGGACACCTCGTGTCTCTACTACTATAGCTCACCAGGGTAAACTGGTCCTTCGCTATTCTAGAGTCACAGTGGCGTTCTGTACTCTCTTCGTCATCAGGAGGTTTCATATTTACCTACCACTGATACGGATATCTGTGCTTTCTTCGTCATCAGGAGGTTTCATGTTTACCTACCACTGATACGGTATGGAACTATAGTGAAGGATGGATGGATTCCACATCTACATCACTTTCCTACACTAGGATGTAAGGTTCTACACATCCATGTACCCCACATACTCAAAAGTATGTGCTCCAGGAGTTCCCTGAGGAAAACCTGTTTCACCATCACTTAATTTCTGACAATGATGGATCTATGATCAGGGCTCTACATTATACTTGATTAGTTAGGTACATTCAGTATTCTTTAACATCATACATTGTTCTTCAAACAATAACAGTAGCATAGCAGCTATAAAAGAAGAATACTAAATGTAACAGGCCTAACTCATATCAATCATCATTTCTCATTATCCTCATCACAAGTCATCTCTAAGGCATGACCTTGATGGTATTCATGGCTCTCATAGCCCATTATCAGCATAGGATGCCACTGGCAAGGCATCAGATTACTTTACTTATTCATAAGGCTAACAACATGCCTTTAATGAATATAACATCAACATCCATACCTGGATATGATTACCTTCATATCAGAACCTGCATGGTTAATACATCTGATAAAGGTAATGCAACAATAAGGAATGTACTTCCTACTCTTGTCATAAGAGTTAAATCTCTAATTCATATCAAATAGAGTTTAATACTCAAAAGCATGCCATTACCCTTGAATTAGGGTTTACTATTCACATTACATGTCATCACCCTTGAATTAGGGTTTACTATTCACATCAAGGTGAATTAAACTCATAACATCATCATGTATGAGTAACATCTTCATTGATGCTCTTAGATTGGTTAAAGGTTCATCATTTATCATAATTAGGGTTTCTATGACCTCACACAGGTGGATCATACCCTAATTATACTCACTCATGTGCATTGGAGATGCTTTACTTGAGTTTCCACTTAAAAAGGGTACTTTCTCTCTCTAGAAGTACTTTCTCTCTCTAGAAGTACTTTCTCTCTCATCATAATGTTAGGTGATGTCAACATCACTCTAAAACAGGTTGGATTGAGTCATCATAGGCTAACATAGCCAAAAACATTACCATTATGTGATTAGAGTTACTTTCTCTCTCTAGGGTACTTTCTCTTTCATCATACTAATGGTTGATGATAACATTAGACTAGATCAGGTTAGATAGAGTCATTATGACTAAAAACATCATTCTCATGTAATTAGGGTTTGAATTGAGCAAGGTATAACTCAATTGACCTTTCAGGGGTATATTGGTAATTCACCCCATTGATCATCATTATGGTCAAAACCTTAGTCAAATAACCCCTTAATATCCTAGGTTGTCATTAGGGTTTGATTAGGGCAACATCGAACCATTTATATCATCATTTGATTTAATGAAGTCAACCTTGAATCACATTGATTGATTTCAATCATTAATCATCAATTGAATTGAGACCGATTGAAAGTGTTGACCGTTTGCCCACTTTGACTTTCCAAGACCGCGAGCCTCCTTCTAACTCCAAGATTGCGAGCCCCCTTAGGCTTCAAGACCGCGAGCCTCTTCAAGGGTTCAATACCGCGAAGCCTCCCATTGGTTCAAGTTAAAGTTGAGACCGCGAAGACCAATTTGAGTTGAGACCGCGAGGGACATGAAGACCGTTTGCCCTTCTTTGACCTCAGGACCGCGAGGCCCTTCGCGGTCTTGAGACCGAGAGCCTCCTCTCGGTCTTGAGACCGTGAGCCCCCTCACGGTCTTGAGACCGCGAGCCCTCTCACGGTCTTGAGACCGCGAGGCTCTCATGGTCTCAGCCGCTTGGTCCTTCAACAAGGCTCAAAGATGCAACCGATAATGTCAAACCATATTGAAGCCCTAAAATGGTCAAAGCTATGTTGACCACTTATGGATTTAGTCAACTGAGATTATGCTTGATCACTTGGTCATTCATTTGACCCATAATGGTTAACCAATTATGGTTGAAATCGATTCAATTAGGGTCTATCAATGTTCACCCATCAACACTCAACAGTGTGCATCAACACAAGGTTGAACCCTTCAATTGAGCTCCAATTGGGCCCAAACTTGGCCCAAACGGTCTTGAGGTCATGTGGGTGGACCCCACATGGTCTTAAGACCGTTTGCCCAAGATTTCATCAAAGTCTAAGGTGATTTGATAGGGGTTGAACCATGATTGAACCACAAAACAGAATTTTGATTAAATTAATAACTTATTTGCAATTGGGTCCTCAATTGGTCAAAATACTTAACCCTAGACCTTCAAACGGTCTTGGTGATTGTCCTCTCGGTCTTGAGACTGTTTGGATGAGTTCCAAACGGTCTTGAGACCGTTTGCCCATCCAATTTTGGATTCTAGTGCAAATTCATCAAGATCTGACCTATTGAGTTGATGATCATGTCAAAATTTAATTGCAATGTAATTCGGTGTAATTGTACCTTTAATTGGTCAACTATCCTTGACCCCAGACCTCCAAACGGTCTTGGTTGATTGCCCTCGCGGTCTTGAGACCGCGAGCCTCCTCTCGGTCTTGAGACCGTGAGCCCCCTCACGGTCTTGAGACCGCGAGCCCTCTCACTGTCTTGAGACCGCGAGCCCTCTCACGGTCTTGAGACCGCTTGCCCAAAAAGGCAATATCAGACCGTTTGAAAATCAGCAATTAATTTATTTAAAGTTGTGACTTAAAAAGGTCATATCTCCCGATTCCTTTGGAGTTAGTCTCCCAAATTTTGAGGGTAATTAGCCTATATAATTAGGAACAGATTTCTTATACGGTCCACGCTCGGTCAATGGGGCCAAACGGTCTTAAGACCGTTTGCCCTGTCGCGGTCTTGAGACCGTTTGCTCACCTCGCGGTCTTGAGTCTGAGAGAGCAAACTGTTAGGACCGTTTAAGGAAAAGAAAAGCGGTGGGTTTTTCTTGGAAATCACGCCTTCATCTTCTAGCTCAAGAATAGTACAGATATCCCACGGGTTTGCTTGCAAAATAGCAGGAAAAGGTAGGGAAATATGAAGAGCTATCATTAAAACGCATATAAAGATGCACATAGTAAAGCATAGGTTTAGAGTTATAAAACCCGCCTAAAGCTTGCTTCTTGAGCTCCAAGCTTTCAAGCTCCAAGCTCTAATGGCGTCCTTGAGTCCTTACAGGTTGGCCAAGGTGAAAACTCCAAGGAAGGATGAAAAGAGACGGCTAGAAAGGTAGGGTTTCAAGAATTAGCCATGAAGATGACCTTGAATTCGAGTTTTAACCATGGAATTAGGCAAGAAGAGGGGTTTAAACCTACCTTGCACCCCTTGTTCGTCCTCCTTAGCTCCAAGGCAGTCCTTGGTCGTCTTTGGTGAAATGAAACAGTAAAGGAACGAAGGGTGAGTTCCCTTGCAACTAAGGGAAGGAGGGCTTATATACATGGGGTAGGATTTTCAACATTAGTTCATAAGTTTCCCTTAATTCCAACTAAGTCCTTCCTTTATTACTTGCTCGTCCCTTCCTCTTTATTCTAAGGACAAACCTTATCTTAAGTTATAGAAAAGAAGGCAAGGAAGAACAATCTAATAATAAAGTTCATACTTAAAGGGATATTGCACATATACCCTGATTATTCAATCACAAAGCCTATTTCTTAACTTGATAACTCAATTGAGGTGAATTCCTCATCATTTCTTCTCTAAATGGTGGAAAGAGTCTAAAAAGATACTTTAGATGACATTCTTTACAAATTGCATCCCTTTATTTGGGTAAATTGCATTTTACCCCAAATTAGGGTTTCAAGCCCTGGGATTGCTTCCACAGCTGCACCTTGGTGCTCTAGCTTGGGAAATCCCTCAAACTTTGCCAAAGAGATTCTCATGATGTCTCAACATCAGAGGAACATCTCATCATGTGTAAATTGCAAACTAACCCTTTTAACTGGGTAAATTGCACATAGGTCCCTGTATATCAAAACAATGCTACAACTTTAAATAAAAAGGAGCAAATACTGAAATATATGTTTCTGAGAAACTTAATTACATGCTCAGGGTTAATCACAAAGATTTAATTACATATTTAGGCAAAACACCTAGGGTTGACTCATAACCCAGGTCAGGGATGTTACACATAGATACTCAGCATTTCCCTTTTAAATGGCTTTATTGGAACACTTCCAATTATCAACAAACTTTTACTTTTATACATCCTATGTATATTTTGCGATTACTTTTCTGTCCTTTCGGAAGTTCGCATCAATGTAACTCTTTACATCAAACTCTTCCTTATCTCCATAGAACTAGTACTTCCCAAGTACTTATCAAGTTCTCATGGTATTCCAGTAACCCTTACTGGAATTAGACAGACACCCACTCGTCATGTCCCACATACGAGTTTTCAGGATGAGCACATCATATTGCCATGTCCTACATACAAGATGATGAATGCATTTTATTCTTGCCATGTCATACATGCAAGATAATGGGATGATTACATACATGATAGATCCATATCTATTCTTACTGTTCCCATTCTTCATAAGAATTGGACACTTGGCCTTGGGATACTAACTCCATGTAACATGGACAAGTTTTCTCCCACTGAATCTGTGCATACTGAACACTTCAGTACAGATTGCCAATGTATGCTCTCTCTTTCCAGGTCAAGAGATTTTCGAGAACTATCTCTATAGATCTCTATTCCTATCACATAGGAAACATCTCTATCTTCCTTAAAGATAATTTCCATATTCAGATTTCCAATCTAGAACATTTCCATTTCACATCAATATGTGGAATGTGAATACGCTCCCACTAAATCACAGATCCCTTCTTTATTTTTGACATATCAGTCAAACCCTTTGACTATATCATCAAAGTAAAGATCCAATTTTGAGTTGCTTGTACTCAATCTATCACATTGATTAGTCCATTGTAACTTATAGACTTCATTTGCATTAGTGGATTCATAAACCTTATAGGCTGTGTCACGTACACATCCTGTTTTTATTCCTCATAGGAATGCAGTTTTAGTATCCATATACCAAATGTCTTAGTCATTAAGTTGCAATCAACAAGCATCATCCTTGTCAAAATGTTATCCATGTGTCTTAACACTTAAGACTTATTTGCACTTATGGATATGATCCAATGAGTGCTACCATCAAGGTCATACCTTATGGTTCACATGGAAGTCATTTAGGATGTAATGGTTTTAAACCATAACTCAAGATTCGGTTCCTCATATTCATCTTGATAGTTGACTCATCACATGAACAACTCATCACATAGATAATTGAGGTGTATCTGTTAACCCTTGTGATTCTTAATTTCTTTTATTAGTGTGGGGTATTCTTTTATTAAGAAGAATTCAGTTATTTGATAATCATTCTCTAACTCCTTAGAGTATGATTCCTTCTTGATTCAGACATCACCATGCCTTAATCATGAGTTCACTATGATACAATATAATAATCACTCATAAGGATCTCAAACATTTGGTCCAAGTATTTTATTCATTGATCTCATCAAGAATTAATACTTTACCAAATTTGTACTTCATTTATGATAATCTTGAACATCAAGACATTCATATTGGTATTTCTCTAAACACCATTTGAAGTATTAGCATTTATTCCAATAGGTATGTAAATACATCACATGTATTATACCTAATAGGATAATCAGTCTTCCACTACTTCAGTGAAGATTGATTAATCATGTCCAAGATATTCATGTCCCTTACTGGTTCTTCAACCAAAAGAGTCTAGTTTTATCCATCACATGGAAACTAGAAATGAATTTCTCATGATTAATGCTAATTAAATTGTTTGAGTTATCTATAACTTTTAGGTATCGTCTTATCTTATGCATATCAAATATCATAAGATAAATAAGGCATTGCCACAAAGATCACATCTTTATAAATTGAAACATCTCTTTATTAATTGCTATCATTGTCATACAATATGCAAAAATAAAGTGTTTCTATCTATTGGCAAGTATGAAATAGCAGTTCATAACTGTATTACATGCCTTATTGGCTGAAAATAAACTAAAGTATTCCTATCTATAAAGGCAACACTTGCCCCAAGTAAGAATGCTTTACACTTTACATCTTGATATCATATATCTCAAAAAAGTGTTACAAGTTTATTTACATGACACCTTCAAGTAGAGGCTTCAGTCGCCTCCTTCTTCTTTTGTTCTTCCAGGTAGAGAGGACAATTCCTTTTCCAATGTCCTGGCTTTTGACAATGGTGGAAATTTCCTTTCTTGGTCACGCCTCCCTTGGACTTGAGAGCTGAAGATGGCTTGGACTCCTGGCTAGCTTCAGAACCTTTCTTAGCTTTGCCCTTGCCCTTGCGCTTGGACTTGCCTTTCTTGCTCGTGATCACCATCACGGACTTAGGCTTGTCCTTCTTCATCTGTAACTCGGCTGTCCTCAACATGCCCAACAACTCTGACAGTGGCCTATCAAAGTTGTTCATGTTGTAGTTCATCACAAACTGACTGTAAGATTCTGGCAATGATTGCAGTATCACGTCAGTAGCCAACTCTTGGCTCAGTGGAAATCCCAGTCTCTGCAGGTTCTCCACATACCCAATCATCTTGAGTGTGTGAGGACCAACTGGATCTCCTTCTGTCATGACGCACTTGAACAGTGCCCTAGAAACATTGTACCTCTCTTGCCGTGCCTGATCTTCATACATGTTCCTGAGATGCAGAATCATCTCTATGACACCCATGTTCTCATGTTGCCTCTGCAACTCATGGTTCATTGAACATAGCATCAAGCACTTTGCATCAATGGCATCATCAGAATGCTTCTTGTAAGCATCCCTTTCTGTCCTTGGTGCATTAGGAGCGGGTTCCTCTGGAATTGGAGTATCCAGGACATAGAGCTTACGCTCTTGAGTGAGAACAATTCTCAATGTCCGATACCAGTCGTGGAAGTTTGTCCCATTTAGCTTGTCCTTGTCAAGGACCGATCACAAAGAAAAGTTGTTGTTGTTTGTTGCCATTTGTACTACAAAAAGGAAAATATGCAATTTTAGTCTAAAACTCATTTTTGACTTATTTGATTGATTTGAAAGTTTGACGATATAATTAGGCCTTTAATTAATTATTGCTCCCACTATTTTACTTCAAATCGATAGCCCTCACCATCAATTCGGAAGATTGCAGCGTACAACCTTCTAGTGGGCAAGATCCTGAAATCCTCTAAGCCATGGACCAGCTAGGGCTATCACCCACAACATAGATCTCTCAGGTAGGCAACTTTTGCCAATTGCATCATATACAACTCTTGATAAGATGTCATATACAACTCTTTGCAATGATCATCTCCATGCCTCAAGGTACTAGATCCCATCTAGATCACCTTGTTAAGTCTGACCCAAAGCAAACACGATGAACATGCACCCTGCTAGGGCAGACCCACACATTCATCCTTCACGCTTCCACGAGGTAGACGGTGCACCACGCTAGGGCGTGCCCACACTTGGTCGAACAAGCTTTTCACGTGTGTCGCATTTGGAAGGCATCTAAAACTTAATATTTTAATGAGGGATTTGGTTTTATATACATATACATATCCAATCACCACAATACATAGTACGTATCATATACATGCTATATCCCACAGAAAAAAATGCACAAACGATAAAAAGCGATGATTATGGCCATCCTAATGTGATTCCTCGAGCCAAGAGGAATCACGGTCATCTAGGTCTACATCACATGCAACTTGTACAAGATGAACTTCTGTGCCATGCCATCCGAGTTGATCAACTCATCACATGAATGATCTGTACTCTCCAGCCGGTCGTCTGGGTGCCACCAGCCGATCGGTTGGCTCCTCCAACCGATCGGTTCGCCTGGTCGTCGTGCATCTCGTCATGTCTGCCACCCGCTCGTCTCGCTCCTCGAACCGGTCATCAACCGATCGGTTCACTCCTTGAACCGACCGTCTGGAAGGTCAACCGATCGGTTCACTCCTTGAACCGACCGTCTGAGCAGTCGTCTTGATGTCCGCCGGTCTTTGACATAACAGGAAATAAAATCCTATTCTATTTATTACATTGCTTTAAAAAGGAAACCCCGATTTACATTCGGGGGGAGCAAAGGTAGGAAAGAATCTCAAATTATTTCGAGTTACATCAGGAATAAGAGAGGGAAGATCGGTGCGCAGACCGAGATGCAAGCAACCACAAACAACCACACACAGATAGGGGTTTATAGGCCATAATCATGCTACATACATCCACCACAAAACTCATTTAAGGGCGACGCGTATCGAGTGCATTAATAATACATATCATATATGTAATAAGGGATTTGTGGATTTAGGATTGGACATGCATAAAGACGATATTATTCGCATCGTATGCAATAAATAAAGGCGACAAACCAAAAATCGATCATATCGATATTCCTAAAATATAGAGAAGTTGACGTGGCTCTGATACCACTGTTGGGTTTTAGAGGAGACAGAGAAGGCAGCGGAAACAAAAATTTCTCCCCAAACCCATACAGAGGAAACGCGTCAACGTCTATATAATAGGAAAGGATGGTTTGCGGAATCATACCTTTTCCCGAGGCTTGCTCGGCGACAATACCTCGCGCAATGCGTGGTCTTCAACTCCAGACTTCGACGGTGTCTGTGCAGCTCCTGGTCGCACCGGGACTGACAACTCTTACTCGAACCGGACTGTCGGATGACAGTTGTCCTCCTAAGCGGCAGTGTCCTCCCGCCTCTGTAGTAGTCCACACGGACCACCTGGAACTCCACTCTCCTTGTCCCACAAGGAAGTGGAAGGAGTCGCACCCTCCTGTTGACGTACTAGTCACCAACACGCTCTCCTGCCTCCTGTTGCAACTGCAGTTATCCTTCCCTTACTGCACCTCCCTTTTGCGGGAAGCACTTGCTCGGGCTCTCTCACGGTTACCAAAACCAGAGAGAACGACAACTTGCAGAGCAACTGGTTGCACTGAGTTGTACTTTGAGAAGCCCCCAATACCCCTATATATAGGAGAGTCATGGGACAGGGTTCTCCATCCCGGGCAATGCGGGACTAAAGCAGGAGTAGAAGGGTTCGAGAATTTTCCACAAAAAGCAACCGGTTCGCAACTTGAAATGATCGGTTCAAAACTGAACCGATCGGTTCGGCCATTGAGCCGATCGGTTGGACCTGAGCCGATCGTTTGGGTCACTCCAACCGATCGGTTGGTGCCCTGAACCGATTGGTTCATGGTCCTAATCCGGCTCAAAAATACTTTCCTTGTTTCTTTCCCAATTGGTATCGAATACCAATATTATTCCCAATCGAATTGGGCAATTTGAAACGAAAGGAAAATCCTTGCCGACATGACTTTCCCAACTGGTCGGTTGCACCAGTTGAGCCGATCGGTTCAACTCTTGAACCGGACGTTTCAACTTGGGCATGAGCCGATCGGCCTGGACACTCCAGCCGACCGGTTCAACAACCTCAGCCGACCGGTTCATCACATGAACCGATCGGTTGGGAGCACAGGTTGGGCAAAATCAGTCAATTGCAAACTCAATCAATCCGATACTCCAATCAATGCGTCCAACACCTTGAACCATACGATATTGAGCCATCGACTGATTGAGTGTTTAATTGAACTACTAAACTCCTTTAGTAATCAATCTAAACATTGCTTTGTGGACAAAACTCCTTTTCCAGGTTAAATCCTATGTGTGTGACCCTGCAGGTCCATTTCACGTTGGCAGTGAAAGTTCATAACACTTATGACTTCACAAGCAAAGAGCGGTGCCTAGTCACACATCAATGCTACCCAAGTGAAAGTAGAAAGTTGGAGAACAACTTTCATCCTACAATCCGTGAATGGTGTTACAGCGAATGTATAATTCCTTTGTCACTGATATCCCGAATGAACTCGAGGCATGGAACAGTCATCCTGTCAACGTTCATTCACTTTCTTGATCTCAGAGTAGACTGGAAGAGATATGTATGACATCAGTATCACATACTGATTCACACATGCGTGCACGCCTTTCTCAATCCTACTGATCAAGTGGCCATGGATATCAAACTCCCTCAGGAGGGACAAATCCCATATCTATCACTCACCCCTCAAAAGCCCCATGTGTCAAAGCCACCCAATCATCACCTTTATAACAACCCATGTTTCAGGACTGCGTTTGATGATGTCAAAGTGTGCCCAACGACATGTGTTGAGTGTAGTGATTTCAGGTCTAAGAATCACACTCACCACCATCACTGTGAGTACTGACTGTGACTACCATCTCATGGTTCCATGTGTCAAACTCACGGTGGGTCTGTCCGGTACCTTATTCTCTAACAAGTACCTATGTGTTTGGTTTGATATCTCTATATCATGACTAATGAGATTCTGTCATCGACCAACACCACAATCTAGTCTTGTGTGTCATTTTTGTCTATCTACCTTCCACAATGACATCCGACTAGGGACATAACAAGAATGTACAAACTCTTAGCATCTGTATGATCTCATCGTTCAGGTCATGAACCTGAAGGCATACGTCATTGAGTATTGTCATTCTCTAGACATTCAATCTGTTCTATCACTATCTCATATGACTGAACCAGAAAGAATTGGAAGCTCGCCTTTTATGTTTATCAAATCAATCTTAATGTATCCCACCAATCATCCCATGATTGGCTCTCAGGGCACACATACCAACACTATCTTCCTCTCTGATCTTGCTCAGATCAAACTAAGCGGATGACTGCCTTCACCTCTAGAAACTGAACTAGAAACCTATTAATTTCTAGTCAATTTGTGGCCTATAGAAAGGGCTAGAACCCTCGGCGGCCTACTCCTCTCCATAGGTTTCGAGAACCCTAGAATCATATAGCTCTCCCTTAAAAAAACCCACCCTCAACATCACCAAGACACCACGAAGGCGAACGATGAGATTCAAACCCTCGAACTCCCCTCTTTCTCTCTCTCTAGATTCATATTTTCTCAGTGGCTACTATGTCGCAACATTGCCGCGTGCAAGGACCTGAAGGTCAGGAAAGGGGGAGGACTAGGAGCTATGGGATTGGGGTATATCGTGCACCTATAGAGAGATCAAGGGTTGATCTTCTCCCTGGTTTCAAAAACTCAGTGAGTGGGCGCGTTCAACCATGCCCACACAATCTCTGCTCTAGTCAACTAAGACTAGCAATCTGACGGTGCATGATTTTCCTAATTAGGTAATTTCTTCACCTCTCTAGTCAGAAAATCAGGAAAATAGTTCTATCTTGTAAAATCAATTAAAAATCCATTCTTTAGCCAAAAATTACAAGTAATATATGGGTTTTTCTCAGAAAATACAAGCAATCCAACAAAAATATAATTAGAGCCTAGTTTTGCTTCTAGTTTGAAAAGTATTGGCATCTTTTATGCCTTAAATGAATCAAAACCCTAATGTCTAAGTGTTAATGAATCTAATGGACTCAACTGAGGTTGATATTCAAAGATGGACCTTTTATGAACAAAAAGAACACCTTCGAACTTATATAAACTTATGAGCCCATAATTTGGTAAATTTGAGAATAAAGGTGCAATTAATGTCTAATTAGGGTTGTAACCCAAAAGAACATAAAAAGTGATGATTAGGGTTTGGAAAGCCAAAACCCTAATGGAACCCTAAAGTTGACTTCAAAACCCTATCTTGAGGCCCAAGTCAGTTTCAGTTATGATTTTGAACAAAATAATGATGCATTGATGTTATGCTTTAATTTTTAGGATAATTGGCTGGTTGCTTATCTAGATTTTTGATTGATCTTGCTTGGACTTCAAGTTACTGTTGAATCAGGTATGTGGCTATAACTGATTTAGTTTCACATGGCTTTCTCATGGTTTTCCACATGATTTGGAAATAAATGATTGCTTGTTTTTTATTCCATGCTTACTATAAAGTTACTATGCTTAACACATTATATAACAAACCTGCTTAAACCCTATCTCGATAACTGGTGAGTTAAAGGGCTTGTGGTGATTAATGTCATCATGGGGATTACTAGAGGCCAAGCCAGGAAAGGAAGGCCCATGAATGTAACCAAGCCTGAGTGAGGGAAGGTTATGGAAATTGTCCACTGTAGGGAGAAAATCCCTTAGAGAGGGTCCCCATACAAAGCTCCCCCTAGAGAGGGCACACCATTGAGAACAAAGGATAAGGGTGGTGAGGTTAAACAAGAAAAATCTTGTTCATTTTTATTAATCATAATTGTTGCTATGGCTGATAGATTGTTACACCTATATGTGAAGATTTTGTTTCCCTCACATACCAGTATAACTTGTTATACTTACCGCATGTTTTGTTTTTCACCATTTTAGGATAATTTGCTATTATTCTGCAAATATGATGAAACGAGGACAAACATGAAGAAGGCACCAAAAGTAAAGAACTAAAGTAATTCCTGGAGGATATAGTTAGATGGTATATAATTCATGTTACAAATTTTAGAAACCCATATTTTGTAAACTATGATGGAAAAAGTTTTATATTGTACCAAACTCAGCTCAGTTTAGTGAAATTTATTAATTATTTTTTATTATTTGCTAAACCAGAGATCCTATATTTATGTATACAAACATTTCCCTCTCTATTCACATTTATAGGGGATAACACGAGGAGGGGTCGTTACATTTGGTATCAAAGCCTAGTTTTTCCATATAATCCTTAATAATTATTAGATTTTACAAATTTAGTAGAGCCCAAAGGGAGTTATTAGAGTGTTTTCCAAAGATGGAGGTGTCTAGAATGGACCACGTGCTAGGGGCTGGAAAAATTCTCCTCCACCCTGCTAGTTGGTTTATGAGGACTCTTGGACCCATGTTTCTGGCCTGGCCAAAATCGAGGATTTCACTCAAAATAAGATACCTCTAGGATTTCTCATCTACTTTTATCCCTTCTCTATCCCCTTTTCACCTAAAAAACCCGAAGTACCTAATTTTTTTTCTATTTCCACCTCCTCCTGAGTATCAGGTTGGATGATAAGTATTAAGACATCCTCCACCAAATAATAAAATACATGTAACCAAGATGTCATGGATATAAGTTTATGCTTTAGTATCCTAAGTTATGAAACTATGGCTAATAAAGTTAACTTGTGTGGAACAACATGGCTCGTGGGAAGAACATCAACCGTGATGAATACCCTAGATCAAGACCCTCCCATAAGAAGAGGCCTTCCTCATAGAAGAGAAGGTCCATGGAAGGAGAATCCTCCAAGAAAAGGAAGAGAGCAGGTGAAGCCTCTAGAAAGAAAGGCCCTGAGCCTAAACCCATTCCCTTACATGTAACATCCCTGACCTGGGTTATGAACTAACCCTAGGTGTTTTGCTTAATTATGTAATTAGATACTTGTGATTATCTTTTGTTATGTAATTAAAGCTTCTGAGGAACATATAATTCTATTTCTGCTCTTTTTGAACAATGTTATAATATTGTTTTGTTAATAGGGACTTATGTGCAAATTACCCAATTAAAAGGGGTTAACTTGCAAATTGCACATGTTAAGATGTTCCTTTGGTGTTGAGACATCATAAGAATGAATATGATGAAGTATGATGGATTCTCCAAGTTTGGGCGCCAAGATGCAACTTGTGGAGCAATCCTTGTACTTAAAACCCTAGTTTTGGTGTAAAGTGCAATTTACCCAAAATATGGGGTGCAACTTGTAAAATACACCTTCTAGAATATCTTTTATGACTCTTGGAATCATTTAGAGTAAGAATGATGAATAGGGCACTTCAATTGAATAATCAAATAAGAATGATAACCCTTATAAATTAAATAATCAAGTTATAAGCCTAATAACCCTTCTATATGTGCAACTTAGTAAGAAGTTGGCTTTATTCACCTTTAGACCTTGGGTTTAATATGAGTTTTGCTTAAGTATGGAATGTAGAAATGTGGCTTATAAGAAGGGAAGGACCTATATGAGAAATGGAGAAACAAGTTGTCCTTATGTTGGAATTTCACCCAAAGTATATATACACCTTTTCTCACTTAGCAAGGATCGTTTCCGTCACTTCCCTTCTTACCCCCTTGCTTAGACCAACTTAGGACAGAGATCTGGAGAAGAGGATAACGGCCAAGCAGTTCTAGGTAAGCTTTGATCATCATCTTGCTCGAATTCATGGAGGAAATCATGTTGCAAGGTTGGTTCTATGGTCTTTCTTACTTAGTTCTTCTTTCTAGCCATCCTTTCCAACCAATTCTTGAAGAAGGAACCTAGGACGACCTGTGGAGCTCAAGACACCATTAGAGTTTGGAAGCTTGGAGCTCCAGGGACGACTTTAAGGCGGGTTTTATAACTCTAAACCCTTAAACTTTGTTATGCATCTTTCTTTCTTGCAAAAGTAATTTGTCCTTCTTTCCCCCATCCTTCCTTGCTTTCTTGCAACTAAAACCATGAGGAATAGACCTGGATCTGGAGGTAGAAGAAGGGGGGCATGAATACCAATGCTACTTTATCAAATGGTTTCCCACCCTTTTGGTCCAAACGGTTTGCAAAACTGTTTGGTCTCATGCGGTTTGCAAAACTGTTTAGACTCAAACGGTTTCAAAACCATTTGAGGGCGTTGACCAAGCATTGACCGTTTGGGATTCCTGTTCATAATTATGTTAGTTAATAACCCACCAAAATTGATAGGTTAATTCTAAAGGAATCATGAGTTGAAGGCTAATCAATTAGGTAAACCCTAATTGGATTAAGTGTTGACTTTCAACTTGATTTATTTGACTTTTTGGGTTTTCTTGCCCAAACGGTTTCAAAACCATTTGGGGATCACCCAAACAGTCTCAAGACCGTTTGGGGGTCACCCAAGACCATTCGGAGGTCTAGGGTTGGATATGGTTAAGTGTTTGAAGGACAAAATATATGGTGTTAACCCTAATCGGCTAAGTGTTGGTTTTGCATTGAAATGAGTTTATTGTTTTGGGTTGATTGACCCAAATGGTTTCAAAATCATTTGGGGATCACCCAAGACCGTTTGGAGGTATGGGGTTAAGTATAGTTGACCAATTGAAGGTCCAAAGGTACCAAATTACAAAGCAATCAATTGTTGATTTGATGATCAACTCAATAGCTCAAACCCTAATGATTTTTCACTAGAATCCAAGGGTTGGGTGAGCCAAACGGTCTCAAGACTATTTGGAACTCATCCAAATGGTCTCAAGACCGTTTGGAGGTCACCCAAGACCGTTTGGAGGTCTAGGGGTGAGTATGGTTAAGAAATTGATGATCCAATGATACTAAGTTGGAGTGTAATCAATTGTTGTTTTGGTGATCAATCCAATGATCCAAACCTTAATTGGTTGACTTGGATTTTGATGATATGATGGGCAAACGGTCTCAAGACCGTTTGGAGGTCATCTAAATGATCCCAAGACCGTTTGGGGTCAGGTCATGTCCCAAATTGAATGATGGTTCAATGGGTTCAAATCAATTAGACCCACATTGAAATATGTTGAAGGGTTATTGATTCCAAACCCTAATTCAATTGATTTAAACCCTAATTGATGGTCAATTGAGGGTCAATTGAGGGTCAAATCAGTTGAAGGTTGACCTATTAAACTCAATTGAGGTATGAGTATAGGTCCAATTGATGATTGGTTCCATGAGTTCAATGATTGAAGTAATCAACATTGGAAACCCTAATTCAATTGGATACCTTATGAAGTGGAAGTCCAATGTGATTGAATCTTTGGGAATTAAGATGATGAATGTTCTATTGATCCAATGATGATTAGTAATGACAAACAATGAAGGCACAAAGGTTGAAACCCTAATAGTACCCAAGTGACTAGTATTAATTAAAGGGAGAATTCTTAATTGTTTATAGGATTAATAGCTTGATACACTATGTTAACCATAGTAGTATGTACTTGATTGAAGGGTTGATGTGACCTAATCAAGTTGAAAGAATGAAAAATTAGAACACATATATATATAAATATGAATCATGTAATGATCTTCTGTAGCACGACCGTGCAAGGGAGCACGACTGTGGTAGCCTTAACTTGCACGACCGTGCAAGGGAGCACGGCCGTGGTAGCCTTACTTTGCACGACCGTGCAAGGTGGCACGGCCGTGGTGTCCTATAAAGAAATTGAAAAGTTTTGGTATTGTGCTGACATTGTTATATATGCATGTCCTTATTTGTATAAGTCATACATGTTGATATTATGAGGTGATCATAGCCAGGTAAGAGTTATGATGTCATATTCCTTGAAAACAATTATAAGCTTTTAGAGTAATGATATGTGAAAAGTATATACATTGCTTCAATCATGGTCATGTTGTTAGATGACTTGATGCTTATATGTCACTTGGTAGAAAGTGTTATGATAATCTGAGGGTTTGAATAACCATGTTCCTGAATCATATGATGAGATGGTTAAGAATTAATATCCATATGATAACTGATGTGAGTTAAACTTGATGCATTTAGTATTCTTATTTTATAGTAGTGTTTTAATGATTAATGGTTGAGAACATGCTTGATGCTAAAAGAATGATAAAATGTACCTAAATAATCAAGTATAATCATACCATGTAGAGCCCTGATCATAGATCCATCATTGTCAAAAGCCAAATGATGGTGAAACAGGTTTTCCTAAGGGGACTCCTAGATCACATACTTTTGAGTATGTGGGGGATTATGGACGCGAATATCCTTACGTCCTAGTGTAGGAATTGATGTAGATGTATCTTAAATCTATCAACCCTTCACTATATGTTTATGTCGGGATGATGTATCACTAATCTCCTGAGGGAATCTTTAATGCCGCATCGATGAGAGATAAACAAGAGATCTTTCGATGACGAAGAGAGTACAGAACGCCACTGTGACTCTAATAGAGAAGTGCCAGAATACCCTGGTAAGCTATTGTAGCAGAGACACGAGATGTCCTGCATGTTGATCCTTACACTGACTGAGGAAGATGAGGTCATAAGAATCCGGCTCTTTTGATGACCTATGTATGATACCGATGCGACTTAGTAGTGATCGGTTGGAGTATGAGTGGCATACCTCATCTCCGCAGGGCATAATAATGATTGAAAATCATAATCAGCCGTGTAGCATATCTTCTTAGGTTGAACTACGAGAAACAATGATTGATGTTACATTGTTTATAAATATTCTAGTCAAGTAACTAGTATACATGTTCTTCATATTCTTTATTAAAATAATTGATTAAGTAAATGTTGTCTTACTTAATACCAAATCTGCGGTTGAATGTCTTAAAGAGTATATTGATTATCTTAATCCTTTATTGCAATAACAAAGCTTCTGGCGGAGAGTTATAACTCTCGCTGGGACAATTATTCAAATTGTCTCACCCCCGTGGGTTTTGACTTTTTAGGTGGACGTTGAGGACGGAGGAACCAATCCGAGGGTGGGCAGTATCAGCAGCAGCAACACCAGGGGCAGCAATGAATCTCAGGTGGAGATACTGGCTGTCGAGTCTCATAGATAGTATGTCTTATGTCGTCTTTGTACTCTCAGGTCCTAGGAGTCAGTAGGTCTGAGGTTTTTGGCTTAGTGCCTCGAGATTTTGTATCTTGCCTTCTTCAGATAATAAGGCAATGGATGTATGTAATCACAGAGATGTAATGTCAAGCTATGATGTAAACAGTTTACCTTGTTTTCTTATAAAGGAGTTATGGTTTAAAGTTCTTTTTCCAAAAAGTTTTAAAATTTAGTGATTTTTCATTATTCCGCTGCTAATAATTCACTTCCGCATTAGTTAATCTTGTTTTCCGCGACGGGTCATCTCATTACACATCCTAAACCTACAAGAAATCTCTGGACCCAAAGAGGAATGCATGTCCAAAGATGAAGTAAATGATGATCCCATCCATGCCGCTAGCCCTGGACTAACAGTCAGGCCAATGGTAACACAAACTCCTGAGATGCTCTAGTTAGAGCAGCAGAAGAGCCTGACTGAAGCCATAAGTGCCCTCACCCTGAGGATAGTTGTCTGGAATGAGAATGGCGATCCCTTTGTCCGTATGCCCTCATCTTGAGGCCACCATACTGGATTTTTTCAAGCTGAATATAGACAAGTTTTGGGGGAAAGACAAAATTGAAGTGGTTGGCAGAGTAGATGTGTGGCTTGTAGCGGTAGAGAATGGTTTTGGTATTCTGGAAGCTCAACCGAATAAGAAGGTTCTCTTTTCCACCCATTTTCTTGAGGGAGCAACTAAAATATGGTGGGAGAACCATATCATGGGCCAAGATCTGAATGAAGAACCAATGGCCTAGGTAGATTTTCATGCACTCTTCTCAGCAAGATTCATACCCACCTCTACCAAGAAAGAGAAGAAAAAATAGTTCACCATCCTGGCCCAAGGGAACATGACTTTGGCAGACTATGCTCACAAGATTTTCCTCTTAGAGCATTTTGGTTACATGATGACTGAAGAAAGAAGGGTAGACCATTTTGTAGAATGTCTACACCCTACAATCAAACTCCATGTCATGGCAAGAAAGACGACAACCTTCACTGAAGCCCTCAACTTTGCTCTGGACATGGAGAAGATTGTTATGCCACAACTGAACCAACCCAAGGGTTATCTCAGCTTCATCGAAGGCAGCTCTGGCCCAAGGAATGATAACAGGAAGAACCAAGGTCATCATCACGGCAAGGGAAGGAATGGGGGGAAAGGAAAACCTCGCCAGTAGAATCGTTATCCTAAGTGTCGCACCTGTGGGAAGAATCATAATGGGAAGTGTTTCCATAAGAAAAAGGTGTGATATCGATGCCAGTAAGAGGAACACATCAGAGCCAACTGTCCCCTCCCCGACCTGAGAGGACAAGGCCTAGTGGCGACCCTGCCAGTGGCAACAACACACCCAGCGGTCACAGTCCCATTAGGAGTAGCCCCACCTATAGGAGAGAGGAGGTAGGCCTGAGTGTTTGCCATCGACAACAAAGAGGCTCAGGCCAATGCTAACCATTTGATAGAGGGTAATAACCCTTAGAGTTCCTTTTCTATCTCTAGTTTTATATGCAATGATAGTTTGACTGTCATGAAAACTATGTAGGCGTTCATATGGGACAAAATGTAAAAACTTTGTTTGACTCTAGTTTTACCAATACTTTTATTTTGATAAATCTCATAGTGATTCTTTGCTTGGACATCAAGGATTTAGGATATGTTTTGGATGTCACTACCCTGAGTGGTCGAATCTTTACATCTCTTTTGAAAATCCCTATTTTACTAGTTAGATATTAATGAACTCCCTACTGATTTTTTCTTACTAGATATGAATGACTTTGATGTGATAATTGGTATGGATTGGCGTTATACCTATAGATCACAAATTGACTGTAGAGAAAATAAAATCACCTTAATAAAACATGGTCATTCGCACTTTACCATTAGAGGTAGGAAGGATGCTACCACTAGAATGTATGTGTCAGCCCTAAAGGCTGAACAATTGATAGCCAAAGGTTGTCAGGCATTACTAGCAGTAATTATTAAGCTGGAGCCTAAGGGGCAACCTTTAGAGGAGATTGAGGTAGTCAGGGACTATGCAGATGTGTTTTCAGATGATTTGCCTGGCATACCTCCAGAAAGAAAAGTGGACTTCTCTAATGAATTATCTCCCAGAACAAATTCTATCTCTAGGACACCTTAAAGGATGGCCCCCGCAGAGTTGTTGTAGCTAAAAAAGCAACTATAGGAAGTGTTGGACAAAGGCTTTTTATCCGACCTAGCACATCACCATGGGGAGCACCAATCCTCTTTGTAAAGAAGAAGGATGGATCACTCCAAATGTGTATCGACTATAGAATGATAAACCATGATACCATTAAGAACAAGTATCCTTTACCCCATATTGATGACTTATTTGAGTAGCTTAAGTCTGCTCAAATCTTTTCAAAGATTGACCTGAGGTCTGGTTACCACCAATTGAGAGTTAAGAGTGAGGACATCCAGAAGACCGCATTTTGAACCCATTATGGCCACTATGAGTTTGTCGTGATGCCGATTGGGTTGTCCAATGCCCCAAGCGCGTTTATGAATCTCATGAACAGTGTGTTCCAGCCTTTCCTAGACTCCTTTGTCATAGTGTTTATAGATGACATCTTGGTTTACTCTGATGGCTTAGGACAACATCGAGACCACTTAGTTAGAGTCCTTGATATCCTGAGGAAGAAGAAGTTCTATGAGTAGTTCTCAAAATGTGAGTTTTGGATAGATCGTGTCATGCTTCCTGGACATATCATCTCTGGAGGGACTATCTCAGTAGATCCTACCAAGTTGTCCGCTATATGTGATTGGCCAACACCAAAGAACCCTTTCTGAGATTCATAGCTTCCTGGGACTAGACGGGTACTACCGACGGTTCATCAAGGATTTCTCAAAGACCGGTTTACCCCTCACCAAGCTCACTCATAAGGATGAGAAGTCTGTATGGTCTGATCTGTGTGAAGCTTGATTCCAAGAGTTGAAGGAGAAATTAAGCACAACACTTGTGTTGACTCTTCCGTCTGGTAATGAAGGTTTTATGATCTTCATCGACACATAAAAAATGGGGCTTGGATGCGTGCTAGAGAAAAATAAACATGTTGTTGCTTATGCATCCAGACAACTCAAGCCAAATCAAGTAAACTATCTGACACATGATCTGGAGTTAGAAGCGATCATACATTCCTTGAAAATCTGGTGACACTATATGTATGATGCTACCTTTGAAATCCTCACTGATCACAAAAGCTTGAAGTATCTCCTGATTCAGAAAGACTTGAATTTGAGACAAATACGGTGGATGGAGTATATGAAAGACTATGATTTCACTGTCGCCTATCATCCAGGGAAAGCTAATGTAGTAGAAAATGCTCTTAGTTGGAAACAACTAAGGTGTACAGTTGTCTTATCTACCTAGAGGAGAGAACTGGAGGAGTTTGCAAGATGGACTCCTCAACCATTAGAAGACTGAATCTGTTAGGCTAACATTTAGATAAAACCAGACATGCTGACTGAGTTAGTAGCTGCCCAGATAACTAGCCTAGAGCTTGAAAAGATGAAAGGTTTGTTAGACAAACCTCAAACACACCTTTCAGTGGGTGTGGATGGAGTAATCCGATATAAGAATCGTATCTAGGTTCCTAAGGAGTCACCCTTGAAAACTCATATTCTACAAGAAGCTCATGGTTGTAAGTATACAGTAAACCGTGGTACCACAAAAATGTTTAAGGACTTATAGTGATACTTTTGATGGCTTTTATGGAATGAAAAGAGACATAGTGGCATATGTGGCCAGTTGTCTCACGTGCCATATGGTAAAGGCTGAGAACCAACGACCCAGTGGGTTACTACAATCAATTGAAATTCCTGAGTGGAAATGGGATCAGGTCACCATGGATTTTGTGGTGGGTCTTCCCAAGGCAAAGAAATATCATGATTCTATATGGGTTGTGATGGACCGCTTTACCAAGTTGGCACACTTTCTTGCCTTAAAGGTTACCGCCAAAGTGTCAAATTTAGCTGAATTGTATATCTGGGAGATAGTATGTTTAATTGTCATTCCGAGTTTGATTATTTCAGATTGTGACCCTAAGCTCACCTCAAAGTTATGGAATAAGGTACATGAAGAGCTCATAACAAGGTTGAAATTCAGTACATCCTATCACCCCCAGACTGATGGACAGTCAGAAAGAACCATCCAGACTTTGGAAGACTTGTAGAGAGCATGTGTGCTCAATTGGGGTGGATCATGGGAGCAGTATTTGCCCCTAGATGAGTTTGCCTATAATAATAGTTATCAGGCCAGTATCGGGATGCCTCCGTATGAAGCTCTCTATGGGAGGTCGTATCGGTCACCCTTTACTAGGATGACATTGGTGAAAGGACCTTACTAAGGTCAGAAGAACTGCAGTTGTATGTTGACAAAGTCACTTTGATCAAGAAAAGGCTGAAGAGAGCCCAAGATCTGCAGAAGTTGTATGTTGATGCAAAGCAGACTGACTTGCACTTAGTTGTAGGTGAACATGTGTTTTTGAAAATATTACCACTCTGAGTGATAGCTGAGAACAGAGGAAAGTTGAGTCCCCAATATGTAGGTCCTTTTGAAATCCTAAAACGGACTGGATAAGCCCCTTACCATTTAGCCTTACCCCCTCAATATAGTATGATGCATGATGTGTTCCATGTGTCCAACCTGAAGTGATATGTGAAGGATCTGAGCCATGTGCTGAAAATTGAACCTATTGAACTCCAAGGGAGACTGACATACCATGAGTCACTTGTGAGGGTACTGCATACCAAGGTGAAAGAGCTCAGGAACAAACATATAGAGATGGTAAATGTTCTTTGGAAGCGCCATGGAGAGGGTGAAGCCACATGGGAGCTGAAGGCAGACATGGAAAAGTCTTTTTTTTTAGGAATGGAAAAGTCTTATTCTGAGTTGTTTGCTTGATTAGTCAAATTTTAAGGACAAAAATTCCTATAAAAGGGGAAGGATGTTACAACCTCAATTTTAATTGTATTTAAATACAATCATGCTATAAAAAACGAATTGTTTAGAAATTTGTGTGTTTGTTTTATGGATGGATTTCCTTGCAAATTTCCTTGAATAAAAGATTTTATGAATTTTACTATTTTACTAAACCAATAATGGACAAAAGGGAAAAGAAGATAAGAAAATCCCATAATAAGTAAAGGGCAAAAGAAAATATATATTAATTATATATATGCTTAAGAGAATTATGTGGAATTCTCTAGAAAGTGGCATGGATGACCACAATTAACTAGTTTTTGGTTCCAAATGTTTTCTAATTAAAAGAATAGTTGAAATAAAGAAAATAGAAAAGAAGAGAAAAGGTTGTGTTTTAACACATAAAATATGCCTTAAAAGTGAATGACTTGCATATTAAGAAAAGGTGAATTTCCTTTTGAGTTTTGACCCAATTTTTTGCACACACCTATATAAAGTTATTTAAGACTTTCCCTTAAAATTTGGGATAAAAAGTAATAAGGATGTGAGAGTTATGGATTTTAGAAAAATATCTAAAGTGGGGACAATACAAAAGGAAAGTATTTATGCCATGATTTAAATGAAATAAGAAAATCAAATCTTGTTTTCTTGCGTGTGACAGGGACCGTCAGATCAAGATCCAACACCTCATGCCTTGTCCCTACATCATGACAAATTGGGAAGGTAAACATGTACACACAAGGATGGAAGATGATATCTTCCTCTCTTATCGTGCTTAGAGCAAACTAAGTGGACGACTGCCTTCTCCTCCAGAAACCAAACTAGAAACCCACTGATTTCTAGTTGATTCATGGCTTATAAAAAGGGCTAGAACCCTCACTGACCTACTCCTCTCCACAGGGTTTGGGAATCCTAGCACCTCGCCTATAAAAGAACCCATCCTCAACTTCACCAAGACACCATGAAAGCGAATGGTGAGATTCTGACCCCCAAACTCCTTTCTCTCCAGATTCATTTTTCTCTGGCGGCTACTCCTCTATGTGTAGGGGGGGGGGACTGGGAGCTAGGGCATCTGGGTATATCGTGCACGTGTAGAGAGATCAAGCATTGATCTTTGCCCTGGTTCCAAAAACTTGGTGAGTGGGTGCGTTCAACCATGCCCACATGATCTCTGCTCCAATCAACAAAGACTAGAAATCTAATAGTGCACGATTTTCCTAATTCTATAATTTCTTTGCCTCTCTAGTCAACAAATTAGGAAAATAGTTCTATCTTGTAAAATTGATTAAAAAATCATTATTTGGCCAAAAATTACAAGTAATATATGATTTTTGCTCAGAAAAATACGAGCAATCCTATAAAAATATAATCAGAGCCCAATTTTTATTTTACTTCGAAAATCATCTAAATTTGGTGTCTTTAATGCATTAAATGAATCAAAACCCTAATTTCTAAGTATTAATTAATCTAATGGACTCAAGTGAGGTTGATGTTCAAAGATGGACCTTTTACGAGCAAAAAGAAAACATTGGAACTTATATGAACTTATGAACCCATAATTTGAATTTGAGAATGAAGGTGCAATTAATGACTAATTAGGGTTGTAACCCAAAAGAACATAAAAATTGATGGTTAGGGTTTGGAAAGCCAAAACCCTAATGGAACCCTAAAGCTAACTTCAAAACCCTATATTGAGGCCAAAGTCAATCTCAGTAATAATTTTGAATAAAATAATGATGCATGGATGTTATGCTTTAATTTTCAAGATAATTGGTTGTTGCTTGTCTGGCTTTTTGATTGGTCTTGCTTGGACTTTAAACAATTATTGAATCAGGTATGTGGTTACGCCTAAGAATAATTGATTTAGTTTCATGTGGCTTTCTCGGGGGTTTCCACATGATTGGAAATAAATGATAGCGTGTTTGTTTATTTCCTACAAGCTATAAAGTGACTATGGTTAACACAATATGTAACAAACCTGCTTAAGCCCTATATCCATCTCTGGTGAGTTAAAGGGCTTGGGGTGATTAATTTCATCATGGGGATGATTAAAGGGCAATCCCAGGAAGGAAGGACCCTGGAATGTAACAAAGCCTGGGTGAGGGAAGGTTATGGGAATTGTCCACTATAGGGACAAAATCCCTTAGAGAGGGTCCCCATACAAAGGCCCCCCTTAGAAAGGACACATGATTGAGAAAAGAGGATAAGGGTTAAATAAGAAAAAAAAACATGTTCATTTTTTTAATCATAATTGTTGTTATGGATGATAGATAGTTACACCTATATGTGAACATTTTGTTTCCTCCACATACCAGTATAACTTGTTATATTGATCACATGTTTTGTTTGTCATTGTTTTAGGATAATCGATTATTATTTTGCAAATATGATGAAATAAGGAAGAACATGAAGAAGGCACCAAGAGCAAAGAACCAATGTAATTACTGGAGGATATAGTTAGATGGTATATAATTCTTATTACAGATTTTAGAAACCCATATTTTGTAACTACAATAGAAAAAGTTTTATCTTGTACCAAACTCAATTCAATTTATTGAAGTTTATTAAAAAAAATTGTTAAACAACAAATGTTGTATTTACATCTTGAAATTTACTACTTAAATAGTGTTAACTGCCTTGCTTATAGTATCTAGCTATATCTGCTCATCCTGATAATAATGTTATCTTCATGCATTAATATATTTGTGCTTATAACAGTTGTTGGCGGAGAGTTATATCTCTTGCTGGGACATTAGTCTCACCCTATGGTTTTCTACATCTTTTAGGTTGTCATGCATGATGAGGTAGAAATCATGCAGTTGAGGCTGAGCAACAAGAGGAGCAATAGTTGTTGAAGGTTGGATATGCGGCTAGTGTTTTGTAGTAGAGTCCTATGTGTCATCCGTGTACTCTCAGGTCCTTGGGAGTGTTTGTAGACATTGTATATCGATACAAGTTTTTGGCAGTATGCCATGGTTGTACTGATATGGCGTGTATATATATGAACTTGTTATCTCCCGTGACAGGTTCTGGCAAGTTATCCAGTAAACAGTGATATGTAATACCTTTTAGCATGATATATGATATAGGTGGTATAGTTGTGTGGACCCATATGTAATATGTTTCTGCTTTTGTGGTTATATAAGATTGGTTTTAATTTACCATGTTTTATGGTAATTTGGATGATTAGTGTTAACTCTGTGCTCTGTTTTGAGTTATCTTGCTCATGTGGCATCGAGTTGTCACATTAAAATGGTGGTATAAGAGCTTTAGGTTCATTGAGTCTATAGGGACATAGGACTAGGGTATGTGTCTGTTATTGTGTATCCAACATATCGAATAACCACTTCTACTTATGCAGAAAAAGAAGAAGAAGGGAAAATATATGTCTGAAGAACACAAAGAACATGCGAAGAGCAGTGTTGCTACACTAGAGGTGGTGCAAGGAGGAAGGGAAGAGATGATGGACCACCTAAAGTGCCCCAGTTTGACCTTGTTGTGGTGTCCAATCTCGTTTCAAATCCATATTTGGATAGTTTATGGCCACAATGATGCATATGGTGGATAGGATGTCCGTTCCCCAAGCAAGGGCAGTTGTCCCCAATGCAGAATCCCAAGGTTCTGGGAAGACCTTTAAGAGGCTAAGGCATTGGATTATGTTGGTACAGTGGACCAAGCAGACACAGACATGTGGTTTACCAAGTTGGAGAAGGCCTTCAAGATCCTTAATATCCCAGAAGAGGATAAGGTGAAGCACGCAGTGTATATGTTCAAGGGCATTGTTGGCCATTGGTGGGCCATTGAGGAAGAAAGGAGGCATGGTGTGGTGATCAGTTGGGAGGATTTTTGGCGGGAGTTCGTGAGACGATACTTTATGGAGGCATATCTAGATGAGAATGTCTCCCCATTTGAAAAGATCTGGCAGGGAACTATGACGATCAACGAGTATGAGATCAAGTTCGTGGAACTTTTTAGATTTTGCCCGCATATGGTTGCGACAGATAAGGAGAGGATCAAGCACTTTGAGAAGGGTTTGAGCTCCGAGTTGACAATGATGGTGTTAGATTTAGAGAATAGGGAGTGGTTTGCCATGTATGTGGAATCCCTGAGGCGTATTGAGCATTCAACAATAGAAAAATGTGAGGTAAATGCTAAGAAGAGATCATCATAGTTCCAAGGACAATCTTCTAGACAATTCAAGAAGCCTAGGTTCTCAGCACCTTCTCTTGCTTCACCAAGCTCAAGGCTGAACTCAAGCAAGAGGAGATAAAAAAGAGATCCAAAGGGCATACTTGCATGTGAAAGAGAGGGTTTATATACCCAAGGGTAGGAGAGAGGTAAAGATCATAGGTGTCAAGATATTAGAGCCTCTAATGACACTTGTCCCACAAAAGATTGGCCAGGTAAGCACTGACAACAAGCATGCATTCAAAGGGTGATAAGAAAAAGGCTTGGTAGTGACCACTAGGTACACTTCCTTCCTTCGGTCCAAGCAAAACCATGGCATGGCATGGTAGCGATCGCTACTCATATCCACCCAAGACAAAGGTTGAAACATTAAAGCACCAAGCTAACCCTAGTGACCAAAACTAAGGACAAGCACACATGCTAAAACAAACCAACCAAGGAAAGGTGATTTGGTCAAAGCACTCCAAGAAGACACAACACCAAGGACGCTACACTCAAGAAACTCAACATGGTTGACACCACCACCCATGCAAAACCATGCAAACCCTAGATCGATACACATGATGCCACCTCAACATCCAAGGCCCAACAAGGTGCCCCAAAGCATAATTATCTTTCTCATGATGCTAAGTCACAAAGGGCACATCCAACATGTGACAAATTGCAAGATATACCCTCAACATGATTAAATTTCTACTTGGCCCAAAATAAGCATACATATAGCATAGCTAGCTCAAACATCAACCAAACTGGACCAAACTAAAAACATAAGCATGTCACATGTTATTAAGGTGCATCATATGATTAGATTAAGATTTAAGCATCTTATGAAGCAAAGAAAGCAAGATCAAGCACTAAGTTATGTCAGGGGTCTTACAATAACCCTAATCTCTCAGAACGGTAGAAGGATCCAATTATTGGGTTCCTAGGTTTTTGTGAGGGAAGTAGGGGTAGGGAAGTGATGAAAGAAAGATCAGAAGAAACCTAGAGGTATTTTATTTTGGGAAAAATCTTCCAACTTTGGCCAGGTAGGGTTCACGGAGGCCGAGGAGTCCTCCTAAGCCGACTAGTGGTGTGGAGGAAAATATTGCCAACCCCCGGGTCATGATCCTTTCTAGACAACATTGTCATGAATAATGCCCTAACAATTCCCTTGGGATCTATAGAGTTATTTAAAATTTACTAACTACTAAAGGTTAAATGGTAAACCTCGGCTCTAATACCAAATTTAATGACCCCCTCCCCTATTATCCCCCATTAAGGCAGACTGAGAGGGCAAGGGCCATTATCCATATTTCTGGGGTCCAGGTTTAGCAAATGAACAACAATAATTAGAAATTTCATTGAATAGAAACAAGTTTCACTACTATAGAAATGGCTTATAATGTCACTTTTAAAGGTGTCGATTGTATAAAAACACAGACACCTAAAACCTAAAGCGTCGGTTTAATAAAAAAAACTGACATGTATCTGTGAAGGGCGGCCAGACACGGGTATCGCTTTTATTCAGTGTCGGTTCCCTAATCATAAACTGACGCCTAAAATTAACCGCCAAATCCAAATTTTCCAGTGAAAAAAATTACCTCTAAAAATTAACATACATCGTCGGTTTTTAAAAAAGAAACCGACGACTAAAACTTTTCTGCGAGACAGAAATTTGACCAATTTTTATTGTCGGTTGTGTTATAATAACTGACGCCATTGTGTTTTTGTGCGCATAACCGCAAAAATTTTCCCTCCCTTTAGTGTCGGTTTTTATAAGGAAACCGACGACTATGGTCTTAATTCGAGAACATTTATTTTTGTCAGCATATAAATATAGATGTCGGTTTTTATGTTTGGAACTGACGCCTATAATTGAACAATAGTGTCGGTTTTTTGTTGGTAACCGACACTTACAATTTTTATTGTCAGTTGTTGTTAATAACTGACGCCTATTGTTAACTTAACAGCACCCACGCGAGCCAGACTCTTCCCCTTCTGTTTCATTCATTTCCACGATTGAGGGTTTGCTGGTCCGGCGATTCCTCTGCTCCACTGCCGCTCGCTGCTCCTCTGCCTCCGTCTATGCCTCCGCCACTGTTTGCTGGTGCTTTGGTCGCTGACGCCACCACCACTCACTGCCTCCAATCACTGCACCTCTAATTCTGCCTCCGCCGCCTCTGCTTCCGCCAGCCGCCGCCAGTTCTCCGGCCGCTGCTCTCCAGGCCAGCAACAACTCCTAGGACTCTGCTCCCTGCTGTCCATGTCGCTGCTCCGCTCCGACCACACCTCCTGCATGCCCAACGCCGCCACAAAGGTACCCTGCTCCTACTCTTCTTCCTCCTCTTTTTCCTCTGCCCTCAAGCAGGTACCCTGCTTCTGCTCGAATAATGTAGGAAATGCGTAGATTGTGAATAAAAATGCTCTGATTCACATTAATATTACCAATAATGTAGGAAATGAATGCTAGCTCCAATTATAGACATGTTGTATATGGTTTTGATCAGAAAAATGTATAGATTGTGAATAAAATATACTTAAAGCTCTATTATTCTTCTTGTTACAAAGGTATAGTTAGTACAAGGATATTAGATGATATTCAAGAAAACCCTAGTTTAATGAGCATGTTGTTAAGCATGTTAATTATGATTCTTTTATTTATTCTGATGTCAGTATATAATTATGCGATCCCAACATCTTAAATTGAATTAGAATGATTTCAATGAATTATAGGGTTTTAAAGTTGATAATCATGTACATGTGGAAATAGGGTTATTAAACCAATAGTTATAACATAGTATGATCTTAATCTGATCTGGATGTTAATAATAATGTAGTATGTTAAATATGATGATTAGGGCTATACATATAATGTCTAGTAAAGATTCCTAGACCTTTTGTCATTAGGGTAATTTTTATACATGTTTGAGTAAATTAGGGTTCTAATCTACCCTTTTGTCCTATATTTGATGCTAATTGTCCATATATGTTGAGTTTCATCTTACTCTTACCTAAGAATTTTTTTTCTTAATCTCTTATACATCACTATATTTAAGGTTAGTCTGTCTACTAGAGTGTGGGGATTTACCATGTTGCATGTAGTTTATAACATTGCATTGTGAATTATTGCATGTTTGAAACTATTGATTTCTTGATTTATTATTTAATAATGCTCTATAGATTAGGATTAACCATGTTGCCTGTAGTTTATACACATTTATTATATATAAGAATGACAGTACATGTATTTGTTGGCCTAGAAACCCGTCCAAGATTTACTCATTAGGAGTAAATCTTGGATAGTCCCTAGTTTGGGACTGTTCTTGAACACCTAATCTCACTTAGGATGTAAGTGTATAATGTGTATTGGGTTTTCAAGAAAATTTTGGTAGTATTTCCCCATTTGTTCTCTAAGTACATATGTACTTAGAGAACGGCGGGGAAATGCTGCCGAAATTTTCTTGAAAACCCAATACACATTATACACTTACTAGTGAGATTAGGTATTCAAGAATGGGATAGGTGGTACACATTTATTATATATAAGAATGAAAACACATGTATTTGTTGGCCTAAAGTTTTAACCATGCATAAACTATAATATGTTAACCCTAGACCCTAAGCTTATTGTAATATATAGCTTGTTTTCTCTTTTATCATAGAATGGATAGATCATGGATGTCCATTCGCAATCGCTGCACCCCAGAGTTTATATCTGGTCTTGACGAATTTATTAGATTTGCCGAGGAACATAGGAAACAAACAGGAGATAGGTTATACTGTCCATGTAGGCATTGCGATAACAACTTGAAAGTCAGCACTGGTGATGAAATTAGAAGTCATGTCATGTGCAACAGGATTGTACAAGGCTATACAAAATGGTACTGACATGGAGAGATTTCAAACCCGAAACCAGTGGATGTCGATAGCAGTGCTTGTGTGGAAGAAGAAATTGCCTTCAATGACGTAGATGTGAACGAATCAGTTCCAGTAGACATCGTTGATGCGATGCTGGATAGTTGTGGGGTAGAGCACACCAAAACTGATCCACCTCCCATGTTTAGAAACATTGTGCATGATGCTGAGATACCGTTATACACGGGTTGTAAGTTTATGAAGCTTAGTGCTGTGTTGAGATTGTATAAACTGAAAGCTAACAATCGATGGAGCGATAAAAGCTTCACGTCATTGTTGTCTTTGTTGAAAGAAATTCTTCCTGAAGGAAACGAGTTGTCGATCTCAACATACCGGTTAAAGAAATTGTTGTGCCCAATGTGAATGGAGGCCAAGAAGATACACGCATGCAAGAATGATTGTGTGTTATTTTAAAAGGACTATGTGGATTTGAAAGATTGTCCGAAATGTGGTGCGTCAAGGTATAAATTGACGACTTCGAGGGAGTCCAAAACTGGTTCTCCCGCCAAGGTGATGTGGTATCTACCTATAATACCACGGTTTCAATGCTTGTTTGCCAATCCTGTAGATGTGAAGAATTTGAGGTGGCATGAAGATGTTAAGAAAAATAATGATGGGATCCTACAACATGCGTCTGATTCCCCACAGTGGAAGAAGATTGATTTATTGTACCCTAAATTCGGTGGAGGACAGGAATCTAAGACTTGGGCTTTGTACAGATGGGATGAATCCGTACGGGACATTGAGCAACCAACATAGCACTTGGCCAGTTATGCTTGTTATATACAATCTTCCTCCCTGGTTGTGTATGAAAAATAAGTATGTTATGTTGTTATCTTTGATATCGGGCCCTAAACAACCTGGAAATGATATCGACGTTTATTTTGAACCTATGATTGATGACTTGAAGAAGCTCTGGGGTGAAGGTGTGATGACTTATGATGCTTCACGAAGATAGATATTTTGTTTGCACGCTATGTTGTTTTGCACTGTGAATGACTTTCCAGCATATGGGAATTTGTCTGGATATAGTGTCAAAGGATCTAAAGAGTATCCTATATGTGAAGAAACATTGATTCAATACGACTAAAACATGGTGGAAAGACTGTATATCTTGCTCATCGAAGGTTTCTTCCAAAATTTCATCAGTATCGTAGGTTGTACAAAGCATTCAATGGATGGAATGAGGTATGTAATGCACCTAAACCTATATCAGGGGAGGATGTTTATGAAAGAGTGAAAGACATCGCCAATGAATTTGGTAAGAGATCACAATGTACGATGACCACAAAGAGTGACAAGTCTTTATTCAAGAAGAAGTCGATATTTTGGGATCTTCCTTATTGGAGTTCTTTGACAGTCAGGCATTGTATCGATGTCATGCACGTTGAGAAAAATGTATGTGATAGCGTCATCGGTACTCTGTTGAATATACCAGGTAAGACTAAAGATGGGATAAAATCCAGAATGGACCTACGTGAAATGAGAATAAGGACAGAATTAACAGAAGTAGTTAGTAGCGATCAGAGAAAATACTTACCTCCCGCTTGTTACACGTTGTCTAGAAAGGAGAAGAAAGCATTTTGTGAATGCTTGGTAAATGTTAAGGTGCCACATGGTTACTCATCCAACATCCGTACATTGGTATCAATGAAAGATCTGAAGTTGATAGGTCTTAAATCTCATGATTGTCACACTCTAATGCAACAAATATTGCCTGTGGCAATTCGATCTATATTGTCGAAGCATGTAAGGTTTGCAATCACCAGACTTTGTTTCTTTTTCAATAGTCTGTGCAGCAAAGTTATTGACCCTGATACTCTTGATAATTTGCAAAGAGAAGTGGTTGTTACCCTATGTCAGCTTGAGATGTATTTTCCTCTGTCGTTCTTTGATGTCATGATACATCTTGTTGTCCACTTGACTAGGGAAGTGAAAATGTTGGGACCAATTTTCTTGCATTGGATGTATCCCTTTGAACGATACATGAGCGCTTTTAAAGGTGATGTTCGAAACTATTATCTGCCTGAAGGGAGTATTATTGAGGGTTATGTGGCGAGAGAGGTTATGGATTTTTGCAATGACTTTCTGAGTGGTAATGACGCTCCCGTGAATGACAAGAATATTGAGGAGCATTTTGGCAAAGGAGTTTTGGGATCACGTGTGAAAGTAATCAGCCGTGAGTAGTTGGAGCAAGGTCACTTGTATATTTTACACAACATGGACGGAGTGAGTGTTTATATCGAGGAACATACCAATTTCATCAAGAGACAATATCCTCGAGCCAATACAATGTGGCTTGTTAGAGAGCATAACAAGACATTTATTAAGTGGTTTGAAGATAAAGTCTTACATCAACTATCTCAAACACTAGATAATCTTACTGAAATCATCAAATGCCTCGCCTTTAAACCAAAATTGAATGTTATGTCTTATGAAGGGTTTGTCATAAATGGTTTCTCATATTACACAAAGCGTCAAGATGATAAGAGTGTCGTCCAAAACAGCGGGGTCACCCTTCAAGCGTCTTCATTGTTTTTTGTAAGTGCAAAGGATAAAAGTCCACGTGAAGCTAAAATGTCATATTACGATGTCATTGAAGACATATGGGAGTTTGACTATGTAGATTTCAAAATTCCGCTCTTTAAATGTAATTGGGTTGACAACAACAAAGGAGTTATAGTGGATGAATTGGGTTTCACGTTAGTGAACTTTAAAAAGATTGGTGAGAAGGGTGAACCATTGATATTGGCATCACAGGCAAAACAAGTATTTTATATCGATGATCCTGCAAATGATAAATGGTCAGTTGTTCTTCATGGTAAAAGACAGTTCATTGAAGAACCTATAGATGAAGAAGAGTACTATGATAAGTATGATGACTCCAGTCCATTCTCAGTTGGGTTGCCAACACCACCAAACATTGAAGCTGGGGATCACAATGACTTGTATGTTCGCAGGGATCATAATGAAGGATTGTTAATTGATAAAAGATCACAATATTAGAGGCATGGATGTTTATATTTGTATTATGTTTTATTTTTCTGAATGTGAACTTTACAATGTGAATGTGGACTTTACAATGCGAATTACTTTACAATGTGAATGTGTACTTTACAATGTGAATGTGAACTTTACAATGTGAATTACTTTACAATGTGAATGTGTACTTTACAATGTGAACTTTACAATTAGTGTTACTTTACAATGTGAAATTTATAATTTGAATGTGAACTTTCAGATGGCTGAGCATTCCCATGATGACCGTGTTGATGATCACCGTGAGGGTGAGGACGTGCTTGCACCTCCTGACAATGTAAGTTTTAAGAATATATCCCTAAGGTTTCTATCTATATGTTCATTTATAATTATATTATGTAAGTGTGTTTTTATCAAATTTGAAGTTGGTGATGTACCCCCTGAAGAAATTACAACACTTGATGAGCAGCAAAAGAAAATTGAGAAAGTGAGGGGCATCACAATGATGAACAAGTTAATACATCAAAGGAGCAATGGACCCAAATTGGTTGTGGATTTCGATCAGGCAGGAAATCCATATGGAGTGAACCGCAACTCATTTGTTTCATATCTTGGGGTTCTTACTCACAGCCATTGCAGTCCTATCCTAGAATCATGGCATAAAGTTCCTAAGGGGAAGAAAGACCACATATGGAAGGAACTATGCGTGAGTTATTATTATTTGTAATTCTATTTGTGTAGATTACTATTTTTTAGGATACTAGTTAATTGCAATTCTATTTAATTTGCAGAGCATATTTGATTTGGATGAAAAGTTGCATCGTAAATGTGTGATGCAACATTGTGGGAGGGTCCTAAGGAACTATAGGACCAATCTCACCTAAGATTACATACGTGATGCTGAGAATAGGTTCTTGATTGATTCCAATTTTAGACATTGATCAGTATTTCACTAACTCTACACTAATAATTTTTTTTGTATTCTCTTTGAAAAATAAATATAGGAAGAAGGAAGCCACACAGCAATGGAACTACTTGGACCCCCAAAGATTGGGAGGAGTTTGTTACCCAAAGAAAAACAGATGAATTCAAGGTATTAAGCGTCACTCCCAATTTAATTAATATACGTTTTTATGTATTCACCTATTCAAGATTAACCTTTAGTGTTACTAACCAAATCAATGTGCTAACTAACTAGGCTATCGGCAATGCTCAACGAGCAAGGCCTGCACTAAATGTATACGAGCACACAATGGGTCCAAGAGGATATGCACGCATTCGCCAAAGACTACAGGCTGAGTCTACTCAGCCTACTGCTACTCAGGAGACTGCAGAATCCTCTACTGCTGCTCCTGCACCTCTTCCTCGCCATGCTATGTGGATAGCTGGGAGGCAAAACAAGAAGGGAGAGATACCGAAGCCCGCAACCGCTGAGGCGGTTGCAAAAATGGTAAAAATCAACTCTTAGAGCAATCTATCGATATTGATTATTGTTATGTTTACTTACGAATGTTTGTTGATGGTGATTAGCGGGAGCTGCACGAGCAGAGGAAGGAAGGCAAGTTCATCCCTTAGGGCATAAGGGATGAACTGACAGTTGCTCTGGGAAACCCAGAGCATCCTAGACGTGTAAGGGGTGCAGGTGCTGGTGTGGGCATCAAAGCGTTCTTTGGGCCATCCCAGCGCAAACCTGTCCCAAAAGTGGGACTTTCACAAGCTGAGGTAACTTATTCTTATTTTAGAACGTTATTGCGAAAGGGAATTCAATAATCAGAAACTAGCATTTCTTTTATCCATGTATAGGTAGATTCCTTAATTGATAGGAGAGTTGAGGAAGTAGTTGATAAAAGACTCCAGGAAGCAATTAACAAGTGGCAGGCGTCTCAGACTACCACTCAGACAGTACCTATGGCGAACCTCTCTTCTCCTACTGCTCATACTACAGATATTGGGAGTAATCCTATAGACCCACAACCTAGCATGTCCTTTGTAAGTATTTTTATGGCATATATAATATCTAGTCTGTTCAAGATGATATGTTTGTGTATATATGCATATAACATTCTTTACGTAAATTTGTAGGGGTTGAAGCCATGCCGACTAAAAAGTGAAGGATATATCATTGCAGAGGCATCGACTTACCCACCCCTTAAAGGGTGCATGTTTCATGGGAGTTCAGTACCATATGACATGGTACATGTGAGCCCGATACATATACTCGCTAGCTGGACGAATCTTGCACTGCCTCATGCACACCCAGATGCTGAAACACTTGGTGAGGCAGTAGGCAGAGTGATACTGTGGCCCAAAGTAGATGTCCTCTATACTGATATTGTATGATAAATTTTCATTACTTTAATTTGTTAGTGTGTATATATATGAGTCAATTGATATGAAATTATATATATATAGGTCAAAAAGATGAGACCCGCTACATCTCGGCCTCCACCTCCTCGACTACCAAGTTGGCTTCCAGGGGACCTACACACCTCGATAGGTCCTAATTGTAGGAGTGTGGTAGTATGGATCAGCGAACATAATCCAAATTGCCCTATAAATGTTACTATTCTGGAGAATGTTGTAGGTAAATCATACGATAACAATCTATTTATACAAGTTTAGCATATGTATTAATGCATACGTAATAGAAGTTCTGGATATGTATTAATGCAGGTCAAACATTCAGAAACAACATATTTATACAAGATATTTTGGAGTTATTTAGTTATGAATGGATGAACACATATATGATAGAGCTATGGATATGGTGAGATTAATGCATACGGCAATCTGGTTTATACATCCATATACCTTGTTTTGATATACAACAATCTGATTTCTTATATATTAATGCATACATAATACATGTTTTGCAGCCACTTACACAAGACATGTACATATTTTGGGTTTTCCCATGTGGGATTTTTGGTTCCATCTTTGATTAGTCTTGTAGATACAGACTCGTATTCAGTTACTTCATACTGTTGTGATGCTTTTGAATATTTTGGTAAAAATAATAAGACGGTGATAATAGCTCCATTCAATGTCGAGTAAGTTTACTTTGCTTGTAATTTGGACTTAAGCAAATTACATTTTTATTGTGGATATTGAGGTATTAATTTTCTACTTTCTTACCTGTAGTGCTAAGCATTGGGAGTTATTAGTTATTGTCCCTAAGACATTCTCCGTCTATTATCTTGATCCTGTAGGGAGTGAGTTGGATGTATTTAATGGACATGCAATTAAAAGGCCATTATTCTCATGAGAAATCTTTTATGCTTTTATATCTGTTAACATCTGTTACTGTATTACTATTTAATTATGCAATTTAATGGTTACATTAACATATATAGGGCTCTACAAGAGTACAAAAAAGATGGAGGAAAGGTCCCCAGGAAAAAAATCTGACACTCATTTGGGAGAATGTGAAAGTAATTTTCTGACTCCAATGTATATATTATTTATGTGAACTGTGCTTATTTGCATTTTTGAATATTTTGTATGTTTCAATTTATAGTGTGCTACACAAGACAACGGTTGGGCATGTGCCTACTATGTGATGCGATTTATGGACCTAATCATCAAACATGTCGTATTGGAAATCAATAACATACAAAAGGTATTATACATAGTCTCGTTAGATAATATGAAATATATGAATCTTATTATATATTATTATAATTATGTATATACGTCATTCTCTTTGTAGGTCTTTAAAACTGAGGACTTCAACACAGGTGCAAAGCGTTTCGATGTACATGCTCCCTATATGAGAGATGAATTAGATGTTGTAAGAGAAGATTGGGCAAAAGCCCTGCAAAGAGTGGGAATTTTTCAATATGATTTTTCTGACAATAATGACAATGATGAATAAAGAATAACTTTGTTCTCATAATTAATTTTGTGTGAATGTGAATGAATTTTTATGCATTGTCATATGTGTGTGAAAATCATCAATACATGAATGTTTCTACATGTGTCTGAATGTAAAAAGAGATGAAATAAATGGAACTACAGGTTGCGATTGGTTTCTACATGTGTGTGATGAAAAAATAATATGAATTAAATGTTCTTATACATGAGTGTGAATCACATATATATAATATTGTCTATCATGTTAATTTTGCAGGTTTTTGGCCTGTTTTGGATGATATCAATGGATGTCATAAAACCTGTAGTTCATAACTGAATTGCAGGTTTCTCATCCTGCGACCAGCCACAACAGGTCTGCAGATTGACAGAAAAAAAAAATCAAAACATAGGCGTCGGTTATTTGAACAAAACCGACGACATATGGTTACAGTGTTGGTTGTCCTACTAGTAACCGGCGTCAATTTTCCTAATGAGGCCAGACACCATGACTGTACTGGCCAACACGGCCGTGGCAGCGGACCAGACATAAAATAGGCGTCAGTTTTTTGTATAAAACTGACGACATATAGTTACAGTGTCGGTTGCCCTACTAGTAACCGCCGTCGATTTCCCTAATGAGGCCAGACACCACGGCCATGCTGGCCAGCACGGCCGTGGCAGCGGGTGATATGGCGTCACTTATCACTAATAAACCAACATCGATAGTGCCCCAGATGGCGCCCTTTCTGTGGCATGAAGGTATATGGCGTCGGTTTCTAAGCTAATAACCGACGCCTATACCCCCCATGCTGGTGCGTTTTCGGTGGCACACGAAGGGTTGTGGCATCAATTTGAGAACCGACGTGTAACGGTTGGGCTTTTAGTAGCGCCCACATAGGTGTCGCTTATAAACCGACACTAAAGGCCTTAAATAACCGACACTAAAGGTCGGTTATGTACTAGTGTTTGATACAATACAAATATAAAAATCCTCTAGGGAGTTACATGGATAGGGAAAAGCTAAAGTTTTCAAAATAAAAGAAATCTATCTATAATCCTCCAGTAGACTTTAGTCATCTTTTCTTTTGTGTCATTTTCTATGTAAGTCCATTTCTTCATATAATTAAAATATTAACCTAAAACATTGATAAACAAAACATGGTTGGTATATATCTATACCGGTATGTGGTGAAACAAAATATGTGCAGGTAGGTATAACGATGTAAACAATCATAGCAAGCGATTATTATTGAATAATCGAACATGAATTTTCTGTTATAAATCCTCAACCTATAAATACTTTTCAGTGTTACATTTGAAAAGTGAGTTCGTTACATTTGGTAGGCTTAAGTTAATAATTAGAGTTTCACCTAATATCTAGATAGGGTTTGTGACTCTAGTGAACATTGGTTTTGTAAGCACCCTAACCTAGGTTTTGGGCTAACCCTATTTGTTTTGCTTAACTAAGTTGCTTAAAACTTTCATCTAATCCTTGGAGGTGTTTTGTAATCATGTGACATGCTTATGTTTCAAGTTTGGTTCCGGTTGAATCCTGGTTGAGAAATCTTTGCTTCTTTTGGATCAAAGTACAATTTACCCAAGATAAGGGGTTATCTTACAATATATCACATGAGTAGTGTGTCCCTAGTGCTTTATCATCATAAGAGAGAGAATGATGCTATGGGATGCCTTGTGAAGAGTTCAAGTATCAAGTTGAACATGTGTGGATGATGCTTGTGTTTTATGTGCTAGTTTCGGTGTAAATTGCAATTTACCCAAAGTGAAGGGTTAACATGAAATTTACCATCTCTAGAGTTTTCCTTCCCTATCTTGGCATCATTTAGAGGATAGAGGAAGATGTGGGCACCTTGTTTGGGTCTTGGTTGTATGGTAACATCTTTGGTGATATATGGAACACATGTATGAGATGTGTTTTACTCTTAGATAGGTTATCTCGGGTTAGAGAACCTTGGAGAGGTTGCCTATCAGTTTGTGAGTGTGTAGGGTTATGCCCTATCAGTTTGTTAATGTCGGGTTTTGCCATATTGGTTTGTGAAGGGTGTAGGGTTTTGTCATATCGTCCATGATCTTGGAAGGAGACCTAGAGGGCGAGATCTAGCTTAGATCTTATCAACATGTCTTGCATGTTGTTGCATGTGAACCCTTTCTCATGGACAAGTGTCACCTAAGATCCTAAGGTGATGACACCTCCTCTTTGATCTCTCTTTCTTCCCTCAAGTATATAACCCCCTCCTTATTCACACAAGTAAACTCTTTTTTCCACTCTTGTTCTTCTCCTCTTGGTGGATGAGCTTGGAAGCTTAAGGAGCTCGAGGAAACCCCAAGGAGCTTGGGAGATCGAGTTCCTTGATCATGGTGATTTCTTGTTCAACTTCCATCTTGGTGAGTTATGTTTCTTTGATGGCCATTCCTTTGAGCTCTATTCCTCATCTTCTTCTTTCCCTCTCAGCCATGGATCATACCTTGAATAAAGGTTGACTAGGACATGGTTCTGTCTCCTTCTTTACTTTCTTCTTGAGCTATCATAACCATGGAATCTTCTTCTTCTTCTTTCTTGAGGTGATGTTGATATTGAGTTGGGACTCTTGATGGTCTATCTTCAAGTTGAGGAACACATTCTTCGGTGCTTTGATCAAGGAGCTTGAAGCCTTGATGGAGACCTTCTTGAGGTGGGTTATATAACTCTTAACCTCCTTTGTTATTATCACTCTTTATATGATTAAGTTGTTCTTCATCTTTAGATCATTTATCCTGTGCATGCTAGTGGTTAATGATGATCTTAACTACTATTTTGATGAAGGAATTTTTGTTTAGTTGCTGCCATTACTTTTCACCTTCTTGCAATGATAGTAGGTGGACTAATGGCCCAGTTTCCTAAGGTTGAATATGACAAGTCAACATACATGTGCAATGTTGAGGGTTGGTCATCAAGACTCATGATTCTTAAGATGACACAAAATGTAACAAGTCATCGTGACTTGGGAGTACTTAGGGCGGTATGTTTGGATGGATGCTAAATCATTATGCCCTAGAGATCCCTAAACCGATATGATTAGTTAGATCGACATGCCTTGATGAGGTTCACCTGTTATGCCCTAGAAGGTGCATAAACTGATATGCTTTGAGGAGCTAACTTGGCATGCCCTAGAGGGGCTTAAACTGATATGTTGTTAAACCGATAATGGTGCTAGCTCGACATGATCAAGAAGGGTTAGACTAGTGTGTCTTGCTAGCCCGTCATGACCAGGGTGGATTTGTGTGAACTGGTCTATTTTGACTGCTAACCGTGACGCCCTTGATGGCGTGAGAGGCATAACCTAACCCTAATCCTAAACAACCCATCACACCAAGTGCTTCTCGACACCCTAAGTGCTACCCATCACACTAAGTGTTGCCCGTCATACCTAGTGTTGCCATCCATACTTCAAGTTGGGTGCCTGATACACCTTGTAGGTAGCTAACCTGATACCGTGGGTGCTAAATTGATACACCTAATGTAAGCTTGCCCGACACACCTTGATATGGTTAGGCCGATATAGGAGGATGATGAGACTGAGATCCTCCTAGCCATGAGAGATTGATACACAAAAGCTGACCCAAGAGATTGCAAATAGATACATCCCTTGAGAGCTAAGTCGATACACCACAAGAGGGTCTGAACTGATACCTTAGATGAGCTAACCCGACACACCATGATGTGGTCAAGCCGACACATGTTGATGAGGTGAAACCGATCATATGATGAGGATTGAAGGGTATGCTTGGATACTCAATGATATACAATATGAGAAATGCATGATATAGAAGAGTGTTGTTGTGAATAATGAATGATTAATCTTAATTGCTTCTCATAAACCTAGTGCACCATGGAATGATGTTACTATGAGTGGTCCTTCATTAACTAAAGAGTTTATCCCTAAGCTCTCCAACAATGTGGGAAGTAATGGATGAAGGGTTCAATGGTTCAGTTTCCATATTCTAACCTTAATCATGGAATAACATGATCCATGTTAACATCTTAATGAAAGATTATAATCCATGGAAAGTGTCAACTATATTTCCTTTTCATATAATATTAACTTGTGGAGTAAGGTTAATGATACAACTATGTGAATATATATGAGGGTAGTGATGAGCCTTGTTGGGATTAAGGGGTGTTATTTTTGTGTAGAAATCATATAAACAAGTCTAGTGACCTTATAGGTGCCTTGTGGATAGTTTGAAGTGAAACTGTCTAGTTATGTAGCCTAAGGTTCAACTCTCCTTAGTATGATATGTGGTTAATGATTTGTAAGAAGTAATAATGTATATGTTACCTAATGATGAAACATCACATTGGTGCAATAGTCAACATATTATTATAATGCACTGTTGTAACCCACACACAACTTAATGAAGATGATACACATATGAATTTTTGAAAAGGTGATACCTGGTACTGATGGTATGATGATTGACTCATATCTAACTGATTTTTTTCAAACCTAAGTCAGTTTCAAGAAAGTGGGAATTGGTGTGATTAGGGTTTGGTTATGTGACCATGAGGTAAAACCCTAATCGGATATATGTGAAAAGCATTAACCCTGATTCTAAGGGTAGGTCATATTATTGGGTATGTATGAGTAGAAAACATGATATTGTACTCTCTCTCTTAACTACATAACTATAACTTTGTGAAATAATGGGGTGTTATAATTAATGAATACTATGAAGATGGTTAAATAATGTTAATCTTTAGCTATGAGCCTTGATAAGGGAACATGGGAAGTATGAATATGTGAATGTGCATACTTGGTTACATTGACTAATTCTTAGCCTTATACACCCCAAGTGCTGGGAGATAGTGAAAGTCAGATATTTGAGATAGAATGATGCTTGAGAATCTTATGTAAAATTAGCATGAAGCCTAACCCTAAATTAGAGATCTTATGATGCACTGCTTGCTTTAGTTAAAGGTGTTTAATATGTTTTAATATATTCTTTCTCTGAACATAATGGCTAATGGTTGCTATTGCATGAGTGATGTGGCATGAGTAATACATATATGCTCAATGAGGCATGATGAGATAACCATGAATCACAAGTGTGGTGTGATGGGTCTTCGGACCTGTCAAGGCTTAGTGCCTAGTTGAGGTGATATCCTTTGGTACTAGAAAGAGGGATTGATATCCCATGATGGTATGTTGATGATGATATCCTTGTGGCTAGCAGTGATACATTTTTATGAGATTATGGGAATCAGTATGTAGTTTAAACGATGATATCTATTGTTGTAATACTATGCCTCTTTCTTTTGAAGGATTTGTTTGTGGTTTGTACATTGTAACTTGATTGATGCTAAAAGACACTCTAATTGATCGAAGTAATCAAGTGGAATCCAATCATGTAGCTTGCCCTGTTCCATAGATCCATTCAGAGACAACATTTGCTAGATGGTGAAATGAGTAACTCCTTTGGGAAACTCAGAGCGCATACGGTCGAGTTTGTGGGGACAACTTGGTACCCTAACATCAAGCAATCGAGGGTGACTTTGGCCATGTGTGAGACTCGTATCATGCCTCATGATATGTGATACAGGATTGGCTACGGGCCATACCCTGGAAGAGTTCCGCTTCAGGCCGTAGCTCAATGATGTTATGTTTATGAGTTTTCATAGGATTGGCTGCAGGCCATACCCTAGAAGAGTGTGGCTCTGATTCGTAGCTCAGTTTCACTAGCGATGTGACATGTACCAAGGTGGACTAGGTTTGCACAGATGGACTATATGTCACTAGAAGCAGTTGACTTGTGATGTCACTATATGTCACTCATATTGACTGAGGAGGTGAAGTCGTGGATTCTGACTCTTCCACTAGACCTTATAAGGCACTGATTTTGACTTAGCAGTGGTCGGTTGGATTTGGGTGGTATGACTCAAATCCTAATGGCATAATAAATACATAATCAGCCGTGTAGTGTACATGTATTGGATCAAACATGAAAACATTGGATGCAACCTTGCCTTGCTTTTATACTATTTAGTTTATAACAGTTATACACACTCTCCATATTCCTTTTTAAATAATTAGTTGTTCTATTACTCATTGGCAAGTGCATATTACTGCTCTATCTGTTTCATCCATGAGATATATGTCAGTCAGTTAATCATGTTCAACCTACTCAGTATGATAGTCTATTTACCTAGTTATCTGTGATAATAATAGATTTGGTGGAGAGTTATATCTCTCGGTGGGATTGTTGTCTCACCCCGTTGGTTAAATATCTTTTTAGGTGGACGTGCATGCTGAGTTGAGGATCATATGGCAGAGGACATAATATGAAGAAAAAAAATCTACACATGGTATCTTTGGTAATATGTATATACATGTGGAACTATTATCTTATGTAACATGTTGATTGGAATATGATGATGTAGCACCTTGAATATATGTTATGAAATGCAAGTATTGACTCTTGTGTAATAATTTCTCAGCTCCTGGTGCTTGTTGCAAATCACTTTTAATTTCTTATTATTTTTTATCATTTGTTGTTTATGGTTAATCATGGTTTAAGTTTTGAGTTATATCGCTTTGTATGGCGAAGGGTGTCACATTTGGTTGGTATCAAAGCTCTAGGTTCACTGAGTCTACAGGGACACTAGGACTAGGATTAAGATGGTGTCTACAATATGAACATGATATAAAATATGGTGCATACTGCCTAATCTCAATACTTGAGTGCCCTGGCCAGGTATTCAAATGTTGAAAAAAAGGTAAGTATGGAACTCTTAGATTGATTTCTCTTTGATTAATTTGATCAAGTAATCATTTTAGAACAATCTAAACAGCATAACAATCAGGAATCATGATGCTAATATCTCCATCATACTATGAAAAGAGCTAAAAACTGCACCATAATTCACTAAAACTTGGATGTTTGGTGATTACAAGAGAAAAATACAGCTCCATGAAACCTAAATCTAAGTGTGAATATGACAAGAGAAGTTCTTGAAGTTGTAATTTCAAGAAATGTATGAAGAAAAACACAGATGAACTTGTGTTAGTAAAGTAAGTCAAGGTGTAAAATTCACATAAGATGGGGAGAATTCCTAAAATAAGTATGGAGTGAGAAGACAAATAAGAACGAATGGTAAATACAAAAGATGGAACCTGAGTTAATCTCAGACCAACTCATGAATATGAAAATATGTAAGTGCAAACCTCATGATATGTGATAGGAAACAAGGGAGATGATCCCTGCTTAATATAGAATAAGTAAAGAATAATGATCCTTTTCATGATGTAAAGATGAAAAATGTGGTAAAACAAGGAGATGTTCATAAAACATATGGAGAACAATAATCAAAGAAAGAGTAATGGCATGTAATCATCTTTATATTTTCTATGCTAATGGCAAGGAAACCAAGATGAGACAACTTAAAATGACACATGAACAGTTGAAAACTCATGAAATAATCAAAGAAAGTTGATAATCCCTTCAGCTTGATAAGAAAACTCTAGGTAATGATGTAGTGATAAGAGGAATATCTTCCCTTGTGTTCTATCCTTTCAAGGATGTAGGAGTCAAGTGGGTCTTATGCCACTTGATGTGTATAGATTAGAAGTGATCTTAAGATGGATACTTTGAAAAGTTCAGTTGGTCTTGGATTTTATTCCGAGATAGGGATATATGTGATAGGAGATGTCTCGTGATGAAAGAAAGATCCTTTTGACATGTTTGGTTTTGGTAAAAACAAAAGAAGATAGGTGTGTGATAGGGGTGTGATGTGTTTTTGATACATGTGACGGATACCAAGGTAAGGAATCCTAACATCCAAGTAGTGAAAGTTGTATGGGAGAGTGAGAACATGTCGTTTGATAGGATGTTTAGGTGTTTGGCTACCTAGAAATGTTGACTTTGGATCAATATGGTTGCAAGTACCTAGCCTATAGTATGGATACCACATGTTAGGGGTTTATGCTCTGCATAAATGTAACATCTAAAAGGATGCATAAGTTGAAGAGACAGTTGTAGGACCATCTTGTGTAAAGTTCATCAGGCCAAGTATAATCCCTTGGAGTGCCCCTATCAGGATTGCAAGTAAGAAAAGTTCTAAGAAGATTGTGTTTTGTCTATAGATGGATAAGTAGGGTTTCAAATCCCTATCTAGGTTAGTTAAGGTAACATATAACATCTTGAGTTACCTCTGAGATAGTTTTTCTTGGATAAGTGGCCTCTTCTTATGATAGGAGAAAGTACAACTGAGAATGCGTATGTTGGTAGGATAGTTGGTGAAAGTAAGACTAGTGTTGAGTCAGTAGATCAGAGTAGTGCAAAGGAAGCATGATAGGTTTTTTTAGTTTCAATTGGATGACAGAATGCATCTCTAATTTTCTTTGGAAGAGACATGTTGAGGTTTGAGAGGGGTATGGTAAATCTCTAGGTTTTAGAATCTTATCATACAATGTTATGAGTTGAGGAGGTGATACATAAGAAAGAGCGACATCTGAGTTGGATAAGTATGCATAAGTGCTTTTATGTCCAAGAAAGTATCACATGGAATAGGGTGACTCTACATACGATAATGGAAAGGATAAGTTGAGTACGTGTCATGTGCAACAGATCCCGTGTTGACCTTGGATGCAAGAATAGTATGTTGGTCAAGTCTTGTGACATCACCCTGGCATCAATGAACTATGTGGAAGTTTGAAGGTGTGATGTATGATTAGTAGCCATCTCCTTTTGCCCTAGATTTTGGGGGTAAAATCCTCATTAGGGTTTTATGACTTGTAAAGACCCTAACCTAGGTTTCAGGCTAACCTTGTTGTTTTTCTTAAGTAAGTTTATTATAACTTTAATCTAATCCTTTAAGGTGTTTTGTAATCATGTGACACGTTTATGTTTCAAGTTTTGTCCTGGTTGAATGCTGGTTGAGTAATGTTTGCTTATTTTGGACCAAAGTGCAATTTATCTAAGATAAGGGGTTATCTTGCAATATGTCACATGATGAGTGTTCCCTTAGTGATTAAGCATCATAAGAGAGGGAATGATGCTACGGGCGCATTGTGAAGAGTTCAAGTATCAAGTTGAGCATGGGTGGATGATGCTTGTGTTTTATGTGCTAGTTTTGGTGTAAATTGCAATTTACCCAAAGTGAAGGATTAACATGCAATTTACCATCCCTAGAGTGTTCCTTCCCTCTCTTAGAATCATCTAGAGGAGAGAGGAAGAGGTGTGCACCTTATTTGGGTCTTGGTTGTATGGTAACATCTTTGGTGATATATGGAACACATGTATGAGATGTGTTTTGCTCTTAGATGGGTTATCTCGGGTTAGAGAACCTTGGAGAGGTTGCCTATCGATTTGTGAGTGTGTAGGGTTATGCAATATCAGTTTGTGTGTATGTTGGGTTTTTCCCTATCGGTTTGTGAAGGGTGTAGGGTTTTTGCATATCGGCCATAATCATGGAAGGAGACCTAGAGGGTGAGATCTAGCTTAGATCTTATCACCATGTCTTGCATGTTGTTGCATGTGGCCCCTTTCTCATGGACAAGGGTCACCTAAGCTCCTAAGGTGATGATACCTACTCTTTGATCTCTCTTTCTTCCCTCAAGTATATAACCCCCTCCTTCTTCACACAAGTAAACCCTTTCATCCGCTCTTGTTCTTCTCCTCTTGATGGACAAGCTTGGAAGCTTAAGGACCTAGAGGAAGCCCCATGGATCTTGGGAGGCCGATTTCCTTGCTCATGGTGATTTCTTGTTCAACTTCCATCTTGATGAGTTATGTTTCTTTGATGGCTATTCCTTTGAGCTCTTTTCCTCATCTTCATCTCCCCCTCTCGGCCATGGATCATACCTTGGATGAAGGTTGACTAGGATGTGGTTTTCTCTCCTTATATCCTTTCTTCTTGAGCTATCATAACCATGGCATCTTCTTCTTCTTTCTTGAGATGATATTGACATCGAGTTGCGACTCTTTATGGGCTATCTTCAAGTTGAAGAATGTGTGCTTTAGAGCTTTGATTAAGGAGCTTGAACCCTTGATGGAGACCTTCTTGAGGCAGGTTATATAACTCTTATGTTGGGTTTTAGGGGAGACAGAGAAGGCAGCGGAAACAAAAAAATTATTCTCCCAAACCCAGAATAAAGGAATCGCGTCAACGTCTATACAATAGGAAGGATGGTTTGTGGAGGTGTACCTTGTCCCAAGGCTTGCTCGGCGACATTACCTCGTGGCTTGCGTGGTCTTCGCCTCCGGTCTTGGACGGTGTATGTGCAGCTCCTAGTCTCACCAGGACTATCGAGATTGACAACTGTCCTCCAAGCGGCAGAAGTCTCCTGCCTCTGAAGTAGTCCACACGGACCACCTGGAACTCCGGTCTCCTTGTCCCACAAGGAATCGGAAGGAGTCGTACCCTCCTATCAGCGTACTAGTCACCGACACACTCTCCTGCCACCAGTCGCTTTCTGCAGTTGTCTTTTCCTTGTTGTGCCTCTCTTATCGGGTAGCACTTTCTTGGGCTCTCTCTCGGTTACTAAAACTAGAGAGAATGACAACTTTGCAGAGCATTTGGTGCACTGAGTTGTTATTCCTGAGAAGCCCCCAATACCCCTATATATAGGAGGGTCATGGGATAGGGTTCTCTACCCCGGGCAATGCAGGATTAATGCAGGAGTAGAAGGATTCGAGATTTTCCACAAAACAACCAACTGTGCCACCTGAACCGATCGTTTCATACATGAAACAGTCGGTTGGGGAGTTGAGTCGATCGGTTCACACCTCAACTGATCAGTTGGGACCCCTGAGCTGATCGGTTCACTTCTGAGCCGATCGGTTCATGGTCCTGATCTAACCCAAATTGACTTTCAAATTTGTTTCCGATTAATCAAATATTAATCCTTGTCCAAATCGAATTTGTATAAGTGAAACAAATTGTATTTGCAAAATAGTCTTTTGACTTTCCAAACGATCTCGGTTAGACTAGTTGAGCCAATCAGTTCAACCCTTGAACCGGTCATCTCATCCTGTCTTGAGCTGATGGGTTCATCACATGTGCAGATTGTGCAAAATTAGTCAATTGCAGTTTCAATCAATCTGATACTCTAATCAATCGATCCAACACCTTGAATACTATGATTTTGAGCTATCAATTAATTGAGTGTTTAATTTAACTACTAAACACCTTTAGTAATCAATCTAAACATTATTTGTGGATAAAATTCTCTTCCAGGTTAAATCCTTTGTGTGTGACCCTGCAAGTCCATTTCACATTGGCAGTGAAAGTCCATAACACTTATGAATTCACAAGCAAAGAGTGGTGCCTAGTCGCACATCAGTGCTACCCAAGTGAAATAGAAAGTTGGAGAACAAATTTCAATCCTACAATCCATGAATGGTGTTACAGTGAATGTATAATTCCTTTGTCACTAATATCCCGAATGAACTCAAGGCATGGAACAGTCATCCTGTCAACGTTCATTCACTTTCTTGATCTCAGAGTAGATTGGAGGAGATATGTATGACATCAATATCACATACTGATTCATACATGCATGTGCACGCCTATCTCAATCCTACTCATCAAGTGGCCATGGGTATCAAACTCCCTTAGGAGGGACAAATCCCATATCTATCACTCACCCCTCAAAAGCCCCATGTGTCAAAGCCACCCAATCATCACCTTTATAACAATTCATGTTTCAGGACTGTGTTTGATGATGTCAAAGTGTACCCAATGACATGTGTTGAGTGTAGTGATTTTAGGTCAAAGAATCACATTCACCACCATCACTGTGAGAACTGACTGTGACTACCATGTCATGGTTCCAGGTGTCAAACTCATGGTGGGTCTGTCCGATAAACTTGTTCTCTAACAAGTACATTTGTGTTTGGTTTGATATCTCCATATCATTACAAATGAGATTCTGTCATCAACCAACACCACAATCTAGTCTTGTGTGTCATTGTTGTCTATCTACCTTCCACAATGACATCTGACTAGGGACATAATAAGAATGTACAAACTCTTAACATCCGTATGATCTCATCGTTCAGGTCCTTAACCTGAAAGCATACGTCATTGAGTACTGTCATTCTCTAGACATTCAATTTGTTCTATCATTGTCTCATATGACTGAACCAGAAAGAATTGGAAGCTTGCCTTTGATCTTTATCAAATCAATCTTAATGTATCCCACCAATCATCCCATGATTGGCTCTCAAGGCATACATACCAACAGACTCCCACTTGCACTGCGAGACAATCACCCTTGAATCATATTCATAGTGATCTTAAAACATGTCTCACATGTTACTGTGCTCTAGTGCTATCATAGTGAGTTATGACAACACCTTGCCACAGTTGGTATTAACTGTCTGTCTCTCATCTCTTCGTTGTACATCACACGTATGAGATGGAGTTGTCGTAATATGCGATCTAGTATTCCTTTGCTAACCTTTAGCCACATTGCATGACCAAGCGCTCCTAACTTGTCATCAATGATCAGAATATCTATAAGTTCATCTCATGAACTTCTAGATCCATATAGTATCCACTGATGTTCTCTAACATACAGATACTTGACATTTCCTCTTAAAATGGCTTTATTGGAACGTTTCCAATCATTAACAAACATTCACTTTTATATATCCCATATATATTGTGATTAATTCTCTGTCCTTTTCAAAAGTCCGCATCAGTGTAACTCTTTACAGTGAACCCTTCCTTATTTCCATAGAACTAGTACTTCTCAAGTACTTATCAAGTTCTCATTGTATTCTAGTAACCCTTACTGGAACTAGACAGATATCCACTCGTCATGTCCCACATACGAGTTATTAGGTTGAGCACATCATATTGTCATATCCTACATACAAGATGATGAATGCATTTTATTCTTTCTATGTCCATACATGCAAGATAATGGGATAATTACATACATGATAGATCCATATATATTCTTAGTGTTCCCATTCTTCATAAGAATTGGACACTTGGCCTTGGGATACCAACTCCATGTAACATGGATAAGTTTTCTCCCATTGAATCTGTGCATACTGAACTCTTCAGTGCAAATTTCCAATGTATGCTCTCTCTTTTCAGGTTAAGAGGTTTTTTGAGAACTATCTCTATAGATCTCTATTCCTATCACATAGGAAACATCTCTATCTTCCTTAAAGATAATTTCCACTTTGGATTTCCATTCTAGAACATTTCCATTTCACATCAACATGTGGAATGTGAATACGCTCCCACTAAATCACAGATCTCTTCTTTATCTTTGTCATATCAGTCAAACCCTTTGACTATATTATCAAAATAAAGATCACAGTTTTGAGTTGCTTGTTCTCAATCAATCACATTGATTAGTCCATTGTAACTTATAAACTTCATTTGCATTAATGGATTCATAAACCTTATAGGTTGTGTCACGTACACATCCTTGTTTTATTCCTCATAGGAATGCAGTTTTAGTATCCATATGCCAAATCTCTTAGTCATTAAGTTGCAATTAACAAGCATCATCCTTCTCAAAATGTTAACCATGTGTTTTAATGCTTAAGACTCATTGGCACTTATGGGTTTCATCCCAATGGGTGCTACCATTAAGGTCATACCTTATGGTTCACATGGAAGTCATTTAAGATGTAATGGTCATAAACCATAACTCAAAATCTGGTTCCTCATATTCATCTAGATAGTTGACTCATTACATGACCAACTCATCACATATATAATTGAGGTGTATCTGTCAAGGATATAAGAACTCACAACTCCTTGTGATTCTTAATGTCCTTTATTAGTGTGGGGTATTCTTTATTTAAGAAGAAATAAGTTATTTGATAATCATCCTCTAACTCCTTAGAGTATGACTTCTTTTGATTTAGACATCACCATGCCTTAATCATGAGTTCACTATGATACACTATCATAATCACTCATAAGGTTCTCAAACATTTGGTCTAAGTACTTCATTCATTGATCTCATCAAAAATTAACACTTTACCAAATTCATACTTCATCTATGATATTCTTGAACACTTCAAGATATTCATATTGGTATTTCTCTCAATCCCATTTGAAGTAATAGCATTAACTCCAATAGGTATGTAAATACATCACATGTATTATACCTAATAGGATGATCATTCTCCCACTACCACTAGTGAAGATTGATTAATCATGTCTAAGAGATTCATGTCTCTTACTGGTTCTCTAACCAAAAGAGTCTAGATTTATCCATCATATGGAAACTAGAAATGAATTTCTCATGATAATGCTAATTTGATTGTTTGAGTTATCAATAACGTTTAGGTATCATTTTATCTTATGCATACTAAGTACCACAAGATAAATAAGGCATTGCCACAAAGATCATATCTTTTGAAATTGAAACACCAACTTTATTAATTGTTATCATTGTCATACAATATGCAAAAATAATGTGTTTCTATCCATTGGCAAATAGCAGTTCATAACTTTATTACATGCCTTCAAGGCTGAAAATAAACTAAAGTACTCCTATCTATGGAGGCAACACTTGTCCCATGTATTTAGTGCTTTACACTTTATATCTTGGTATCATATACCTTAAAAGTGTTATAAGTTTATTTCATGACACCTTTAGGTGGAGACATCTGTTGCCTCCTTCTTCTTTAGTTCTTCCAGATAGAGTGGACAATTCCTTTTCCAGTGTCCTGACTTTTGACAATGGTGGAAATTGCCTCTCTTGGTCACACCTCCCTTGGCCTTGAGAGTTGAAGATGACTTGGGCTATTGGCTAGCATCAGAACCTTTCTTAGCCTTACCTTTGCCTTTGTGCTTGGACTTGCCTTTCTTGTCGCTAATCATCATCACATACTTAGGCTTGTCCTTCTTCATCTATGTCTCAGCTGCCCTCAACATGCCCAAAAACTCTGTCAACGGCTTGCCAAAGTTGTTCATGTTGTAGTTCATCACAAACTGACTGTAGGATTCTAGCAACGATTGTAGTATCACGTCAGTAGCCAACTCTTGGCTAAGGGGAAATCCCAGTCTCATCAGGTTCTCCACATACCCAATCATCTTGAGCGTGTGAGGACCAACTGGATCTCCTTCGGTCATGACACACTTGAACAGTGCCTTGGAGACATCATATCTCTCTTATCGTGCTTGATCTTCATACATGTTCTTGAGATGCCGAATCATCTCAATGAGACCCATGTTCTCATGTTGTCTCTGCAACTCGTGGTTCATGGAGCACAACATCAAGCACTTTGTATCAATGGCATCATCAGAATGCTTCTCATAAACATCCCTTTCTGCCTTTGGTGCAGTAGGAGAAGGTTCCTCTGTAACTGGAGTATCCAGGACATAGAGCTTTCTCTCTTGAGTGAGAAAAATTCTCAATGTCCTAAACCAGTCGTGGAAGTTAGTCCCATTCAACTTGTCCTTCTTAAGGACCGATCACAATGAAAGGTGATTGTTGTTTGTTGTCATTTGTACTACAAAAGGAAATATATGCAATTTAGCCCAAAACTCAATTTTGACTTATTTGATTGATTTGAAAAGTTTGACAATATACATAGGACTTTAATTAATTATCGCTCCCACTATTTTGTTCAAATTGATAGCCCTTGCCATCAATTCGGAAGATTTCAGCATACAATCTTCTAGTGGGTCAAGATTCTAAAATCCTCTAAGTCATGGACCAGCTAGGGCTGTCACCCACAACTTAGATCTTCCAGGTAGGCAACTTTTGGCAATTGCATCATATGCAACTCTTGAAAGATGTCATATGCAACTCATTGCCATGATCACCTTCATGCCTCAAGGTGCTAGATCCTATCTAGATCACCTTGTTAAGTCCGACCCAAAGCAAACACGATGAATATGCACCCTGCTAGGGCAGACCCACATATTCATCCTTCACACTTCCATGAGATAGACGGTGCACCACACTAGGGCGTGCCCACACTTGGCCGATCAAGATTTTCACGTGTGTCACATTTGGAAGGCATCAAAACTTTAATATTTAATGAGGGATTTGGTTTTATAGGTACATATACATATCCAATCACCACAATACATAGTATGTATCATATACATGCTATATCCCACAGAAAACATGTGAAACGATAAAAGAGATGATTATGGCCATCCTAATGTGATTCCTCGAGCCAAGAGAAATCACGGTCATCTAGGTCTACATCACATACAACCTATCCATGATGAAGTGCTATAGCCATCTGAGTTGATCAACTCATCACATGAATGACCTGCTCATCCTGGCCAGTCGTCTGGGTGCCACCAGCCAATCAGTTGGCTCCTCCAACTGATCAGTTCGCTTGGTCATCGTGCATCTCCTCATGGCCGCTACCCGATCGTCTCGCTCCTCAAATCGGTCATCTGGATCACCAACCGGTCGGTTCACTCCTTGAACCGATCGTCTCAGTTGTCATCAGGTTGTTTGCCATTCTTTGACATAACAGGAAAAACAAGATCTATCCTATTTGACATTTGAATTGAGAAACCCCGAGTTACATTCGAGGGGGGGCAAAGGTAGGAAAGAAATCTTGAGTTATCTCGAGTTACATCAGGAATAAGGAGGTAGGGAGTCGGTGCGCAGACTGAGATGCAAGCAACCACATACAACCAAGCACACAAATAGGGTTTATTTGTCATAACCACGCTATACATCCACCACAAAACTCATTTAAGGGCGACGTGTATCGAGTGCATTTATATTACATATCATATATGAATATTGGGATTTGTTGATTTAGGATTGGACATGCATAAAGCCAATTTTATTCACATCGTATGCAATAAATAAAGGTGACAAACCAAAACCGATCATATCGACAATCCTAAAGTATAGAGCAGTTGACGTGGCTCTGATACCACTGTTGGGTTTTAGGGGAGACAGAGAAGGCAGCGAAAACAAAAAAATTCTTCTCCCAAACCCAGAATAAAGGAATTGTGTCAACGTCTATATAATAGGAAGGATGGTTTGTGGAGGCGTACCTTATCCTGAGGCTTGCTCGGCGACATTACCTCGCGGCTTGTGCGGTCTTCACCTCTGATCTTGGATGATGTATGTGCAGCTCCTGGTCTCACCGGGACTACCAGCTCCCGGTCTCATCGGGACTGTCAGCTCCCGGTCTCACCGTGACTGTCAGGATTGACAGTTGTCCTCTGAGCGGTAGAAGTGTCCCGCATCTAAAGTAGTCCACACGGACCACCTGGAACTCTGATCTCCTTGTCCCAAAAGGAATCGAAAGGAGTCGTACCCTCCAGTCGGCGTACTAGTCACCGACACACTCTCCTGCCACCAGTCGCTTTCTGCAGTTGTCTTTCCCTCGTTGTGCCTCCCATATCGGGTAGCACTTGCTCGAGCTCTCTCTCGGTTACCAAAACCAGAGAGAACGACAACTTTGCAGAGCAACTGGTGCACTGAGTTGTTATTCCTGAGAAGCCCACAATACCCCTATATATAGGAGGGTCATGGGACAGGGTTCTCTACCCCGGGAAATTCGGGATTAATGCAAGAGTAGAAGGATTCGAGATTTTTCACAAAACAACCAACTGCGCCACCTGAACCGATCGTTTCATACATGAAACGGTCGGTTGGGGAGTTGAGCCGATCGGTTCACATCTCAACCGATCAGTTGGGACCCTTGAGCAGACCAGTTCACTTCTGAACCGATCGATTCGTGGTCCTGATCCAACTCAAATTGACATTCAAATTTGTTTCTGATTAATCAAATATTAATCCTTGTCCAAATTGAATTTGTACGAGTGAAACAAATTGTATTTGCAAAATAGTCTTCTGACTTTCCAAATGATCTCGGTTAGACAAGTTGAGTTGATCGATTCAACCCTTGAATCAGTCATCTCAGCCTGTCTTGAGTCGATCAGCTCATCACAAGAGCCGATCAGTTAGAAGTGCAGACTGTGCAAAATCAGTCAATTGTAGTTTCAATCAATCTGATACTCTAATCAATCGATCCAACACTTTGAATACTATGATTTTGAGCTATCAATTAATTGAGTGTTTAATTGAACTACTAAACACATTAAGTAATCAATCTAAACATTGTTTGTCGATAAACTCCTCTTCTAGGTTAAATCCTATGTGTGTGACCGTGCAGGTCCATTTCACGTTGGCAGTGAAAGTCCATAACACTTATGACTTCACAAGCAAAGAGAGGTGCCAAGTCGCACATCAGTGCTACCCAAGTGAAATAGAAAGTTGGAGAACAACTTTCAATCATACAATCCATGAATGGTGTTACAATGAATGTATAATTTCTTTATCACTGATATCCCGAATGAACTCAAGGCATGGAACAACCATCCTATCAACGTTTATTCACTTTCTTGATCTCAGAGTAGATTGGAGGAGATGTGTATGACATCAATATCACATACTGATTCACACATGTGTGGGCACTCCTATCTCAATCCTACTCATCAAGTGGCCATGGATATCAAACTCCCTCAGGAGGGACAAATCCCATATCTATCACTCACCCCTCAAAAGCCCCATGTGTCAAAGCCACCCAATCATCACCTTTATAACAACCCATGTTTTAGAATTGCATTTGATGATGTCAAAGCATACCCAACGACATGTGTTGAGTGTAGTGATTTCAGGTCAAAGAATCACATTCACCACCATCACTGTGAGAACTGACTGTGACTACCATGTCATGGTTCCATGTGTCAAACTCACGGTGGGTCTGCCCGGTAAACTTTTTCTCTAACAATTACCTATGTGTTTGGTTTGATATCTCCATATCATGACTAACGAGATTTTGTCATCAACCAACACCACAATCTATTCTTGTGTGTCATTGTTGTCTATCTACCTTCCATAATGACATCTGACTAGGGACATAATAAGAATGTACAAACTCTTAACATCTGTATGATCTCATCGTTCAGGTCCTTAACCTGAAAGCATACGTCATTGAGTATTGTCATTCTCTAGACATTCAATCTGTTCTATCATTATCTCATATGACTGAACCAGACGAATTGGAAGCTTGCCTTTGATCTTTATCAAATCAATCTTAATGTATCCCACCAATCATCCCATGATTGGCTCTCAGGGCATACATACCAACATCTTAACCTCCTTTATTGTTATCACTCTTTATATGCTTAAGTTGTTCTTCATCTTTAGATCATTTATCCCATGAATGCTAGTGGTTAGTGATGATATTGAGAACTGTTTTGATGAAGGAATTTTTGTTTAGTTGCTACCCTTACTTTGCACCTTCTTGCAATGATAGTAGGCGGACTAATGGTCGGGTTTCCTAAGGTTGAATATGACAAGTTGACACACACATGTCCCATGTTGAGGTTTGTTCATCATGACTCATGATGCTTAAATCGACACAACATGTAACAAGTCGTCGTGACTTGGGAGTACTTAGGTCGGTATGTTTGGATGGATGCTAAACCGTCATGCGATGGAGAACCCTAAATCGATATGATTGGTTAGGACAACATGCCTTGATGAGGTTAACCCGTTATGCCCTAGAAGGTGCTTAAACTGATATGCTTTGAGGAGCTAACTCATCATGCCCTAGAGGGGCTTAAATTAATATGTTGTTAAATTGATAATCGTGCTAGCTCGACATGATCAAGAAAGGTTAGACTAGTGTGTGTTGTTGGCATGTCATGACCAGGATGGTTTTGTGTGAAGTGATTTTTTTTTAGTGCTAACTGTGACGCCCTTGATGGTACAAGAGGTCGGCATGACCTAACCCTAATCCTAAACAACCCGTCACACCAACTGCTACCTGACACCCTAAAATGCTAGCCGTCACACTAAGTGTTGCCCGCCACACCTAGTGTTGCCCTACATACTTCAAGTAGGGTGCCTAATACACCTTGTAGGTAGCTAAACCAATACCATGGCTAAATTAATACACAAAATCTGACCCAAGAGGTTGCAAATAGATACACCCCTTGAGAGCTAAATTGATACACCACAAGAGGGTCTGAACCAATACCTTGGATGAGCTAACCCGACACACCATGATGTGGTCAAGCCGACACTTGTTGATGAGGTGAAAACGTTATCACATGATGAGGATTGAAGAGTATGCTTGGATACTCAATGATGTACACATTTGAGAAATGCATGATATAGAAGAGTGTTGTTGTGGATAATGAATGATTAATCTTAATTGCTTCTCCTAAACATAGTCCACCATGGAATGATGTTACTATGAGTGATCCTTCATTAACTAAAGAGTTTAGCCATAAACTCTCCAATAATGTGGGAAGTAATGGATGAAGGGTTTGATGGTTGGGTTTCCTTATGCTAACCTTAATCATGGAACAATATGACCCATGTACACATCTTAACAAAAGATTATAATCCATGGCAAGTGTCAACAATATTTCCTTTGCATATAATCTTAACTTGTGGAGTAAGGTTAATGATACGACTATGTGAATATATATGAGGGTAGTGATAAGACTTGTTGGGATCAAGGGGTGTTATTTTTGTGTAGAAATCATATAAACAAGTCTAATGAGCTTATAGGTACCTTGTGGATAGTTTGAAGTGAAACTGTCTAGTTATGTAGCCTAAGGTTCAACTCTCCTTAGTATGATATGTGGTTAATGATTTGTAAGAAGTAATAATGTATGGATCACCTAATGATGAAACATCACATAGGTGCAATAGTCAACATGTTACTATAATGCACTATTGTAACTCACACACAACTTAATGAAGATGACACACATATGCATTTATGAAAAGGTGATACATGGTACTGATGGTACAATGATAGACTCATATCTAACTAATGTTGTTCAAAACTAAATTAGTTTCAAGAAAGTGGGAATTGGTGTGATTAGGGTTTGGTGATGTGAGCATGAGGTAAAACCCTAATAGGCTGTATGTGAAAAGCATTGACCCTGATTCTAAGGGTAGGTCATATTATTGGGTGCGTATGAGTAGAAAGCATGATATTGTACTCTCTCTCTCTCTCTTAACTACATAACTATAACCTTGTGAATTAATGGGGTACTATGAAGATGGCTAAATATTGTTAAGCTTTGGCTATGAACCTTGATAAGGGAACATGGGAAGTATGAATATGTGAATGTGCATACTTGGTTACATTGATCAATTCTTAGCCTTATACACCTCAACTGACGGGAGATAGTGAAAGCCAGAGGTTCAAGACAGAATGATGCTTGAGAACCTTATGTGAAATCAGCATGAAGCCTAACCCTAAATTAGAGATCTTATGATGCACTACTTGCTTTAGTTAAAGGTGTTTAATATGGTTTAATATATTCTTTCTCTGAACATAATGTCTAATGGTTGCTATGGCATGAGTGATGTGGCATGAGTAATACATATATGCGCAATGAGGCATGATGAGATAACCATGAATCACAAGTGTGATGTGATGGGTCTTAGGACCTGGCAAGGCTTAGTGCCTAGTTGAGGTGATATCCTCTGGTACTGGAAAGAGGGATTGATATCCCATGATGATAAGTTGATGATGATAGCCTTGTGGATGGCAGTGATATAGTGTTATGAGATGATGGGAATCAGTTTTTAGTTTAAACGATGATATCTGATATTGTAATACTATGACCCTTTCTTTTGAAGGATTTGTTTGTGGTTTGTAAGTTGTAACTTGATTGATGCTAAAAGACACTTTAATTGGTCTAAGTAATCAAGTGTAATCTAATCATGTAGCTTGCCCTATGCCATAGATCTATTCAGTGTCAGCATTTGATGGATGGTGAAATGAGTAACTCCCATAGGAAACTCAGAGCGCACAATGTTGAGTATGCGGGGACAACTTGGTACCCTAATATCAAGTGATCAAGGGTGACTTTGGCTATGCATGAGCCTCAGATCATGCTTTAGGATATGTGACATAGGATTGGTTGTGGGCCATACCCTTGAAGAGTATGGCTTCAGGTCATAGCTCAATGACATTATGTTTATGAGTTTTCATAGGATTGGGTGCGGGCCATACCCTAGAAGAGTGTGGTTGTGGGCCGTAGCTTAGTTTCACTAGCGCCATGACCTATACCAAGGTGGTCTAGGTATGCACAACTAGACTATATGTCACTGGAAGTAGTTGACTTGTGATGTCACTACATGTTCACTCATACTTACTGAGGAAGGTGAGGTCATGAATTCTGGCTCTTCCATTAGACCTTGTATGGCATTGATTTTGACTTAGTAGTGGTCAGTTGGATTTGGGTGGTATGACTTAAATCCTCAGGGCATAATAAATTTGTAATCAGCCTTGTAGTGTACATGCATAGGATCAAACACGAAAACATTGGATGAAGCCTTGCCTTTCTTTTATACTGTTTAGTTTGTAACAGTTATACACGTTCTCCATATTCCTTTTTAAATAATTAGTTGTTCTATTACTCATTGGCATGTGCATATTACTGCTCTATCTACTCCATCCATGAGATATATGTCATTCATTTAATCATGTTCAACCTGCTCAGTATGATAGTCAATTTACCTAGTTATCTGTGATAATAATAGAGTTGGCAGAGAGTTATATCTCTTGTTGGGACTATTGTCTCACCTTGTTGGTTAAATATATTTTTAGGTGGACGTGCATGTTGAGTTAAGGAACATATGGTGGAAGACATAATATGAAGGAAAAAACTACACCTGGTGGATCATGGTATATGGATAGTTTCTAGTTATAGAGTCCTATGTGTCGTCCTTGTACACTCAGGTCCTGGGGGGTATTCTCGATGGGTTTTGTTGACATGATGTTCGATACATGGTTTCTAACTTGTGTGCCTTTGGTGATATGTACATACATGTGGAACTATTATCTTATGTAACAGGTTGATTGGAATATGATGATGTATCACCTTGAATATATGTTATGAAATGCAAGTATTGACTTTTGTGTAATAATTTCTCGACTCCTAGTGTTGTTGCAAATCAATTTTAATTTCCTGTGATTTTCAGCAATCTGTTGTTTATGGTTAATCGTGGTTTAAGTTTTGAGTAATCTTGCTTTGTGTGGTTAAGGGTGTCACAGGTTTGATGGAATTAGGGTTTGTACCCTTATTCCTTATCCAAACTTGAGACAACCCTAAACCCTAGTTTAGGACATATGTTATATTAGAATGCTTTGAACATGAATAGTGACACTTTAGGATATACATACATGCAGATGATGTTGGTTGATTATGTTGAGTTCTTGGATGTTTGGATATATGATTGAAGTTTGTTTTGCATGATTTCTGCATGGAAATAGGGTACATTGTTATGATTTTGGATACTCTCTCCTACCGACTTCTGATATTTTCCTAAGTTTCAAGAATGGTTTGTAATTAAACTGCTTCGTTGTTTATTTTCTTCCTAAAATCTATAAGGCCCTATGTGTATCATCTTATATGAACATAACTTGCTCAAACCCAATACGTTATCTCTGGAGGGTTGAATGTATATGTGGGAGAAAGGAAGGCATTGCAATGACTGGTGACCACACCAAGAAAGGAAGGCCAATATAAAACCAAGTTTGGGAGAGGGAAGGTTATGAGAGTCCACTGCAGGGACAAAACCCCCCAGCAAGAGGGTACCCCACAGTGATTACTCCCATTGAGTGGGTATACCACAAAGATTGAGCAAATATGTGTTGAGAAATTATAACTAGAAACTACATGTTTGATTATGTAATAAAAGTTGATGGTCTGGTTGTTTATGTTGTTACACCTACATGCACATATTTTGCTTGCACAACGTACACAATATAGATATATATTGACCACATTTCGGTTTTTCGGTGTTTCAGATTAAATTGCCAAATATGAAGATAATAGAAGACATGGTGAACAACATGAAATCAATTGAAGATGCTAAAGCTAAGTCAGGAGGACTAGTTATATGTAACACTTCTTCTCATATGTAATTGTGTCAGGTTTAAAATTCATGTAAATCCATAGAGGAGCTCATCATACATCTTGTAAACAATATTTGTGAAATAAAGGAAATTATTTGCTATTATTTGTTATATGCTAAAGATGGATCTTGGGAATTTAGGTGATGGGTCTCCACTTTAAGGTCCCTCCTTAATTGGGGGGGGCATTAAAAAGTGAGGTCATTACATTTGGAAATAACCAATAATAATTATAAAATATAACAACCTCACCTTTCTGACCAAATGTAATGAACCCCTCCCCTTGTTATCCCCAATTAAGGCGGACCTAGAGGGAAATGGCCATTATCCATATTTTCAGGATCCAGGTTTAGCAAATAACCAATGATAATTAGACATTTCATCGAATGGAAACAAGTTTGATACAATATGAAGATAAATCTCCTCTAGGGAGTTACATGGAAAGGGAAAAGCTAAAGTTTTCAAAATAAAGGAAATATATTTATAATCCTCCAGTAGACTTTAATTGTATTCTCTTTTGTGCCATTTTCTCTGGGAGTCCACTTCTTCAACTAATGGGTAGATTAACCTAAAATACTGATAAACAAAACACGCTCAATATATCTTTATACTGGTATGTGGTGCAAGAAAAATATGTCCATGTAGTTGTAACAACATAAACAATCACAACAAGCAAATATAATTGAATAATCAAACATGCATTTTCTGTTATAACTCCTCAACCCGTAAATACTCTAACTCAGTGGCGTACCCTCTTACCTGTTCTTGTCCCTACAGTGGACATACATAACCTTCCCTTTGGGTCTTGGTATTCTATGGGTCTTCCCATTTGGGCTTGACCTCTCTCTTACTATGAAACACTACCACGCTAAATGAGATTACTCCAAAAAAACATGTGATCAACTACTAATTAACCACATAACCAAAAAAGGGATAAATTAAAACCAATTTAAACATTAACATCATGTTCAAAAAAATTTACATTAAGGTCCAACAACCTACATATCATCACACACATTATTAGGTATTTACATATATGTCATGTGGCTTAGGCCACAACCTATATAGAAAAGATGTCGTTCTACATATACATGACATATACAAACATCAACATATTGCCAAAAACTCGAGTCGATGCACATATCATCTATAAAGCATCCCCTGCTCGGAACTTAGAGTACATGGATGAATCTAGGACACTACTATGCTCTTTAGGCTTCTCTTCCTCACCACCACAAACCTAACGACGTCATTGACAATCACCTAAAAAGATGTGGTGACCCAAGAAGTGAGACCAACGTCCCAACAAAAGATATAACTCTCAACAACGGTTATTGATTACAACAAGTTAGTTAATTTTAAACGGATTAAGTAGATTAAATAGACCAAGCAAGTTAAATAGATAGGCAAAGCAACATGCATGATTAACAAGGTATATAAAGGAGCATATAAAACTATCATGTACTAATAGTTGACCACTCTTACTGCATTATATAACAATTAGTAGTATAAGAAACAAGGCAAGGAATTAACAACCAATGTGAATCATGTTTAACCCTAAATAGATATACCACATGGCTGGATTATGTCTTTTACTAATGTATAGGGAGTTTGAAGTATACCACTCAGACTCCAACTGACCACCGCAAAGTGCTATTCAATTCTGTATAAGGTCTAGGAGAGCCAGCATCCTAAGATCTCACACCCTCAGTCAGTATGAGTCAAATGTAGTGACATAACAATCAAGCTACCTACAACAACATATACTCAAGCTGCTAACACCAGTCCATCCTTGGTATAAAGGTCATGACACTCAAAACTAGGGTATACAAAACCTTATCATTTGAGGTACAACCACAGTTGTCCTTAAACACATCACATATACAAATATTCGAGACATGGACTCAACCACTCTCAATCCGAGGCATGACCGCAACCATCCTCCATAACCTTAGAATTAGGATGTCAAAGATGCACACTCCCAACACCTGCATATACTCAACAATATGCGACTCCAACATTTCCTTAGGATTACTCATTTCACCATCCAACAAGTCATGGCATTGGAATGGATCTACGATACACGGAACTACACGATTAGGGTTTCACTTGATTATTTAATGCCAATTAGATGAGTTAAGGATGCACAAATAAAGTTACATACAAACCCTACAAGAGTTCTACAAAGCCATGGGTATATCACAACTCTTGAAGATATAAAATGTATGAGATATACTTCTTATCACATCATCACATGATACCAATCCTTGTCACATCATGAAGAGGATCACACCTCTATCAAGGCTCAATCATGCCCAAATGTCAGTAAGACAATCACACCATTTCTTGTAAGAACCTCATTATCTTCTCATTCTTTTTAACAAGTCTCAACAAACCATTACAATGTTTGTGATACACATGTTTAGCATAACATTGCATTAAGGAACTATGATGTTCATATGGAAATGTATTAGGGTTAAAATAACATAGAATGAGTATTCCTTCATCATAGTAATCATACAAGGTAGCTAAGTATGATTAACCATCATCACTTATTTGTATAGTGTTAGATTTAATAAGATAGGTTGAGTTGAAGTTACAAATTAGCACTCAAACATAAACCTTAGCACTTAACACCCCCATCGAATCATGGATTTATAAGATGAAGCATAGCCATTAGATTAGGAGCATGAAACCCAACCATCAAATCATGAACCTCACCTAAAACCATCAGATGTTGGATAAGAAAAACCATTGGATGCAATACAAGTAAAACCATGAACCATTCATCTAGGAAAACCACCAAGTTATAACCTAGGAGAGTCATCAAAACATGACCTCAAAAGCCCATCGATTATTAACACATAAAGGAACCATCATTTTTTGAACTCAAAGAGCCCATCGGTTGTGGACATCAGGTCCACCATCGGATGTGGACTCCATGAAAACCATTGAATCATGAATCCAGAAGAATTGTTGATTGTAAACCATCAGCCAAAGGACCAGAGAAACCATCAACCTTGGGAACCAGGTACACCGTCAAGTGTAGACCAGAAAAACCATTGGATGTTGACCCAGTGGAACTATTGGATGTGGAACATTGAGTCATGATCTAGTAGGTCCATTGGATGTGTACCCAAAGAGACCGTCAAGTGTGATCAACAAGTGAAAAACAAGTCTCGAACACCAAGTAAAACCATTGTATGTGAGAGGGAGGAAAACCATCAACTTTCACCACATGAGGGAGCAATAAAACCATAATTTATCAAGCATAAGAAGGCCCAAAATAGAAGTTATGTCAAATCCATAGTTTGTGACAAGAAGGTCAAACAAAACAACACCAAAAACCAAACCATCGGGTTGCAACACCAGGAAGGAAATCAGCTCAAAACCCTCGGTAAGAACCATTATTTGAGAAAGCAAAAGTTGTCATTGTCCACATGCTTGCAAGGTCTAAAGCTTCCTCTACCAAGGAAGGTTTGTGAACAAGGATTAGAGGTACATCCAAGGATATTAACTACTCAAAAACAACCACCTAAGATCAAACCATAGGCAAAGATAACATCTCTCTACTTAACACTACATTTTTAAGCAAGATCAAGGACAAGCAATCTAGGAGTAAGCAATAAATGTGGAGAAAGTTATATAACTCACCTCAAGGACGAAGATGAATCTCCAAACATCAAGGTAGCTTGAGGAAAGAAGGAAGAAACCCTAGCTTGAGCACTCCACTCGGCCAAGCTAGCTCCTTTTCTAAAGGCAAGTAAACCCTAGGTCAAAGAAGCAAGATGGAAGGTGTTCTTCAAGCTCTAGCACATGCTTTACCAAGAAGCACCATGGATTCGACCAAGAAGAAAGAGGGAGATGGTAGAAAAGAAAGGAAAACTAATTAATGGGGGAGATATTACTTGATTAGGTCAAGAACAAGCTAAGGAAGATCCATAAGCTCCAAGAGGGTGTAGATCTGAACCATGGGTGCACATGCAAGCAAGATTGGCCAAGCTTCTTCTACCTTGGCTCCTTCTTCTCCACCATGCAAGAAGAATGAGATACAAGTAGAAAGGAAGAAGAGAGAGAGAGATATATGTGTGTAAATAACTCATTTGCATGCAAGGAGGGAGGTATATAAAGCTATGGGTGAGAGAGAAAGGAAGGTGTAGGTGTTTAGCCATGTTTGTCATGTATCCAAGGTCAAAAGCATCACACCCATGCAAACCAATAGGTCCATCAATTGTGGGAGTCAGGAGGACCATCATATATTAACTCCCAGGTCATCCATCGACCTTAAACAATAGGGTGACCTTTGGATCTTGACCCCTTGGTCACAAGGGTGAAAACCCTAGCACCACCATCGGTTCAGCACACTACATGGTAAACCATCGATACAGGGAGCTCCAAGAGGCAAAACCATCAAACCTAACACCAAAAGGGACCACAATAGGATCCCAACACACAAGGAAGGCCATCATATCCCAAATCACGAGCAATACCATCAAATTCTAGCACTCAAGGTAGCCCATCCATGAGAGGGAACCCTAAGCTCAACCCTAGGTAGATGTCACCACAAAACCAAGGTTAACAAGGCACCACAAGGTACAAATAACTAAAGAATGATATGAAAACATGTAAGAAACAAAAAGCATGTGACAAATTTCATGAATACCCTAGATATGGGTAAATTGCATAAAAGCCCAAAACAAGCATATAAATAGCAAAACTTACTCAAACAGTGTCCAAACTGAACCAAACTTGAAACTTAGGTTTATCACATGATATCAAAACACAAATTAGGGTTTAATTTAAGGTTTTAGGAATATAATTATTATAAGCAAGCATGTTTAATCATAAAGCAAGGTTAGGGGTCTTACAACCATAAACCCCTCACAAGGATTTTGCCCCCGAATCCTCGAACAAACACGGGTACTTCCTATGCATCTCATATTCTAACTCACATGTGGCTTCCTCCACACTACAGTGATGCCACAAAACCTTAACTATGTGTAAGGACTGTGACCCACATTTTTGGATAACCCTATTTGTTTTGCCTAAGTATGTTGCTTAGCACCTTGCTCTAATCATCTGAGACGTAATTAGGGCATGTTGGAAGGTTAAAGTTTCTTGTTTGAGTCTATTTGGATAATGTGTGTGTTTTGTAGTGAGGTTTTGGTGCAATTTGCAATTCACCCAGAGTAAGAGTTGATGTGCAAGTTTATCACCTCTTGAGTGTTTCTTCTCTCTCTTGGCATCATCTAGAGGAGAGAGAGATGGGCACCTTGTTTGGGTCTTAGTTATGTGGTGACATCCTTGGTGATATTTTGAACACATGTGTGAGGTGTGTCTTGCACCTAGATGTGTTGTCTAGGGTTAGAGAGCCCTAGAGAGGTTGAGTATCGATTTTTTAGTGTGTAGGGTTGAGCCCTATTGGTTTGTGAGTGTGTAGGTCTGATCCCTATCAGTTTGTGAGTGTGTAGGCCTGAGCCCTATAGGTTTGTGAGTGTGTAGGTTTGAGCCCTATCAGTTTGTGGGAGTGTAAGGTTGAGCCCTATTGGTTTATGGATGTGTGGAGATATGGTATCGGGCATGACCTTGGTAGGAGACTAAGAGGGTGAGACCTTTCCTAGACTGATAACACCAATTTTTGTGATGTTTTTGCCCTTTATTATGTTATCAAAACTTCCCTTTTCTGCTATTTTCCTCTCTTTTATAAGTACTTTTGCAATAATTGGCCAAATCACGCTCTTAATCCAATATTTCCATTTTTTGCAGAGTTTTTCCTCATTTTGGTATGTTTATCGTCAATAAGGTCGTCTCGGCCCACAAATAAGCTCCACCTGTTTTCGGCCTTCTTGACGCCCGATACGACCTCTGCCCGACAGGGTGGAGCGACACAACGACGCACGACAAGGGGATGCCGCGCAAGAAGAAACTGACGGACGACACATCTTCTACCCGACAGGGAGCCAAATTCTCCATGACAACCCAAGCTTGTCGCACGACACAACCACCCACCGGCAGGCACCGCCCGTCACGTGACCGACAGCCGACACCCCTGTGCCGAGCGATACCAGTATCGGCCGCCCACCGACCCGCGAATATAGAGGACACGTAGCGCTTCAAACACCATAACTTCCCCCAACCGCTGCCTATAAATAACAGCTACAGGGAGTCGAAAAGACAGTTCAGACAGTTGGGAACTTCGAGCGATCTTCAGAGGAAAACTGCGAGAGCAAGAGTATCGCGTCCCAGTGCTCGTGCTGGGAAACTCTAGGTGAGCTCTTCCTCATCCCGAGAGGGAGGGGATGGTTCACTTAGGATTGTCCCGGGTGACACTGCGGGCCGATATCGGCCAACGTAGATGAGCGACACAAGTGCCCGACAGTAGAACGTGTCGCTCCTTTCCCGACACGATATCGAACCCGATACGCTTCGCCCGCCACGGTGTGCCGCCCGAGAGGGTGCACCGCCCGACATGAGTGTATCGGCTAGGGTCCTTGAGCGATACAGTCGGCCGTCATAGTGTGCCGCCCGAGAGGGTGTGCCGCCCGACACTGTTGTATCGGGCTAGGCCCCTGACTGATATCGGGGTGGAGAGCCGTTGTAGCCTGTCGTCCTTCTACATCAAGAAGGCGACATCTATCTTAAATTATGTTATTTAATTCCTTGCTTATGCAATGTATTAAGACCTTTAATGTTTATGGGAATGGAAAAGCTTAATTACTTGCTGCTCTATGCTTGGTGAAAATGTTTGATGACTGCTATGTTTGATATCTGAACTCTAGCTTGCATGTTTGGATCGCGTTTCGCTTAGCTACCGAATCGTGTTTTCCCGTCACAACAACTTCGAGAGTTGTGTTGTGACTCTAGTGTTTGGTCTGATTCTAGAGTACGAGAGTGCCTGGAATGGAGTTGTTTCAGTAACATTCCACTCTAACTTAAGTCCAGCAACCTCAAGAGGGGTGTTGATGCTTGGTTAGAGGTACCCGCTCTGAGAGGAGGGGTGCAGGATGTTAATGCTACCGCTTGTTTTACTGAAGTATTTTCCTTCGTACCTTGCTCTAGCTCTAGTTTTATCTTTCTATTTCTGTTGCATGAAAGCCCCTAAAAACTGCTAAATGACTAAAACCTTAAATCCTTCTTGTAGCTCTAGTTGGAGATAGTTTTCTTTGTTTTGTTTGTGACATCTTGTTGTTTCCCTTTTGGGAATTTATTATCTCTTTACACCTACCGGAGAGTAGCGTGTCGATTCTGGGTTCTCAACACTACCACCCTTGTCCATGTATTCAACCATGTATATCTACTTCGACCCCATAAACAAAGTTGTGGGAGCCTAGAAGGATTCAGGTTATAAATGTAAAAGTCCGACTAACTTCAAATCTGCCTCCAATTTTGGACGCGCAATTTAGGCCGATCAACTTTTTGGCGCCGTTGTCGGGGACAAGGCAAAGCGGAACTGTTGACGAATCTGAATCCACTAACTACACTCCCGTGCCTCAAGCTTAGAAATGAGCTTTACATCACTCTTTGCTTTTGTTAATTTTACTCTTTGCACAAAATAAATAATTCTATTTTCTAAAGTTGATTTTTCGTGCCATTTCAGGAACTCTGTATAACGGCGATCTGTTCCGTCGAGCTCAGACACCATGTCTCGCTGTGAGCAATCTCTGTCTGAGGGTGAACGTCAAGGCTGAGAAGATTTTTCACACCAACACAACTTGGTTGGTCAATTGTTCGCTTACATAAAAAGACAAAACACTATCATCAACCATCTGGCACAGGGAGCGCTAGCCAGTCCTGGAGCTCTGAATTCCATGCAACACCAGATGGCGAGTCTGCAGATGCGCCAATACAAGGTCGATCAATGTTTGGCCCAGATGTCCACTCTGAGAAAGGACCCTGCAGGAAAGACACTCTCCTACCCTGAAACTGCCAGAATGGCAGTGCTAAGGTCTGGGAAGACAGTGGAACGCATTGATGAAGCTGGACCAAAACTTGAGCCAAGGCCTGGGAGAGCGATTCCAGCAGAGGACGAAGGTAGACAAGCAGAAGCTCGAGAGCCTGCACAGAAGCCTTCCGATGAGCTATCTGGTAGGAGGAATCCTTATGCTCCCGGGCTGCCATTTCCTTATAAGCTGATCAAGGCAAATCTAAAAAAGCATCATGAAAGGTTCATGGACTCGATCAGGAAACTACATCTTGAAGTCCCCTTCCTTGATGCCTTGGAGGAGATGCCGACCTACGCCAAGTTCCTCAAGGATCTTATCACGAAGAGAAGAAGGGGAGGAAGGGTTGAGACTGTGCACCTAGCATCTGCTTCCTTAGCCTTCGTGAAGCCTGACCTGCCAAACAAAAGAAGAGACCCTGGAGCTTTTACGATCCCATTTGCCATCGGGGACAACGTTGAGCGAAAAGGTCTTGCCGACTTAGGGGCAAGCATCAGCCTCATGCCCCTAAGCTTCGCGCAAATGTTGGGTTTTAATCGACATGGTTCATACCAAAATGAGGATTGAACTGGTGGACCATACCTTCAAGAGACCAGTCGGCGTTGTTGAGGATGTACCGATCAGGGTCGGTAATTTCTTCATTCCTTGTGACATAATAGTCTTTCACACAGCAGAAGACCCCCGATGCCCGATCATCTTTGGACGTCCTTTCTTGGCAATAGGAAGGGTGTTGATTGATGTTTCTGAGGGGATTATCACGCTTAGGGTCAGAAATGACCACCTGGACTTCAAGTTGAAGGAAGTCATGAAAAGTCCTTCCCTGACAGAATCCGTGTGTTTCACAGACAGCTACGATAAATTCGGCGAGGAGAGCGGCCTGGTCCTGAACTGGGAAAAGTGCCATTTCATGGTAAGGGAGGGCATCGTTCTGGGGCATAAGATCTCAAGGCGTGGGATCGAGGTGGAAGTAAGCAAAGTTGAAGCAATATCTAAGCTTCCTCCACCCGAAATCCGTGACGGGAGTGAGAAGCTTCCTCAGGCACGCCGGATATTACCGAAGATTCATCAAGGACTTCTCAAAGATTTCCAAACCACTGTCCAATCTTCTGGTAAAAGATGTTGAATTTGTTTTCTCTAACGATTGTCTCTGTGCTTTCCAGGCCCTGAAAAATGCTTTAATATCACCACCTATCCTTCAAGTGACAGAATGGGGTTTACCTTTTGAGCTGATGTGCGACGCTAGCGACTACGCGGTTGGAGCAGTCCTGGGGCAAAAGAAAGATAAAAAGCACCATGTGATTTGCTACGCCAGTCGCACATTGGACGAGGCTCAGGTAAACTACACAACAACTGAAAAGGAGATGCTCGAAATCATCTTCGCGTTCAATAAGTTCAGGTCGTATCTCGTCAGAGAAAAGGTCAAGGTATACACAGATCACGGGGCCATAAAATTCTTAATGCAAAAGAAAGACGCAAAGCCCAGACTGTTGAGGTGGGCCTTGTTGCTCCAAGAGTTCGACCACAAAATTGTCGACAAGAAGGGAGCAGAAAATGTGGTCGCTGACCACCTATCAAGGATCGTGGCTAAGAGACAGGGAGAAGCACCAATCAACGATGACTATGTCGATGAGGCTCTTATGTTGGCCGAAGCTCAAGAAGAAAGCTTACCCTGGTTTGCAGACATCTGCAATTATCTTGCTTGCGGAGAACTGCCTCATGATATTACGTACAACTAGAAAAAGAAGCTATTCGCGGATGCTAAAAACTACTATTGGGATGATCCTCTCCTTTTCAAGAGATGCGCTGACAATTTATACAGGAGGTGCGTCCCAGAAGAAGAAACTGCGAACATCCTGAAAGAATGCCACGCCTCCCCCTACAGTGGACACCTGGGTAGCGGAAGAACAGCTGCAAAAGTGCTACAGTCAGGTTTCTACTGGCCCTCCTTATTTAAGGATGCTGCACAATTCGTAAAAGTTTGCAAAGAATGCCAGTCTACAGGGAATATAGGGCGGAGGAATGAAATGCCGATGGCAAGTTGGATCAAAGTAGAAATCTTCGACGTATGGGGGATTGACTACATGGGGCCGTTTCCTCCTTCCAGAGGGTATCAATACATACTAGTGGCAGTGGACTACGTATCGAAGTGGGTGGAAGCAGTAGCAACCCAAACATGCGACGCCAAGTCGGTAATCAAGCTGTTCGAGAAGACAATCTTCCCTCGGTTCGGTGTACCGCACACTGTAATAAGCGACAGCGGGTCGCACTTTGGAGAGAGACAGTTTGAAGCACTCCTACATAAGTATGGAGTGAAGCATAAGATTGCTACACCCTACCACACCCGCAGACGTCAGGGCAGGTAGAGGTTTCCAACAGGCAGATTAAGCAGATCCTTGAGAAAATGGTCAGCCGAATGAGGAAAGATTGGTCTATGAAGCTTGACGACGCACTATGGGCCTATAGGACTGCCTAAAAAACGCCCATTGGAACCACCCCCTACAAACTTATCTACGGAAAATCCTTCCATCTACCCCTAGAACTCGAACACAAGGCCCTTTGGGCAATCAAATTCTTAAATATGGACCTCAAGAAAGCGGGAGAAAAGAGATTTTTGCAGCTTCAAGAGCTTGAAGAGCTGAGGATGAATGCCTATGAAAATGCAAAAATCTACAAATAGAGGACAAAACTGTGGCATGATGCCCACCTCAGGAGAAAAGATGTAAGTGAAGGGGATAAAGTCTTATTATTCAAGTCCTCTATTCGTCTTTTCTCTGGGAAGTTACAAACGAGATGGTCAGGACCGTATATTGTATCAAAGATATATCCATCAGGAATGATGGAGCTCTACAACAAGGACGATCCGACCAAAGTCTTCCAAGTAAATGGGCACAGAGTAAAGAGGTTCTATGAGGATGAAGCTTTTGTCAGGAGAGCAGAGATTAACTTGCAAGATATGGGTACAGTCGAGGGCTGAACAAGATGATCCTACACCGGTCGAGCTGGCGACACAAACTTCAGTGCTCCTCGGGAGGCAGCCCGAGTTTATCTTTCTTTCCTAGAGTAGGATGCATTTTTCTTGTTGCTTGTAAAAACAAACTTTACAGATTGTAATAAGGCCCGAGTCAGTGCACGCGCCGAGCGTACCGACTCTTCTATATTATGGGTCATCGCTGCATTTTACAAAGCATTGAGGAGTAATTCTGTCTGAGGTCGGGGACTCTACCCTAAACCGATGATGTTTTGCCCGTCAATTACTTTTTCTTCGCCTTGCTTTAGTTTCAGCCACCTTCTTTTATGTCGTGTCGAGCAGCAGCTCAGCTGGCGTGCGGTCACACTTGTGTCGGACTGTAGTTTCTTGGGCACCACAAGAGCCGTGATGGATGGTATTCCCGAGCTACAACCGTATCGTGCATGGGAATAAATGCCCTTATTTAGACTGACGGGACCGTCGTCTCGAGAACGACATGTCTCAAACGGCCGATGCGCACCCCAAAACAGCTCGATTTACCCCCAGCTAAGTTTGCTATATATAGTAAGGAGGATTTACCGTGTCGGGCCATCACACTTATTCTTTTTAGCCACCCACATCTTTCAGTAATCCGCTTTTGCTCGTGTATCGGCCAGCTTGCCTTCACCCTTGTATCGGGCGATGGCTCCAAAGAGTAGGGGTATAGCCCGACAAACTTATCGCCCGACACGGGTTTTCATATAGCACGCTGCTTATCGGGTTTACGAGCTTAGTCGATTTTTGTGTATCGCCCGACACAGTTAGGCACGACACAACGACTGATAGTGTTTGCCCGATATGCCATATCGGGCGACACATTTTTCTTCTAAGACGTCCTATCGGGAGGATGCCTTTCGGCGACCTTATCGCCCGACATACCCGTGCCAGGTAGTGTGTTGTGCCACGCAGCTCTCTTCGTATCATCCAATCCTATATCGTTTCGAGCTTTCTTTTGATGGACGATACCCGGATTTTGAAATAAGCCAAGTTTTATCGAGTTTCTTTTGTTTTTCCTACCTAACATGGTTAATGAACTTGACAACAGGTATGGATCATACAAGGCAAACCTCCGGCCGAGCAGACAAATGAGGCACAATAATCAGAATTGCGGCCGCAGCTAAAGCAACAATTGTCGGACAGAAACGTTAGAACCCCGAAAAGGATCACTTCCTTATCATAGTCTGTCTTCTGTGGTGGTTTAGGACCATCTCCAAAGACAACACAAGTCTTGCCCCGATGGCCTACGAATTAAGTCTGGGCATTCCGGTTCCATCCTCTTAAAAAGGGGGGAAGCATCCAAAAGTGTTTTCAAGAGCTCTCTATCTACCATGCACAAGCTTTGAGCCTCCTTCTTGAGAGCCTTGCACTTGTTCTGGCTGCTTCCAACTGGGGAAATAAAATGGCTGCAGCAAAGAAGCATATTGCAACTTCTACAAGGCACAAGCAAACCCGCTAGATAACCTTCACTGGGCTAACATGACCTCACCTTGTATTCTTCACTACTCTGGGACAGAGTGCGGAGTAAGTTTGGGGGGGGGTACCCATGTACCAGTGAAGGAGGTATAAAAATTTTCTTCACCTCCACCCTTTGTGCCATTTTGTTCTTGCTCTTTATCATCTGTATGTACCCATGCTCGTATAAAATTTTTGAAAAATTTTGCTTTTATTCCCATGCATATGTACAAAGTTTCTATAATAGTGAAAACCTGTTGCGACTTCTTGCAAAGTTTGTTTTCTATGTGCTTAACGAGATACAAGTTCTGTTATATCTTTTTGATAATGCTGCCTCAAACGAATAAAAGATTATGTTTTGCCATGCAAATATATATATATATATATATATATATATATATATATATATATATATATATATATATATATATATATATATAGATATAATTTTGCAAACAGCTAAGAGATGAGTATGGAGAAGGAAAAAGCTGCCCAAACAACATAAATCTCTTTGTTTTCCCTCACCCAACGAAAATCCCAAAAAGAGAAAGAAGTCTTATGAGTGTGAATAAAAGCATGAGAGTTGTGCCCAATAATATATATATATATATATATATATATATATACACTTGATTTCCAAAAGTACCCATCTTTAGGCATGGTAGATCTGGGGCAGTGGTACGTAGGATGTGAAATCACTGCTCTAAAGCCAACTGGCTTGGACTGCAGGAGCCACTTGCCCGCTAACGGACGCTTACCTGGATGGACTGATGGGAAACAAGAAAAACCCCAAAAAGCCTTAGCCTACCCTATACACAACTTTATGCCCCAAAAATAAATTTGTTTGGTGTGTAAGCTAACTTTGGAATCATACAACAAAGTCTTGCCAAAGCTGTAGAGAAGAATCTTACTTAAACAATAAGGCAGGAAAAACAAAGTCTTTTGTTCGTAGTGAGACAATATTATCTCTAAAGGCATTGCAATTCTTGTTTCACCTTTTGAACAAAAAGCTACTCCGAGCAGAAGAAGTATCACTAAATAAAGTTTAAATATTGATTGAGGACAATCAAAACGCTAAGTTTGGGGGAGTTGATAACACCAATTTTTGTGATGTTTTTTCCCTTTATTATGTTATCAAAACTGCCCTTTTCTGCTATTTTCCTCTCTTTTATAAGTACTTTTGCAATAATTGGCCAAATCACGCTCTTAATCCAATATTTCCATTTTTTTGCAGAGTTTTTCCTCATTTTGGTACGTTTATCGTCAATAAGGCCGTCCCGGCCCACAAATAAGCTCCACCTGCTTTCGGCCTTCCTGACGCCCGATACGACCTCTGCCTGACAGGGTGGAGTGACACAACGACGCACGACAAGGGGATGTCGCGCAAGAAGAAACTGACGGACGACACGTCTTCTACCCAACAGGGAGCCAAATTTGCCACGACAACCCAAGTTTGTCACACGACACAACCACCCACCGGTAGGCATCGCCCGTCACGTGACCGACAGCCGACACCCCTGTTCTGAGTGATACCAGTATCGGCCGCCCACTGACCCACGAATAAGGAGGACACGTGGCACTTCGAGCACCATAACTTCCCCCAACCGCTGCCTATAAATAGCAGCTACAGGGAGCCGAAAAGACAGTTCGGATAGTTGGGAACTTCGAGTGATTTTCAGAGGAAAACTGCGAGGGCAAGAGTATCACATCCCAGTGCTCATGCCAGGCAACTCTAGGTGAGCTCTTCCTCATCCCGAGAGGGAGGGTATGGTTCACTTAGGATCATCCCGGGCGACACTGCGGGCCGATATCAGCCAACGTAGACGAGCGACACAAGTGCCCGACAGTAGAACGTATCGCTCCTTGCCCGACACGATATCGAACCTGATACGCTTCGCCTGCCACAGTGTGCCGCCTGAGAGGGTGCACCGCCCGACATGAGCGTATCGGCCAGGGTCCTTGAGCGATACAGTCGGTCGTCATAGTGTGCTGCCCGAGAGGGTGTGCCGCCCGACATTGCTATATCGGGCTAGGCCCCTGACCGGTATCAGGCTGGAGAGCCGTTGTAGCCTGTCGTCCTTCTACATCAAGAAGGCGACATCTATCTTAAATTTTGTTATTCAATTCCTTACTTATGCAATGTATTAAGACCTTTAATGTTTATGGGAATGGAAAAGCTTAATTACTTGCTGCTCTATGCTTGGTGCAAATGTTGGATGAGTGCTATGTTTGATATCTGAACTCTAGCTTGCATGTTTGGATCGCGTTTTTCTTAGCTACCGAATCGTGTTTTCCCGTCACAACAACTTCGAGAGTTGTGTTGTGACTCTAGTGTTTGGTCCGATTCTGGAGTATGAGAGTGCCTGGAACGGAGTTGTTTCAGTAACATTCCTCTCTAACTTAAGTCCAGCAACCTCAAGAGGGGTGTTGATGCTTGGTTAGAGGTACCCGCTCTGAGAGGAGGGGTGCAGGATGTTACTGCTACCGCTTGTTTTACTGAAGTCTTATCCTTCGTACCTTGCTCTAGCTCTAGTTTTATCTTTCTGTTTCTATTGCATGAAAACCCCTAAAAACTGCTAAATGACTAAAACCTTAAATCCTTCTTGTAGCTCCAGTTGGAGATAGTTTTCTTTGTTTTGTTTGTGACATCTTGTTGTTTCCCTTTTGGGAATTTATTATCTCTTTACACCTGCCGGAGAGTAGCATGTCGATTCTGGGTTCTCAACACTACCACCCTTGTCCCTGTGTTCGACCCCGTATATCTACTTTGACCCCGTAAACAAAGTTGCGGGGGCCTAGAAGGATTCGGGTTATAAATGTAAAAGTCCGACTAACTTCAAATCCGTCTCCAATTTTGGACGCGCGATTTAGGCCGGTCATAGACCTTATCACCAAGTATTCCATGATGTTGTGCATGTGTCCCTTTTTGTGGACAAGTGGCACCTAAGATCCTAAGGTGATGACACCTCTTCCATGATCCCTATCCCATCCCTCTTGTATATAATCTCCTTTCTCTCCATGCAAGAGGATCCCTTTGGCCATCCTAGCTTTGTCTCCTTCTTGGTGGATGACCTTGAGAAGCTTAAGGAGTTAGGGAGGTTCTCTTGGATCTTTGTGGATGAGTTCCAAGTTGTGGTGTTCCTTGATCATCTTCCATCTTCTACCTTGGTAAGCTATGTTTCCTAGCTCTCTTTTATTCCTTCTTCTTCTCAGTCGTGGATCTTGGATACCTTCTTTCCATCTTGAACCATCTTAACCTAAGTATCATCTTCTTCCTTAGAGGTGTGGTGGTGACCAAGTTTGGTTGATCATCTTCTACCTTGAGCTTGTGAGCTTGAAGCTTGGATCTTGGTGGTGATCCTTGAGGTAGGTTATATAACTCTTAACCTCATTTGTTATTTTCACTCTTCATATGCTTATGTTTTTTCATCATCTTGAGATCGTTCATCTCTTGTATGCTAGTAATTGTTAATGGTTTTAGAACTATTTTGATGATGTAATCTCGTTGGTTTGCTATTCATGTCTTGCACCTTCTTACTATGAGTAGTAGATGGACTAGTGGTCGGCCTTTCTAAGGTTGAAGACAACAAGTCCACACACACATGCACTATGTTGAGGGTAGGTCGTCATGACTTGTAGTGCAACAAACTGACACCCTATGTGGAAAGTTATCATGACTTGGAGATGCCTAGGTCGACATGTCTTGTGGATGCTTAGGCTGACATGAGTTGAGGAGGTTAGCTTGTCTTAGCTTATGGTTTCTAAACCGATATGGTGGATAGATCTCGAAGAAGCTAGCCCGTTATGCCCTAGAAGCACCTAAACCGATATGTGATGGCTAAACTGATATGCCTTGAAGGCGTCAACCCGTCATTACTAAGGGAGTGCCTTATGGAGTTGGTATGTTTTGAAGGCTAACCATGATGCCCTGGTTGCATGGAGGCCGAGACACCTTTAGGGTGGTGTTTCCCGATACACCTTGAACCATGATGCCTAGATAAACCCTAACCCTAACAACTAATACACCAAGTGTTATTCGACATGCTTTGGTTGCCCGACACCTTTAGGAGGTGTTGCCCATCACACCCTTAGGTGGTGTTGACCGTCACACTCTCAAGAAGTGGTAAAGCAATACCTTTTATGATAGCCTCAATCGATGCCTTGTGATCGTGTTTATGATACATCATGTTGATGATAGAGTTACATGACATGATGTGATACCCTATAAGGTGGTTGTGTGAATAATAAGTGAATGTTGTTTTCTATAACCTTTATTTTATAACAAACCTTATAATGTTGATGGGAGTAATGATATAAGGGTGGTTGTTGATCCAACCTTGTAAGCCCTAATTGATTAAAGAAGAACTCTAACCCTAATGATGTAATGTGAATGGCATGAATCTTATGAGATAGTAGTATTGATGATGTATTGTTCTTCTTGTTGTAAGACTCTAACCATGCAGGTAATACCAGTTGATAAGCATATCCATGTACGAGCTATGGTACTTATGATTTTATTGAGTGGGCCTTGTGAGGCATATGTGATGATTGGAATCATTGAAAGAGAAGGTAAATGTTCTTATAACATCAGTGATGAGATGAGGGGTTTCTACCCCAATGTATGTAATCCTTGTGGTGAGGATTATGGTGATTGGAAAATATCAAGTGATGATGTGATGAGATCACACCCTATGTGATATGATATAACCTGGTGATGTCTTATGCCCTTGTTTATGTAGAACTGTTTTGAGTTTATATGTTATAACTGATGGGAAATATGACATCAGATAGGCAGTGAAAACAAAAAAAATACTAACGTATTTCCCATTAACCAACAGATCACATCAATAACTATGAAATGGGAAGGATGGTTTTACAACAATATACCTAGTCCTGGATCAAGTCCAACGACAATCCTCATTGATGTAGATGTGCACTCTATCTTGGATGGTGTCTGTGCAGCTCCTAGTCACACTCAAACTTGTCTCACTTCTCCTCCATGGACATCAGACTTAGATAACTACTACAACAACTCCTCAGATCTCGCCATAGATTGTGAGTTGACGTTGCCCTCCTAGCAGTAGTCAATAGACTCCTGCCTCTAGAGTAGTACACATGGACCAACTAGAACTCCTATTATCCTATAGGAATAGACAAAAATGAGTTGTCCCTCCCGTTGGTGTACTAGTCACCAATATGCCCTCCCACAACAATGATCCTCAGTTGTTGCTCTCCCATGGCTATCCCTCCCGTCTGATAGGACTTGCCTGGGCTCTCATGGCTACCACAACCACAGAGTACAATACTTTTCAAAGCAACTGATTCTCAATTGTCTGTGTAGTAGTTATGTTCTGGGAACCCCAGTACCCCTGTATATATAGGAGTGGTTAGGGTCAGGGTTCCCAGTCCCCAGCCAATTCAGGATTAAAGTGGGAGTGGAAAGGACTAGTAGATGGTCGTCTCTCCAAGACGGCCGTCTGCATGACTTTTCTATAAGTTTCACAACATATGTGTGATGAAATGATCATATCACACGTGAGACAGTCATTTTTCTAAGAAAAATGGTCATCTATGAGGCGAGACGGTCGTTTCACACTTTCCCAGTCAGGTATGAATTGGCAAATCATTTCCTAATTAATGTCATACATTAATTTACTAGCACCCCAAGTATGTGTAATTAAAATGAGTTTGGGAAAACTCCAGAACTTTCATTCATCCCAACATGACCATCTCACACAAGAGAGATGCCTATCTCACTCGTCCAAATGAGCGTCTAATGAGTTTGAGTCGAGTCGATCGGTTCAACATCTTGAACCGGTTGGTTCATTGGACATAACTAAACCAATTCAATTTCTGATCTACTTGACAATCCAAACGGTCGTCTCAACACTTGAGATACCCGTCTGGCTACCCAAACGGCTGTCTCACCCAGTGAGATGGTCGTTGGGCAGTTCAGTCAGCCAATCTGTCAATCTGTTGTGTGAATTGAGTACCTAAGCACTTTAGTACTTAATCAAATCATCATTTACTATCAAACTCCTCTTCTATATGAGTACCTATGTGTGTGACCCTATAGGTCCAATATCACGTTGGTAGTGAATGTCCATAACAACATATGACATCACAAGTAAAGAGTGGTGCCTAGTCATATATCATTGCTACCCAAGTGAATGGAAAGTTGGGGAGCAACTTCAACCTACAATCTGTGTATGGTGTTACAGTGTTTGTATAGTTCCTTTGTTACTGATATCCAGATTGAACTAGAGGCATGGAGTAGTCATCCTCATTATTATTCAATCTTGTTCCTTGAACTAGAGCAAACTACATCAGATATATGTAAGCTCAATATCACATATGGACTCACATGTGTATGGCCATACTTTTCTTAGTCTTACTAATCAAGAGGCCTTGGATATCATACTCCTATCAGAGGGAAAAATCCCATATCTTTCGCTCACAGTTAATCCCCATGTGTCAAAGTCACCCAATCATCACCATTATAACAACCCATGTTTCAGGAGTACATTTGATTATGTCAAAGTGTACCCAATGACATGTGATGAATGCAGTGATTTCAGGTCTAAGAACCACCACCATCACTGTGAGACCTGACTATGGCTTCCATGATGATGGCTTCCATGTGTCAGTCTCACAGTGGGTCTGTCTGATACACTATTCCCTAGCATGTATCTATGAGCTTGGTTTGATATTGCCATATCATGACTAATGAGATTTAGTCATCAACCAACTCACACTCTGATCTTATGTGTTAATGTTGTCTATCTACCTTCCACAATAACAACCGATCAGGAACAATATGAAAATGTATATACTCTTAACATCCATATGATCTCATTCTTCCAAGTCACATACTTGAAGACATACGTCATTGAGTAATATCATTCTCTAGATATTTAATATGTAATTCATGATCTCATAACTAAATATACAAATTAAATTGGAAGCTTGCCTATATTATTATCAAATCAGGTATCTAATGCCATATCCCAATCATCATATGATAGGATCTCTAGGCAAATATACCAATAGACTCCCACTTGCACTTAGAGCCAATCACCCACTGATCTCATCTCGAGTGACCTAACATGACCTTCATGCTTCTGTTGTGTAAATGATTTTATAGCAGGTTTAGCAACATTTTCCTTTAGTTGGTATTTTGCAATTTTCACATCACTTTGTTGTACGACTATTTGTATGAGATGGAAGTGTCTTAGTATGCTATCTGAGATTCCGATCCTAACAAGTAGCTCCATTGTTGTCATCAATATTTCTACTGTGTCATCAATGGTTTGGAACCTCATATAATTTCACCCATATGAACTTCTTAATCTATACAATATCCTTTGTTGTGCTTATAACACATATACTCGGCTTCTTTTGTAGATTTGAACAACTGTTATTAGCTCAGAACTCTTTCTAGCTTATAGTTTTCATTTAATGTCAAACATAAATTTAGATTGCGATTATTGTGTCAGTTTGGAAGCTTGCATGGGTGTAACCCTTTACATCCAATTCTTCCTTATTACCATAACCAAGGAACCAATCTTAAGTGCTTCATAAGCACATAAGGATGTTCATTGTGGTATTCTAGTGACTCTCACTGTTATCTGACATATACCCTCTCATCATGTCTAATACATACGAGATTGCCAAGTAGGTATATATGTGTCTTCTCATCATGTCAAAACATATGAGATGACTGGATATCCTGTCATCATGTCCAATGCATACGAGATTCCCAAATATTTTCTCATCATGTCCAACACATATGAGATAATGGGATAAGTACATAGCATTGCTTCAAGATAGATCCAATGGCATCTATCCATGTGTCCATGTTCTTCATAAGAACTAGGACACTAGGCTCTTGAAAGACTAACTCCATGGAACATGGATAAGTTTTCTCTCATTGAGTCTTGCATGATGAACCCTTCAACATCTTACTGATGTATGTGCTTTTACATAGGTCAAGAAGCTTTCCAGATCTATCTCTATAGACCTCGATCCCTATCACATAGGATGCTTCTATTAAACCCTTCATATAGAAGGTACTTTCCTTGCTAGGTTTTAATATTTATATGATAAGGACGTTATTCCACATCATTATGTGGAATATCAAATATGCTCCTACTAAATATTTTGTAATCATAGATTCCATCTTCATTCTGACTCAAGTCAAACCCTTTGACTATCTTGCCAAATAGACGATTCTAGCTCTGAGATGCTTGCTTTGATCCACTAATTGTCCTATGTAGCTTATAGATTTTATTTGCATTAATGGATTTATAAAACCATTAGGTTATGTCATATACACATCCTCTTAATTATTCCAATTAAGGAATGTGGTTTTAACATCCATATGCCAAATCTCCAAGTCATACTAAGCATGATCTAGATGGATTTAACCATGGCAGCTGGTGAAAGACCTCATCATGTTCAACACTTGAACAAGTTTGAAACTCTTTGCAACCAATATACCCTTCCATGTTGGTCTTCTTTTAAAGACCCAAATGCACCCTATGGGTTTTACCCCTTCAGGTGGATCCACCAAGGTCACACCTTGTTGGTTTACATGGATTCCATCATAGATCTTATGGCCTCAAACCATTTCTCAGATCCTGGTCCCTCAATAGTTTCTAGGTAGGCTTTTGATTCATCTCTATGATCAACTTATCTCCTTTTGAGTTATAAGATATCATAACCTTTCAAACTCAAGGTGTGTTCTACTAGAACTATGAGTTCTGTCTTTACTTAAGGAAGTTGAGATTCTACAACAACTTGTGATTCTCCTTGTTCCTATTGTACCTCTTTAGGTTCTATGTTTTCTTATTTGTCTCGAACATTTCAAGTTCTACTTTTACTCCCACTGATTCCTTTGGAATTAATTTCCATTTAGGAATTCAGCCACCCTAGCAACAAACATTTTGATGTTGAGCTAGAATATAAGTAGTATTCAACAAGATAACATTCATGTGATTTGTGGATAAAGACTTTTATGAAACTATTTTCTTATACAAGCTTTCAATCTCAATCACAACAAAAGACTCATTGGGACACTTCCCATGCCATATCTCATATGGTGTCTTTTGAACCATTTTAGATCGTACAATGTTTAGTGTTTAAGCATGTGCCCAAAAGAAATTGTAAGATTAGCTAGATTTTATTGATAATCTCTCCATGACTTAACAGGGTTTGATACATTCTTTTTGACACATCATTATGTTTTAGGTGGAGTTCTTTATGATACACTATCATGATCCCAGAAGGTCCTCAAACTCTTGGTTTATGTATTTCAACACTGATCATATCAAAATATCTTAATACTTTTACCAATTTAGTTACATACTTCATTTATGATCTCCTTGAACACTTTAAGAGATCCAAACTTGTATTTCATTAAATAAAAATTTCAATATCTACTGATCATATCAGTAAATATAATGAGGTACTTGTAACTACCTTTAGCATTCATCCAAAAAGGTATATGTACATCACTATGTACTAGTCCTAATGGAATAGTCGATCTCCCACTACATCTAGTGAAGATGCTTTTATCATTTTTCTCAACAAATAAGACATGCATGTCTCTATTGATTCAATAACTAAAAGAGTCTAGATAACCATCATATGGATTCTAGAAATGCATTTCTCATTTATGCACTTAGATGATAGTGCTATAGGTATTCATTGTTTGAGCTATCCAGTCATTCAATATATGTGTCATACACATTTGTCTTTACAACTATCAAGTATAGTTTATGAGACATAGGGCATCACAATAAAAGATCATAATGTTCTTGTCATACAAAACATATGATGTTTGGCAAGTACACAATAGCAATTCACTAATTCTATTATGTGGCCATTAATGACAACCTTTAACTATAGTGGCAACAACTCTTGCTCCATATAGTTCTAGCTTACTTCTTCTCAGGTCTTGAAGTAGAGATCTAAATCTCTATCTTCTTCCTGAGATCCTCTATGAAGAGGATAATTCCTTTCCAATGTCCAAATAAGTGACAATGGTGGCACTTTGTTTTCTTTATCCTTTAAGTGAAAAGGATAGATTCCTTTTACACTTACCCTTCTCCATATATTGAGTGTAGAAGACTTGGGCTTCATCTTATCCTTAGAATAGAACCCTTCTTGGTCTTACTTTTGCTCTAGGACTCACTTCCGCTGATCACCATCATAGATTTGTCATTGTTCTTCCTTGCTTTGGCATCAACATGCCAAACTTTTGATAAATTGACTATATGATTCATGAAACGCTTGCATAATCATATTCATGGTCAACTCTTGACCTAAGAGAAATCCCAATCATTCCACATGTCCAATCACATTGAGCACATGGGGTTCTATTGGGCCTCCCTTTGTCAGTTTGCACTCAATTACTGCTCTGGAGACATTATACCTTCTTTGCTTTACATGATTCTTAAGATGTGTTACCATCTTGAGAATGTCCATGTATTCATGTTGTTCATGCAACTCATAGTTCATACAATAGAGCATTAGGTATTCAAATGTCTATGGCATCATTGACATGCTTCCAATAAGCATCCATTTAGCCTTAGGCGCTTTTAGAGTAGGTTCCTCTGGCATTGGTCTATCAAGGACATAGAGTTTTTTCTCATTGAGGAGAACATTTCTCAAAGTTCTTAACCAATTGTGGAACTTTATCCCGTTTTGTCCTTCTTGAGGACTGACCACAATTTGAACGTGTATTGTGTTTGACATTTGATTCTACAAACAAATATTGCAACTTTTCAAAACATTTTTTATTTAGTTTGATTGGGTAATTTAACGATATTAATTAGGTCTTTGATTAACTACCTCTCCCACTATTTTATTTGAATTAATAGGCCTCAATATCAATTCGGAATATTGCAACATACAATATTCTAGTGGGTCATGATTCAAAATAAATTAACTGTTACCTGGCCTACACCAACATCCACAGTTAATTATCAAGGTAGGCAATCACGCCAATTACATCATATGTGACTCTTGTATAGATGATATGTGCAACTCCTTGCCATGATCATCTGCAAGCTCTGGGCCGAGACTCTCTAAGAATCACCAGTCAAGCCTGACCTAAAAGCTGACACGATAATAATGTACCCCGCGGAGGCATAACCTACATTATTACCATCACACTTCTACAAGATATATGGCACACCCCGTAGAGGCAGAGCCTACACTTTGTCGATCAAGCTTTTCATGTGGGCTACTTTTGGAAAGCATCTAAGACTTGATATTATAATGAGGGAGTTTGTATGTATAAATACATATAGTTTATCCAATCACCACATATATAGTACATATCATATACATGGTATAACCAGAAATGAGAACATGCAATAAATAAAACACACAAGCGATGGTTATGGCCATACAAATGTCATTCCTTAGAGCCACAAAGAATTAATATCACCTATGGTCCACATCATATGCAACCTATAGCTGGTGAAGATCTGTTCTCAAACCAATCCGGGCTGACCGATTCAACTCTTAAACCGGTCGGCTCGCCTCCTGGTTGCTCGATTGGGTTTGTCTGAAATGGTCGTCTGGTTTACATGTCCAAGCAGCGTCTGGACACCTCCAGCCGGTTGGTTGGGCCACCAGTTGATTAGTTCATCCTCCTATCGTCTGGCCTCCTCGGTCCTCTAGTTGATTGGGTCATCTCATGAGCCGATCATTTCACCTTTATGCAGATCGTAATCTCACATAAGAACATAAATTAAAACCATCCTATTTCTTATTACATTGTGTATGGGGAAATCTTGAGTTACATTTGAGGGGAACTAGTAAGAAGATCATTAATTTACATGTAGAAAGGAGAGAAAGGCTCGGTACGCAGACCGATTAACAACAGGAATAATAACCACAACCATTCACACACAGATATGGGGTTTTGGCCATAACCATGCTTTACATTCACCATTAAAATCAATTTTATGGTGACGTGTGTGTGTATATATATATATATATATATATTCATTTGGGTTCTTTATGTGGTGACTTATATGGATGTGCACATCAACCAATTTAAATATTCACATCGCATGCAATAAATAAACACGGTAAAACCAAAAATCCGATCATATCGATTATCCTAAAACATAATTAATTGACATGGCTCTGATACCACTGATGGGAAATACGACATCAGATAGGCAGTGGAAACAAAAAATTTACTAACATATTTCCCATTAACCAGCAGATCGCGTCAAATGGGAAAGATGGTTTCACGATGATATACCTAGTCCTAGAGCAAGTCCAACGACAATACTTGTTGATGTAGATGCGCACTTTATCTTGGGCAATTTCTCTGTAGCTCCTAGTCATACTCAGACTCATCTGACTGCTCCTCCACAGACATCAGACTCGGACAACTGCGGTAGTGGCTCCTTAGACCTCGCCACAGACTGCAAGTTGATGTTGTCCTCCTAACAACAACCAACAGACTCGTGCCTCTAGACTAGTCCAGACGGACCAACTAGAACTCATGTTGTCCGGTAGGAATAGACATGAAAGAGTTGTCCCTCCCGTTGGTGTACTAGTCACCAACATGCTCTCCCACAACAATGATCCTCAGTTTTTGCTCTCCCATGGCTATCCCTCTCTAGTCGGGTAGGACTTGCCTGGGCTCTTGTGGCTACAACAACTAGAGAGGACAATACTTGTCACAAAAACTGATTCTCAATTGTCTGTGTAGTAGTTATGTTCTAGGAAGCCCCCAGTACCCCTGTATATATAGGAGGGGTTAGGGTTAGGGTTCCCAGTTTCCAACCAGTGCAAGATTAAAGTCAGAGTGGAAAGGACAAGTAGATCTTGAATTTTCACAACTTTTCTAGAAGTTTCACAACCTGTGTGCGATGAAACGGTCGTCTCGCCAAGTGAGACGATCGTATCGCATACAAGACGGTCATTTTGCTAAGCAAAATGGTCATTTGGGATGCAAGACAGTCGTCTCGCTAAGTGAGACGGTCAATTTGTGCTTTCCCAGTCAGATATGAATTGGAAAATTGTTTCCTAATTAATGTCATACATTAGTTTACTTACATCCCAAGTATGTGCAATTGAAACAAGTTCAAAAAAACTCCAGAACTTTCATTCATCCCAACCGGTCCATCTCACACAAGCAAGATGCTTGTCTCACTCACCCATACGGCCGTCTGGTGAGTTCGAGTCGAGCCGACCGGTTCAAGCTAGCAGAACTAAGCCAATTCAATTTCTGATATGCTTGACAACCCAAACGGTTGTCTCAACACTTGAGACGCCCGTCTAGATGCCAAACGGCTGTCTTACCCAATGAGATGGTTTTTGGCAGTTCAATCATCTAATCCATCGATATGTTGTGTAAATTGAATACCTAAACACTTTAGCACTTAATTCAATCATCATTCAAGATCAAACTCCTTTTCTAGATAAGTTCCTATGAGTATGACCCTATAGGTCCCATATCACATTGGCAGTGAATGTCCATAAAACTTAAGACATCACAAGTAAAGAGTGGTGCCTAGTTGCACATCATTGCTACCCAAGTGAATGGAAAGTTGGGGAGTGACTTCAACCTACAATCTGTGTATGGTGTTATAGTGTTTGTATAGTTCCTTTGTCACTGATATCCAGATTGAACTAGAGGCATGGAGCAGTAATCCTCATTATTATTCAATCTTGTTCCTTGAACCAAAGCATATTGCATGAGATATATGTAAGCTCAATATCACATATTGACTCACATGCGTGTGGCCATACTTTTCCCAGCCTCGCTAATCAAGAGGCCTTGGATATCATACTCCTATCGGAGGAACAAATCCCATATCTATCACTCACAGTCAATCCCCATGTGTCAAAATCACCCAATCATCACCGTTATAACAACTCCTATTTTAAGAGTGCGTTTAGTGATGTCAAAGTGTACCAAATGACATGTGATGAATGTATAGATTTCAGATCTAAGAACCACAACCACCACCATCATTGTGAGACCTAACTATGACTTCCATGATGATGGCTTCCATGTGTTAGTCTCACGATGGGTCTGTTTGATACACTATTCCCTAACATGTATTTGTGTGCTTGGTTTGATATTTCCATATCATGACTAATGAGATTTAATCATCAACCAACTCACACTCTGATCTTATGTGCTATTGTTGTCTATCTACCTTTCACAATAACAATTGATCAGGGACATAATGAGAATGTATATACTCTTAACATCTGTATCATCTCATTCTTCCAAGTCACATACTTGATGACATACATCATTCAGTAATATCATTCTCTAGTCATTTATTATGTAATTCATTATCTCATAACTGAATATACAAAATAAATTGGAAGCTTGCCTTTATTATTATCAAATCAAGTATCTAATGCCATATCCCAATCATCATATGATTGGCTCTTGGGTATACATACCAACAGTAACTTGATTGATGCTAAAAGATACTTAAATCAACTAACTAAACAAGTGGAACCTAATCACATAGCTTGCCCTGTGCCATAGATCCGTTTGGTGTTAGCGTTTGCTGAATGGTGAAACGAGTTAAGCTCGGAGCACATTTTTTTGAATATGCATGGGGTGAGGACGAAGATCCCCTTACATCCAGGATATAGGATTGGTTGCAGATCATAACTTGATTAGAGTGTGGCTTCAGATCGTAGCTCAATGATATGTGATACAAGATTGGCTGCGGGTCATACCCTTATTACTGTGCAGCTTCGGGCCATGGCTCAGTGATCTGTGATACATGATTGGTTGCGGGCCATACCCTGAATAGAGTGTGGTTGTGGGTTGTAGCTCAGTTTCACTAGCATTGTGACCTGTACCAAAGCAGGCTAAATTTGTACAGTTGGACTGTATGTCACTAATAGTAGTATGATTGATGATGTCCCTGCATGTTTACTCGTACTAATCGAGGGGGTGAGGTTGTGTATTTCGGCTCTTCCATTAGACCTTATATGGCACCGATTTCAACTTAGAAGTGGTCAGTTGGATTTAGGTGGTACGAATCAAATCCTCAGGGCATAATAAAATACGTAAATAGTCATGTAGTATACTTGTATAGGATCAAACATGGATACATTGGATGGGGCCTTGCTTTATTTTGTACAGTAGAGTTGGCAGAAAATATACGCATTCTTCATATTCCTTTTAAAATGTTAAGATGTTTCATAATTCAATAGTAATTGCTCCTAGTGTTAATAATGATTACATGCTTCTTATAATTGTACTTTACTGTTGCTTTAATTATCTCGTCTATGATAATGATAGAGTTGGTGGAGATTTATATCTCCCGCTTGTTGGATCTAGGGCTCTAGAGGGGATGAATAGAGCTTCAAAAATTCTCACAAGATAGATTAGACCTTCAAATTATATCAATCAAAACCAATAGCTTAAGTGCAATTTGAAGTCCTAACTAACAAGCATAGAAAGGATGAGAACAAAATGGAACAAGCACTTGACAAGGTCATTTAGAGTGGTTCCACTCTCCAAACTAGGAGAGAGTCAGTCCACTACCTAGAGAGGTTAACCTCTAGGAATTTGCAAGTGCTTTCCTCTATATATTCACCAATAAGAGTTACAATACAAGACCACCAAAGGGCTTACCTATCCAATACCAAGAGTCTTCAATGTTACCAAGGACTTACCCAATTTGCAAGAGTATTCCCCCTTCTTCCAAGGACTTACCTACTCTTGCACCAGTCTTCATCCTTCAAGGAATCACCCACTCTTCTTGGATCTTCATCCTTTGCCTTCTCCTTCACCTGGAGAAGATCTTCACTCTTCTTGAACCTTGAAGAAGACCAGCAAAAGCTCCACCTTCACTCAGAGTAGCTTGCTTCACCTTTGCTTCTTTGAGAAAAGGGGTAGGGAAGATGGAATGGAATGAGAGATTTACAAGAACAAGGAAGTATCTCTCTCACAACTGGCCTATCTCACTCATAATCATGAAATGAAGTGTAAACTAGAAAGAGAAAGGGTCTCAAGGAGTTGCAACATACTCAACTATAGCAAGGACTTAGAATAGCATGAATGAGAAAACTTGGAATGAATTCCAAGGGGTCCTATTTATAGTTGGGGGTGTTCCCTTGAGTGTGGGATCACTTAAGGGTAAAATATAGCCATTTTCCAAGTTGCAACATATCTATTCTTGCTCAAAATAACTCACCATCAGTTATAATCACTTTTTCTGCATTTTTTGTACATTACATTTGGTCGAGTTTCAATAAAGGTAACTCGACCGATCTACTAAATGACAAAGCCAATTTTCAAACTATCAGTCGAGTTTGTTCTGGGAAACTCGACCGATGAGCTAAAATTAGTTTTGTTCATTGAGTCGGTCAGGCGAGTTCTGTGAGTGTGCAACTCGATCGATTGGTCTCTCCAGAAAATCCATCACTGGATCACTCGAGTTTCTAACTTGACCGATAAACAGCATGTGACAAATTTTCTAAATTGACATTTGAGTGATAAAACGTTGGAATTAAGTGTCCCTAGTTTTTTCTCATCTTAGTTACAAGTCATATCATCAATACAAGTGATTACAAAAATCATATAAGGTCATTTGGAGTGATTTCCCAAAACACACACTTGCATTGCTTTTGACTTGAACTTGAACAACCTAGGGCTTGCGTAATATGATCCTTTTCATGTACCTAAAGCCTGGAATCAATCTTGAACAAACATATTAGATACATAGGAATGGAATGGTTAAGTCATTATCAAAATATGGGTGATGTATAACTCTTAAGTCAACACCGCTGAGATTTGGAATCTCGCCCTATGGGTTTGCCACATCCTTTTTAGGCGGATGTGCCTGAGGAGGTAGAGATCGTGTAGCAGAGGTTTAGGAATAGCAAGAGAGGTAGTAACTGACAAGGTTGGAAGTGTTGTAAGATGTCTTTTATTTTTTGAGTCCTAAAGTTGTCCCTGTACGTTCAGGTCCTCGGGGATGGTTTGTAGATGTTTTGTGGGCGTGCTTTTGATATGTGGTTGTCTTGTGTGCCCTTTTGTATATAGATGTAGTGGATATATGTATATATGTTCTGGAACAAGTTCTCTGGTAATAGGTTGATGGCACACACAATAAGTACTTTGAGGCATGAAAGGACTCATATGTAAAGGTTCTTGTTGTTTGACAGTTTTATGAAAAAAGTTTTAATTTTTAGTATTCTCCAGTAATCTATTTGTTTAATCTTCTTATGTGGTTTTGTTTTGAGTAATCACGCTTTTGTGGTATGGGACGTCACACTAAGGGTATATCCTTCTTCCTCAACTTCTACACACGCCTATCCAAGATCAACACACGACCCTAAACATAAGAAACATCCTCCTCCAACTCAACCTCCACTGACTATAGTGTCTGCTCTATATCTGGGTGACACTTTCTCAACATGGGGACATGAAAAACATTATGCAACTTGTGCAACTCTGGCAGTAACTCTAACTTGTATGCCACCTTCCCAACACATGCCACGATAGGGTATGGTCCCATAAACCTAGGAGCCAACTTACCCTTATTACCAAACCTCAACACACCTTTCTAAGGGGAAATCTTGAGATATACACAGTCTCCAACTTGGAATTATAACGGTCTGCAATGGTTATCAACAAAGAACTTCTGTCTATCCTGGGCTACCTTTAGCTATTGATGTATTACCTTGATCTTCTCTGTAGTCTGTTACACTAACTTAGGACCCAAAATCTAATACTCACTTGTCTCATACCAACAAAGAGGAGATCGACAACATCTCCCGTACAAAGCTTTACAGGGTGCCATATCTATACTTATTTGATAACTGTTGTCTTAGGCAAACTCGATCAAACTTAGGTGCACGTCCAAACTGCCAAGAAACTATAGAACACACACCCTCAAAAGATTTTCTAACGTCTAAATGGTCATGTTTGACTGACCATCTGACTATGGGTGGAAAAGCTACGCTAAACCTTAGTTATGTCCCCAAAGCTATGTGTAGAAATTCCTAATAAGGACTTGTAAAGTGTGGACCTCTGTCAGATACTATGGTAACTGCAGTACCATGCAGGCGAACTATCTCATCCACATATATCTGTGCCAACTTCTCTGTTGTGTACATCATCTTGATTGGAAGGAAGTGAGCGGACTTGGTGAACATATCAACTATCACCCAAATGGAATGATAGCCTTTGGTTGTCCTAGGAAGACCAATCACAAATTCCATGGTAATATGATCCCATTTCCACTACGGTATCAACAAAGGTTGCAATGTCCCTATAGGTTTATGATGTTCAGCCTTGACTTGTTGACAAACTACACACTTAGCAATGAATTGTACCGTGTCACTCTTCATATCTAGCCACCAGTATAGGTCCTTCAGATTGTGATACATCTTTATACTATCTAGATGCATTACGTATATTGAGGAGTGAGCTTCCTCAAGTACCATCTTCCTTAGGCCATCAACATCTAGAACCATTGTCTTGTTACGAAAGCAAGCTATTCCATCCTTAGTCTTATGGAATCCATCATGCTTCCTGCTGCCAAAATATAACTTGATACTCTATATCACAACATCATTCTTGTATTCATCTCTGATCTATTGTATCAAGGTAGGCTTCACCTACAACTGCACTAGGAACCCTGCCAATAGAGATACTTCCAACTGTATATTCATATGTTGAAGTGATATCAACATATCCCGCTTATGGCATACCATAGAGTGTAACTGTTCCTTATCTACAGATGATGACAAAGATGACTTCCTACTCAACACCTCAGCCACCACGTTAGCCTTCCCTGGATGATAGTCTATCATGTAGTAATAATCCTTGATCAATTACATCCATCTCTTCTACCTCATGTTCAACTCCTGCTTCGAGAAGATATATTAGAGGTTCATAAGGTCGGTGAAGATCTGAAACTTCTCCCCATATAGGTAGTGCCTCCAAATCTTCAAATCATGAACCATTGTTTCTAGCTCCAGATCATGTGTTAGGTAGTTCTCTTTGTGTTTCTTAAGCTTTTGTGAAGCAAAAGAAATCATGTTCTTGTCCCGCATCAGCACACATCCCAAGCCATTCTTTGAAGCATCACAAAAGATGATGTAACCTTTCCCTTTCTCTGGAAGCAATAACACTTGTGCACTGGTCAACTTCTCCTTCAACAACTAGGACGAACATTGACACTTGTCATCCCAGACAAAAGGAACACCTTTCCTAGTCAACTTGGTTAGGGGTAATGCTACAACATTGAAATTCTTTATGGATCTCCTATAGTAACTTGCCAAACCTAGGAAACTTCAGACCTCCGTCAGTGTCTTGGGATGTTCCCATTCCATCACAGACTCTACCTTCTTTGGGTCTACAAGTACACCTTCAATAGATATAACATGACTAAGAAAAGACACCTCAATTAACCATAACTCATACTTGTTGAACTTGACATACACCTATGCTGCCTCAACAATGTCAACGCCTGAAGTAGGTGTTGCTCATGCTACCGTCTATCCTTGGAGTATATCAAGATATCGTCTATGAACATAACTACAAAGTAATACAAATACGGTCTGAACACCTTGTTCATTAGGTCCATGAAGGCTACCATTGCATTGGTTAGCCCAAACGACAAGAGTATGAACTCATAATGACCATACCAAGTCCTAAAAGTAGTCCTAGGTATGTCATCTGCCTTGATCCTCAACTGGTGGTATCCCGACCTCAGATCTATCTAGGAGAACATTGTAGCACCTCTCAATTGATCAAATAGATCATCAATCATTGACAATGGATACTTGTTCTTCAATGTAACCTTGTTCAAATGTCGATAATCTATGGAAAGCCTCATAGATCCGTCCTTCTTCTTTACAAAAAACACAGGAGCACCCTAAGGGGAAGTGCTCAGTCTGATAAAATCCTTCTCCAGCAACTCCTACAATTGTTTCTTCAACTCCTGCATCTCTGTTGGTGCCATCATGTAGGGTGGCTATGCTATGGGTTGTGTTCTAGAAATAAGATTGATCTCAAAATCAATCTCTCTAGGAGGGAGAACCTCAAGAAACTCTTTAGTAAATACATCCTCAAACTCTCGCACTACTAGTACCTCCTGGATACTAGGACTCCTCACCTTAGTATGCACAACATGTGCTAAGAAAGCCTCTCACCCTAGTCTCATCAACCTCTCTACTATCGCAGCCAACACCAAACACATAGGAAGAATCTTCCTATCTCCTTGGAATATTCACAAAACATCTCCATCATAGAACATCACCACTTTGTAACTACATCCCAAAACAACCTTGTACTTCTCCAAAGTATCCATCCCTAGGATCATGTCAAATCCATGAATGTCAAGTGGCTTGATATCTACTTAAATGTTGTGTCCCGAGAAAGAAATAACACAAGATGGGCACACCTCCCCCAACTCAACATAACCAACCAAAGGGGTTTCAAGCAAAAGGATATCAAATCTATGACAAAAAGCTAGATCACAACTACTTATCACCTCTTTGGTGATAGACGAGTGCATCGCACCTGAGTCAGCCAAAAAGATAAGAAATGAGAAGCATATAAGTTAGAATGAAAAAATTCCATCTGACCTATCATGACCCATGGATTGACCACTCCCTCCGACTAACTCATAGCATAGAATCTAACCGTCGCAAGTTGTCATCCACATCCTCTGCTAGATGGTCCAAAATATCCTACCTGTGATGTTTGACTGTGTCCTCTACTACCACCACTACTATACTACTGCTATTGCAAACCTTACTGACTCTACCTCGACTGTTGTATCACTTCTTCATAGTACAAAACCACTTCTTATTACTAACTTGTACAAACTTGTAACAAATCCTCAAAGCAAACGGTGGCCTAGACAGCCCTATCACTGGTACTGATGCTGCATTGTGTTCCCGTGCAGGTGGAAAAGTGTGACCTCTGTCCTTACTCGGGGACCATTGTGATGGTACTCCTGATCTCGATTTAGAAAAAGCTAGTCTATGTTGTGACTGTGGAGATGAAAATATCGGCTTCTTAAAGCCACCAGATGACTTCCCTTGAAATTGATTTATCCTCTTCTTAGCTTTGGCTTCACGCTTCTCAATAGAAGACCTCTGAATCCTCCTCACCAACTCCAAAAAGATAGATAACTTCTCTCTGTTCTCTAAAGCTGATGCACTTGTAGAAAAATCCATGCTCAATCCTTTCTCAAACCTCTAAATCCTCTCCTTCTCTGTTGCTGCAATATGAGGACGAAACCTCAAAATCTCCAAAAAACCTGCCTTGTAGTCATTGATGGGCATTGACTCAGCATATCTCTCAAACTAAGCTATCTTCTTGTCCAGATACATCCTGGGAAGTAATAGCTCATGAACTCTCAGCAGAACTCCTCCCAACTCACATCAACTCCTAGTCTCTTGTCCTCTTCTATGGCCCACCAATGGCCAACAATGCCCTTCAATAAGTAAATAGTGTGTTTCACCTTATCCTCTTCTGGGATATTCAACATATTAAATGCCTTCTCAATCTCTATTAACCACATGTTGGCGTCTGTCGAGTCTACTGTCCCCACGTACTAGATCGCTCCCACACATCTCAACCTCTCAAAATGTCTTCCGGGAACCTGAGATTCTACATTAGGGATGGCAACCCTAGCTTGAGGTACGGGCTCTCTATCCACTAAATGTTTAACCATCACCATGAGTTGTCCAAACATGGACTAAGGTTGGATTTTCCATGGTTGCAGGGTCAATCTGAGGCACTGTAGGCTATTCTGGCCCTATCACTAGCACTCCTCCATCATGTGTCGGCCTCCTAACACCACCTCCTGGCATGACATAGATACTCTCTGCATGCTCTTCACAATCTCTAGACATATCTACATAAGCACAAGCCATGATCGGATATGTTGGATTACGTAAGAACATACACAAAACTAAGTCATATGTCTATGTAAACTCAGTAAACCTAAAGCTCTAATACCAACCTAACTGTGACACACCTCCACGCTAAACAATATTACTCAGAAAAAAACATGTGATTAACTATTAATTAACCACATAACTAAAAAAGGGGATAAATTAAAAGCAGTTCAAACATTACCATCATGTTCAGAAGCATTTACATAAAGGTCCAACAACCTGCATATCATCACATACCATATCATGTACTTACATATATGTCATGTGGCTGAGGCCACAACCTATATGCATAAGATGTCATTCCACATATATTTCCATATGCAAACATCATCATCCTGCCAAAAACTTGAGTCAATATACATATCATCTACAAAACATCCCCTACCTGGACTTGAGAGTACAAGGATGACTCTAGGACACAACTATAAACTAGTCAACCTTCTGCTCCTATTACTCTTCATGTTGCTCTTCCTCACCACCATGAACTTAACGACGTCACAGATTCACCTAAAAAGATGTGGTGACCCACATGGTGAGAACAACATCCCAATGAGAGATATAACTCTCAACAATGATTATTGATTACAACATGTTAGTTAATATCAAACAGATTAAGTAGATTAAATAGACTAAGCAAGTTAAGAATATAGACAAAGCAACATGCATGATTAACATGGTATATAAAGGAACATATGACTACTCTCACTGCATTATATAACAATTAGCAATATAAGAAACAAGGCAAAGATTAACAACCAATTTGAATCATGTTTAACCCTAAATAGATATACTACACGACTAGATTACATATTTTATTAGGCCCTAGGGAGTTTGAGGTATACCACTCAGACTCCAACTGACCAATGTAAAGTGCTATTCAGTTCTCTATAAGATCTAGGAGAGATGATATCTGAAGATCTCACCCTCAGTCAGTACGAGTCAAATGTAGTGACGTAACAGTCAAGCTGCCTACAATGGCATATAGTCAAGTTGCTAACACCAGTCCGTCCTTAGTATAAAGGTCAGGACACTAGAAACTAGGCTATACAAAACCCTATCACCCGAGGTACAACCACGACTGTCCTCAAACACATCATATATACAAATATTCGAGACACGGCCTCAGCCGCTGTCAATCTGAGGCATGACCACAACCATCCTCCATAACCTTGGAATCAGGATGTCAAGGATGTAAACTCCCTGCACCCACACATACTCAACAGTATGTGACTTTGAGCTTCCCTTAGGAATACTCATTTCCCCATCCAGCAAGTCCTAACACTGGAATGGCTCTACGACACAGGGCACTACATGATTAGGGTTTAACTTGATTTGTTAATGCCAATTAGGTGAGTTAAGGTTGCATCAATCAAGTTACATACAAACCCTAAAAGAGTTCTGCAAAAACATTGATATATCACAACTCTAGAAGATATAAAATGTACGAGATATACTTCTTATCACATCATCACAGGATACCAATCCTTATCACATCATGAAGAGGATCACACCTCCATCAGGGATCAATCATGCCCAAAGGTCATTAAGTCCATCATAATATTTCCTGAAAGAACATCATTATCTTCTCATGCATTATGACAAGTCTCAACAAACCATCACCATACTTGTGATAAACAAGTTTAGCATAACATTGCATTAAGGAACTATGATGTTCATATGGCAATATATTAGGATTACAATAACTTTTTAGTATTCCTTCATCATACTAATCGCACAAGGAATCTAAGTATGATTGAACATCATCACTTATTTGTATTAGGGTTAGGTTTAGCAAGATAGATTGATTTGAAGTTACAAATTAGCACTCAAAGATAAACCCTAGCACTTAACACCCCCACTGGATCATGGATGTATAAGGTAAACATAGCCATCAAATTAGGAGCATCAAACCCAACCATCAAATCATGAATCTCGCCCAAGACTATCAGATGTTGGATAAGCAAAACCATCAAATACAATACAAGTAAAACCTTGAACCATTCATCTAGGAAAACCATCGAGTTATGACCTAGGAGAGTCATCAAAACATGACCTAAGAAAGGCTATTGATTGTTAACACATAAAGACACCATCATTTGTTGAACTCACATAACCCATCAGTTTTGGACATTAGGTCCACTATTGGATGTGGACTCCATGAAAATCATCAAATTGTGAATCCATAAGAACCATTGGTTGCAAAACATCGACCAAAGGACCAAAGAAACCATTGACCTTAGGAACCAACACTACAAGAAAAACATTAATTAGCTATGATTATTTGTTTACATTTTAATTATATGCAGTCTAAACACATTATGTTGTACACATCACTTATATATAAAGAAAACAAATATAGCTAAATGTCTAGTGCATCATCTAGCTTAAATTTTGTGCACAATTCTTTTCTTCCGCCAACAACATCTACCATTCAAAAATTTTGGTTGTACACTTCTTCAGCACCGTGTCCCCTTATTGTTTAGCAAATATTATACCTCCCATCATTATCTTTTCCCCATATTCATGCCATCTCCCTTAGCTGCATTTCCTCTGTATCACAGTCTCGCAGGGTCAAGAGATGAAACCCCCAAAGTAGAATGTTGTCGTAGTGTCGATGCTAAGGAGCGTGACCTTCTTTATGGTGGAGAACTAATGGATCAGAATGTGTCCTAGATCTCGATGAGGATCATTGATTTTGAGTTTGCAATCCAATGTTCGCTAGGGCCTGGAACGTTGCTCATGCCTTCACAATTGGGTTTAGGGCTTTGGGCCCGGCGTCGATGCCAATGGGCGTGTCCACTGTATCATTGATCTGGGAAAGCATGGAGGAAGCTAAGGATGAGGCCAATTGACATGATGATTACCACTGAGGAGGGCTACCATATCTAGTCAAAGTTGGAGATCTAGTAGAGGAGAAGTTCACCGCCACCGGCTCTAGCGTGTATGGTTGATTAAGAAATGATAGGGGTTGCGGCAGCCTTTTGACGCGAAGTCGCTTGGGCGCACCAGGGTCTTGTAGTTTATGTGATTGTCGATATGTCTATCAGTAGGAAACATACATAAGAATGGAATTCACAAAAGTTGCAATTTTTTATGCGTGATGGATACAACTTCCAACGTTAATTACTTCTTGTTGATTCCAGATGATGAAGTGAAAAGGTAACATAAATCATTATGATAAAAAGCACTCACATCAAGATAATTATGTGGTGATGGTGTAACCAATGTTGGTACCGAGATACTAGATCCATACACATACTTATTAGTATACAACCCCTACATTCATTCATCCACTCCGAGAAGCAGCAGAGTAGTGAATCATAAAGAACTGCACCACACGTACAACTTAAATAAAACACCACCCCAATTGCAATTCCTCTATTGGTGCATCCCCGCTAGTGGTGCTTTTACACCCCATGAGGTTGGAGCGCACGGGATATGGGATATTATGCTTTCGAAATTTATAAGACCTACACTAACTACCTACGTCTACTAAGACACTACACCCGCAAGCGCACGGGGTCGTGTCATAGTATAGGTGAGGCGGAAAGTACAGGGTCGATCCACGGAGATAGAAGGGGCACTAGAGTTAGACGGTGTGGGCTATGTTCCTTTTGCCGAGCTTAGGGTTTTAGGGTTTTAAAAGGTTTGATTGTTTGATTACGCTAATGAGCAAGTAAGAAATGCAAGATGGAAACTAAGTTATCAAACTAACTAAGTAAGAGCAAGAAGAGCTACACTACTCTAGCAAGGCAAGAAGCAATTAAGAACTAAACTAACCACTAGCAAGAGCAAGAGCCTAAGCTAACACTAAAGAGCAAAACTAACCAATTAACTAGATTAAGCAAAAGCGACTAAACTAGACTAGCATGAAAAAGCAAACTAAGCAATTAGGGTTTTAAGCATTTGATTAGGGTAGGTGGGCCGTTTGGGGGATGTAACTTTGATATTAGTTGGGGGAGATCATTAAACATGCAAGGTTCTCATTTCATATCTAGATTACCAAACCAAACAACAAGGACAATGCCATTAGAATGTACCCTATACTACTAGTAGAAGACTAGGGTTAGGTGTAATTCTAATGGGATTAACCAAATCTAGGTTTCTATAGTAAGTGATAGTGGGCAATTGAGGGTTGAGGGTAGAGATGGGAGTAGAGATGAGGGTATTTGACCTCATGCCACTAGCCACTCTAGCCTTTAGAAGGCCCTAGGCAATTGCATCACTCTCACTTACACTATCCACTTAAATCTCACACTCACTTGTAGGAGGGAGGATGTGTATGTAGGAACAAAGGGGGCTAGCTAGGGATCCACTAATTGGACCTAGGAGCCAATCCTAAGATTGCCACATACACTCCAATCCCTCCTAGAAGCTAAGTGTCATCAAGCATCTCAAAGCAAGCAATCCATGTTATAAGCACAAACCACATGCAATAAAATAGGAAATGAGATTGAAGCAAGAGGCAATCATCATAGATAGAAATTGAGTTCATTACAAGCAAGTTTCCCCCCAACATGGTATCAAAGTTACATTTTAACCCCAAACAGCCCACCACTAGGGGCTTAGCTACACATGATTAAGGAAACAAGAACAGAAAGGGGAAGAAGAGGAAGAAACTCCATGAAGCTTGATGAAGTGGCCTTCTTCTTCACCTCCAAGTTGTTACAGACGACCTCCCTCCTCTAAGGGTGCATGGGTGCATGAAATGGTAGGGGATTATGGATGAAAACCTAGGGAACTAGGCTTCCATGGTAGAATGAGGGTGGAAATGGTGGATGATGAGCCCAAAATGCAAGGAGATTGCACAAAGAGCTCAAGGGTGGAGAGTGGAGGCTAAGAACAGCTAGGGGGCGTCTCTCCTAGTGCTATGGCCGCCACCCAGGTATATATAGGTGGTGGTGGAAGCACTAGGATAAGTAGGGGCAGTTTGGGAAAAGAAGTGAAAAGTAGGGTAGGGTTGGTGGACCACCACGGCCATGGTGGTGTGCCACGACCGTGCTGAGGGTGGTGGAGAATGGTCGTGGAGTGGTGAAACGGTCGTGGTGTGGTGAAACGGTCGTGGTGTGAAGGAATTGGAAAAAGGCTTGTATGGTGGTGGGCCACGGCCGTGGCGGAGTGCCACGGTCGTGGTGGGTTAGGGGCACCACGGCCGTGTTGGGTGACACGGCCATTTTGGAGGAGGAGGAGGTGACCGTGGAGAAGCACCACAATCATTTTGAGCTTCTTCGGCCACGGTCGTGGCGTTCTGGGAAAAAACCCTATTGCAAGTTGAACTTTTGGCAATTAATTCCCACGACCATGGCAAGGTGCCACGACCGTTTTCTCTTCTACTGACCACGACCGTGCTGATGGCCATGGCTGTGGTGTCTTCATTGGCCACGGTCGTGGCAGGTGGCCATAGTCGTGGCAGGTGGCCACGACCGTGGGATTCTGTGGGATTTCCCTATTGAACTTGGCACTTCATTGCTAATAAACGCACGACCGTGGCGTTGTGGCCACGACCGTGGCGAGGCTTGCATCACTTTATTACACTTCAATCTTCGTCATTCTCGGATGTCTTTGCTTGGGGACGATTCTTGACCATTGGAGGTAGGTTGAGGGAGACTTTGGGGCCTTCTTTGGGTCCCTCCATGAGTGGGGGAACCCTAGAACTCCTTCTTTCTCTCTCTTCCATCTAAGCATGGTTCAAGTACCTAAAAAATAGTGCAAAGAACATCCATAAGCAAATTTGCAATGATAACCATATTAGGGGTAAAAAGCTTGTAATCTACATGTTTAGATGTGACTTAAGTACAAAATGGCACAGGATGGAGCCCTAAAATAGGGCTACATCACCACCCCAAACTTAAAACATACTTGTCCTCAAATATGCTCCAACTCAATCTCTCTACAAAACTTCCACAAAAAGACATGACATATGCAATGTAAAAGATGATTATTGCTGAATGGGATCAAAGATGACTAAGTACATGCAATTCACCTCTCTCCTCTCCTACTTTCACAATCCAATCATGAAAATAAGCACAGAGCATATGAAATTCAAATGTAGTGCATAGAATACACAAGTTATCCATATTTCCTCCATTAAGTTCTGGGTAAACCGTTTCATGGTGGTGTTAATCAAGAATGACTATGAGTGTTGTTTCACATTCATGCATTCAATCTTATATTTCAAATCATACCAAATGACCCAGATGGCTGCGAAAAAGGGCAAAGTGAGCTAAGTTTGATGTTTCCTAGCTCAATGGGCATGAAAGTGGAAGAAAGGGTTGCGGTAAGATTTTTGGAGTGTTTTTACACACTCATCTTTTCTTTATTTGAATGCTCTTAAACAGGAGCATCCTTTTATTTTGTTTTTGCTTTTCTTTTTTTCTTTTCTTTTCTTTCTTGCCCTTGGTGTAGATAGGGCAAATGGTGGGTAGAGGGAAGCAGGGAGATGAAGATATGGCCACCCCAAACTTTTGGAGGTGGCCAAGGCTGATTATGTGCACTACGATATCTTTTTATGAGGCGGAGGGGTGTGAAGATGATGGAAGAAGAATCGAGTCAAATAGGGGTCATTGGTATGATTTTCCACATAAGACATCATGCATGAAAGTTAATCCAATACTTCATCCTAGATATCACACCACATGAATGAACAAGGTGAAATTTGATATATCAAACAAGTGATTCCACAAACACTAAGCGTTCAAAGCTTGCTCAAGTTCACAATTCAGCCAAATCAATCACAATCACAAGAGAGGTGATGCACATGTAAAAGGTCAAACATTGATACCACTTAGCAATAAAGCATGGCATTTCACTTGCACTAGTCAAAGGTCGTCATTTTTACTCAAAACAGTAGAGATTGGGTCAAAACATACTTTTTAGACAAGAAATCTCAAATTTGGGCAAAATTGGCCAAAATGGTGCCAATTTGCACTAAATCACATATAAACCTACTTCAGGGGAATTTTAAAACATAAAGCAGCAAATCCTAGTTAACATGCATATGAAATTATCAAAAACTACATGAGAATGCAATGCATAATATGGAATAGGAAAAAGAGCAAAAATTTTGAAAAATTACATAAAAATGCAGAAATCAACTACATGCCATGCAATGAACAGAGCAATAACAATAAAACTAAACTCAGTGGAAGAGGTGATAAAAAAATGACAAAAAGAAAGATAGAGTGGTGCATACCGCCCTACCCACCCCAAACTTTAGAATCATGTTGTCCCCAGCATGAAACTATAGCTTAGGGGAGATAGGGGAAGTGTCATGGCTGTGGTGGCTGGTCTGGCATCTGCGGAGGATCTGTAGGAGGAGCTGAGGATGGAGCTGAGCCTGATGGAGGGTGCTGGTAGTAGTGCCCCCAGTAGTCGTCTTGGGGTGGAGGGTACACCTGTGGATATCCAGCTATACCACCCCAAAAGTTTGCACCCCCATTCGGGGTTTCGTGTTTCTTGGGCGTGGTTGTAGTGATACAAGTGGTTGATCTGATAGTGCATTTGCTGCTGATCATACCACATGTGTTGTTGGGCAAGCTGCATGTCACCTTGGGTCTTCTGAATATTCTCAAGGTGTGCCTAGATTGTGGCCATGTCATAGGCATTCCCTGAGGGTGGATGTAGCTGGGATGTCCCCTCATCCCTCCTTCTTGTTCTTCGGGGCTACCTTTGTTCTGCATCTTCTTGCTCCTGCCCTTGCACATTAGATTCAGCAACGTCTTCATGTGCGACAGCGGCTCCCCTAGTATACGTCTCCCTCGGGTGGTCTTGCTGCCATGCCATTAGTTTCTCCCTCAACCTGTTGCCAGGTCCCAACATGGATATTAGGGGTTCCGCGTGATATGGCAGCTCTAGTTCAAAATCATGCACACTAGTAGTTAAATAAATCACTTTTATCCTTCATCTTTATGGTGTGCGAGCGCGTCAGATAGTTGAGGTCAACAAGTTATTCCTCAATTGCTTCTTGTACCCCCGAGAGATTGTATCCCAACACCAGTACTGCAATTGAAGTGATGAACCCTCCCATAACGAATGGCTTCGAGCTCTTGTAGGGTACACCCTTTAGATGGTCAATCAAAAGAACTCCAAGGTCAATATACCTCTTGTGGTGCATACCGATCAAGACAATCATATCCTTTTGAGAAATGCTGCCTTGGTTGTCATATCTGCCCACAATCATGTTTGCCAAGACCTTCTGCACGTAGCGCGTTAGTGGGTTGCTTATGGCAGCAGTTTTTGATCTACCCGCATAGTAATCCTCATTTCCTGTGAAGCTCTTCCAATAATGGGCATAGTCCAAACTGGCCTCTCTCTCTAACAAGCCGTCATCCAATTTCACGGCTTCTTCAGGACTAGTGGCAAAGACAACATTCAGCTCAGAGGAAGTGAGGGTGTGCATGTTTCCCATCATGGCAAATTTGAGTGCATCACAACCCCTCACTTTAGTCTTCTCGAGAGTGGCAAAGAACTCTCAGGTCAAAGCGGTATATGTAGGTTGGGGTGTGAAAAGAACATTCCGCAACCCAATCCTTTTCAAGCCCATTTCCACTATTTCTTTGATCCCAAGATCTTCAGTGGTCTTCTCACTACCGTACCTAGAGACGACGACTCTCCTTGTCATGCATTCGAGGTAGATAAGATCAACCTTCTTTTGCCTGTGTCCTTTACCATAGGCCACTCCTATCGGTGCTTTGCCCAGGGTATTTTCTCTATCCGCCTCCAGCTGTGACAGAATATCATCTCCTTCATGCTCAAGCTCTACCTCTTCCTCCTCGATGTCTTCTTCTTTTTCCATCGTGTAGGACTGCGACCCCGAGCTGGTGTCAAGATTGTACCAGTGGGCCGACTGCTCCTCATCTTGTTGTAGTTGCCGCGAGGGTTGCGGCTGCACACCATGCCTCGTTGTCATCTAAGACGTCGAGCGGCGGGCTGGTGTAGGCTTCGGCGAGAGCCTGGATGAGGACGGTGCCGCTTTGGATCTCTGGCTTCTTTTTGTGGCCGCCAACTCGATCTCATCAATAAGGTGGTCCAAATCTACCCCCATTGATTCCTCGTCTTCATCATCTTCACCCTCGTAGGTGGCGTCGGTGATGTGGTGGCTATCGGATGAGCGGGAGTGTGATCCGCTCACCGATTGCGAATGATAGAGGGAAAGGTGGGTGGAGGTGGTAGGTGAAGGTGTGTGGGATGGCACGGATACATCGGAGGAGGCGTTTTTGGAACACCGCCTCCCTCCGGTGAGGATGTTGGTTCCCTTGGTTATGGCCTTTCCAATCTTTTTCATGGTGGAGGTGAGGTGATTTTTGGATTTTTATGTGGAGAGTGGTATGGATGTGGTTTTGTGGGTGGAATGGAAGGATAGTGATGTATGGATGGTGGAAATGTGATTGGTTATTGATTTGGGTGAAAATGGAGGGTTTATGTGGAGGTTTAGTGGAGGGGGGCTGTTGGGTGGATTGGAGATGGATGAGGAGATGGAGATGCGATTGGGAGAGAATAGGTGGTGGAAATGGTAGAGGGATGACTGGGGATCGATTTTGTGTTGATTGGAGGTCAAAGGGAGGTGTTTTTGGGGGCTGGAGGTGGATATTTGGGGAGCACGGGGGTGGTTGTCACTGCCACGGTCATTTTCTGAAGGTGGAAGATGAAGAAATGAGGGTGGGGGTCGGTTTTGAACATTTAAAACTTAAATTTTTTTGGATGAACCGGGCTCAGCCACGGTCGTGGCATGTGGCCACGGTCGTGGCCAGGGTTTGGTAGCACGGCCGTGGAGGGTGCTGTTGACTGAAGGTCAATTAGGTCAATGTTGACTCACGTCTAAATTGACTAAACCCGTGTTTTGATGACGACTAACCATTCCACATATTGGTGTCTAATGCTTCTACTTGAGTGTTTTCAGATTAGGTATAGACACACTCCAAATGCCCTAACTTGCGCATATCAAATTGGAGAAAAGACAAGTCAAAGTCATACAAGTGCACGTTTTTGTAATATGATGTATATCCATTAGAATCATGTTGTAAATCACTTGTAATGATTGTATGACTTGTAATTAAGCTTAGAAAAATATCAGGAGCACTTAGAACAAATTTTAGACCACTTTAGATGCAACTTTGAAAATCCATTACAGGCACTTGGTCGGTCAAGTTTCCCAACCTGAAACTCGACCGATTCACCTTGGTCGATTTTCTGAAGATTGCATCAGTCGAGTTGTGCACCCACAGAACTCGACTGATCGGGTAGCAGGCCATTTCCAGTTGAAATGGTCGGTCGAGTTTCCTTAGGACAAACTCGACCGATCCTTTGAACATCGGTTTGCCTCCTACTTGATCGGTCGAGTTACACCCATAGAAACTCGACCGATTGCACTGTACGGAAAAGTGCAGAAAAGTGTTTCTAGCCGTTGTGGGGTTGCAACAAGTGAAAATAGATCTGTTGCAAGCCACAAAACGGCTAGTTTTCGTTCATAAGTGTTCCCAAAGGTTAAGAGGCATCCCCAAATATAAATAGGACCCCTTAGGCTTCATTCCAAGGTTGAGCATTCATTACAAACTCTTTGTGAGGTTCCTATTCTATAGTTGAGTGCTTCCTATAGCCTCCTCTCTCTCTCTAAGCTTAATCACTTGCTACATCCATTAGAGTGAGTAGGAAATCTGTAAGAGAGATAGTACTACTTGTATATCTTGTGAGGCTCTCACTTCCACCACCTCCACTTCTCTCATTTGCTATCTTGAAGATGAAGGTTCTCTCTCTTATCCAAGAGAGGTGAAGAAGAACAAGGGAAGGAGTCCCTTGGTGAAGATCAAGGCAGAAGACTTGGAGCTAGAGTGGGTAAGCCCTTGGAGAAGGCAAAAGACTCAAGCTCAAGTAGGTAAGACCTTGGTGGAAAGCTTCTCCGAGTGAAGGTGAAGTCAAAGGCGGAAGATCCAAGAAGAGTGGGTAATTCCTACAAGGCCGAAGACTTGTGTAAGAGTGGGTACGTCCTTGGAGAAGGCCGAAGACTGTTGCAAAGTGGGTAAGTCCTTGGTAAGGTTGAAGACTCTTTGTATTGGATAGGTAAGTCCTTTGTTGGTCATGTATTGTATCTCTTATTAATGAATATAAGAGTGCAATTGGTTGAAGTCCTAGAGGTTGACCTCTCTAGGCAAGTGGACTGACACACTTCTAGTTTGAAGTGTGGAACCACTCTAAATAGCTTGTCTAATTGGTGCATGTTCAATCTCTCTTATCCTTGCTATGCATGATTTAGTTGCACTCAAATTACATATTTAGCAACCTTATCTTGTCATATATCTTGAAGGTTTAATTAATTTTGTTTAAGTGCTTTCAGCTCTATTCACCCCCCCTCTAGAGCATCTAATCACCCATCTAGGATCCAACAGGTGCCATAGTCGTGTTGTCGATGAAGAACTCCTCGTTTTGACCTCGCCACGGTTGTGGCCCGCTTTCTTCAACACGGCCGTGGTGAGGACCACGGTCGTGGGCAGTCTCCTTCAACACAGTCGTGGTGTAGTACCACGGTCGTGGCGATTCTTGCAAACAACATGTATTAGATGCATTAATTCCCACGGTTGTGGCCATGTGCCACGGTTGTGTTTGGCCACATGAGCCACGGTTGTGGTCGAGCTCCACATCCGTGGTGTTGTTGTTCTTTCAGCTTTCAAACTTTAAAACTTGAACTTTCGATTTCATTTGTTCTTTTGCCAAAATTTTGACTTAATGGCCATGATTTACTTCTAAAACCCCTCTCTATTGTCTAACACATGCACATCATCAAAACTCAAAAGAAAACTATAAAGCACAAGTGTTTGTGTGTGTTTTTGTGCAAAATGAAGAAAACGTATCAAAAGGAGGGTTCGAGAATCTCAAACCACGTGGGTTGCCTCCCACTAGCGCTAAATTTATAGCCGTCAGCCTGGCTTGTTGCTCTCTTTCATCAATCAACCATTGTCCAAAAACAAAATGTTTTCTTCCTCATCGTACGCAATCCTCTCAAATGCCTTCATTGTCTCCCAAGGGTTATGTGAGTTTCTCAAGTGTCTTTCTTCATTTGTCTCTCCTCCGGGGTCATCATCATAGGTCCCAAAGTAAGAATCCTCATCAACAAAACATTTTAGCTCATTTAAGATGGACTCCTTAGGCATCTTCCCTCTCATCTTATTCTTGAAGGTGATACACCCTTATGGAACCTTACATAAGTTGGACTTTTCTTGATGATGGCAAGCAATGAGGTGTTTGCCTTATATCTTAATACCTTTGAACTTTTCATGCCACAGTTTTACCTTCCCTTGAGGAACGGGTCTTCATAGGCATAAAAGAGAGGGGTTTCCATCCTGTTGGACACTTGCAATCCTAAAAATATCACATTGGGATGTCTTGGATCAGCAATGGGAGAATTTGGTGGTGTCATATCAAAGGAAGATGGGACACAAGATATTATCCTCTCAAAATCTGCCAGGACAGCAGAATTTTTAGTGCACTTGGCACTCTCACAAGGACTTTGCGGCAGGGACTCTCCATCATGATCTTCATCTAATTGCTTCCCTCCCTTGTTGAGATCCTCAACAACCTTGTCACACCTCAACATTTAAACCTTCTTCACTTGATCATAGGGAGGAGGGGGTATGTGATGGTTGTGGTGGTGGTGGTGGTTTTTGGGGTTGTGGATTAGGATTTTGATGGATGTAGGTTGGTTGTTGTGGATGTGGTTGGCATGGGGGTGGTTTTTATATTTGATATTGTGGTGGTGGTTGTGAGGTGTGTTGGAAGTTGAATGGTGGTCGTGGTTGCGGAGGAGCATAGGGGTTAGGGGGGCATATAACTATTTGCATTGTTTGGGTTGGCTATGGTTTGGGAAAAGGATCTTCCCTCCTCACAAAGGGCAAGTGAAAGGGAAATCTCATCCAGACTTTGTTCTAGTCAATCAATGGTTTGTCCTTGAAAGGACACCTCTCTCTTCCCTTCATCAAGGCTTCTCAATCTTGTAAGAACTTCTTCTTCAAACATGGATCTATCTCTTGGCTCACAGTCTTCTTGTGGTTCCCATGAGAAGTTTGGACCATTTCTACATTCTAAAGTGCATGAGCTTGGCATGGGGATTTGGTTGTTCTGAATGCCATAGGATTGTAGAACCATGTCTCCACAAAAAGCCACCATGGAGTCAGCAAAATGATGAGAAGAACCTCCCACACGAATCTGCATGAGATACAGCATGTCTTCCAACATCTTCATCATGTAGAGTGGTTGAGGGATTGAAGGGGCTTGCGCATCTCGGTCCACCATCTTGACTCCAAAGGGTTGCTTGTCACATGCACAAGGCACAACCAAACAAAAGAGGGCAAGTTAGCAAACCAAGATGCAAAAGTAACACAAAGAATAAATAATAGCAATGGTGAGGGCAAAAGGAAGGGATAAGCTACACTATCTAACTAGGCCGAGCGCCTCTATCACCGGAAACGGTGCCAGAAAGCTTGGTGCGTCCCCGCTAGTGGTGCTTTTACACCCCACGAGGTCGGAGCGCACGGGATATGGGATCTTATGCTATTGAAATTTATAAGACCTACACTAACTACCTACATCTACTAAGACACTACACCCGTAAGCGCATGCGGTCATGTCGTAGTATAGATGAGGCGGCAAGTACATGGTCGATCCATGGAGATAGAGGGGGCACTAGAGTTAGACAGTGTGGGATATGTTCCTTTTGCTGAGCTTAGGGTTTTAGGGTTTTAAAAGGTTTGATTGTTTGATTACGCTAATGAGTAAGTAAGAAATGCAAGATGGAAACTAAGTTATCAAACTAACTAAGCAAGAGCAAGAAGAGATACACTACTCTAGCAAGGCAAGAAACAATTAAGAACTAAACTAACCACTAGTAAGAGCAAGAGCCTAAGCTAACACTAAAGAGCAAAACTAAGCAATTAACTAGATTAAGCAAAAGCGACTAAACTAGACTAGCATGAACAAGCAAACTAAGCAATTAGGGTTTTAAGCAGTTGATTAGGGTAGGTGGGCCGTTTGGGGGATGTAACTTTGATATTAGTTGGGGGAGATCATTAAACATGCAAGGTTCTCATTTCATATCTAGATTACCAAACCAAACAACAAGGACAATGCCATTAGAATGTACCCTATACTACTAGTAGAAGACTAGGGTTAGGTGTAATTCTAATGGGATTAACCAAATCTAAGTTTCTAGAGTAAGTGATAGTGGGCAATTGAGGGTTGAGGGTAGAGATGGGAGTAGAGATGAGGGTATTTGACCTCATGCCACTAGCCACTCTAGCCTTTAGAAGGCCCTAGGCAATTGCATCACTCTCACTTACACTAGCCAATTAAATCTCACACTCACTTGTAGGAGGGAGGATGTGTATGTAGGAACAAAGGGGGCTAGCTAGGGATCCACTAATTGGACCTAGGAGACAATCCTAAGATTGCCACATACACTCCAATCCCTCCTAGAAGCTAAGTGTCATCAAGCATCTCAAAGCAAGAAATCCATGTTATAAGCACAAACCACATGCAATAAAATAGGAAATGAGATTGAAGCAAGAGGCAATCATCATAGATAGAAATTGAGTTCATTACAAGCAATTTTCCCCCAACATGGTATCAAAGTTACATTTTAACCCCAAACAACCCACCACTAGGGGCTTAGCTACACATGATTAAGGAAACAAGAAAAGAAAGGGGAAGAAGAGGAAGAAACTCCATGAATATTGATGAAGTGGCCTTCTTATTCACCTCCAAGCTGCTGCAGACGACCTCCCTCCTCCAAGGGTGCAGGGGTGCATGAAATGGTAGGGGATTATGGATGAAAACCTAGGGAACTAGGCTTCCATGGTGTAATGAGGGTGGAAATGTTGGATGATGAGCCTAAAATGCAAGGAGATTGCACAAAGAGCTCAAGGGTGGAGAGTGGACGCTAAGAATAGCTAGGGGGCATCTCTCCTAGTGCTATGGCCACCACCCAGGTATATATAGGTGGTGGTGGAAGCACTAGGGTAAGTAGGGGCAGTTTAGGAAAAGCAGTGAAAAGTAGGGTAGGGTTCGTGGACCACCACGGCCGTGGTAGTGTAACACGACTGTGGTGAGGGTGGTGGAGAACGGTTGTGGAGTGGTGAAACGGTCATGGTGTGGTGAAAGGGTCGTGGTGTGAAGGAATTGAAAAAGGCTTGTGTGGTGGTGGGCCACAGTCGTGGTGGGTTAGGGGCACCACGGCCGTGTTGGGTGACACGACTGTTTTGGAGGAGGAGGAGGTGACCGTGGAGAAGCACCACGATCGTCTTGAGCTTCTTCAGCCACGGTCGTGGCAGGTGGCCACGGTCGTGGTGTTATGGGCAAAAACCTTGTTGCAAGTTGAACTTTTGGCAATTAATTCCCATGACCGCGGCAAGGTGCCACAACCGTTTTCTCTTCTACTGACCACGACCGTGCTGATGGCCACGGCCGTGGTGTCTTCATTGGCCACGGTCGTGGCAGGTGGCCACGGCCGTGGGATTCTGTGGGATTTCCCTGTTGAACTTGGCACTTCATTGCTAATAAACGCACGACCGTGGTGAGGCTTGCATCACTTTATTACACTTCAATCTTCGTCATTCTTAGATGTCTTTGCTTGGGGACGATTCTTGACCATTGGAGGTAGGTTGAGGGAGACTTTGGGGCCTTCTTTGGGTCCCTCCATGAGTGGGGGAACCCTAGAACCCCTTCTTTCTCTCTCTTCCATCTAAGCATGGTTCAAGTACCTAAAAACAGTGCAAAGAACATCCATAAGCATATTTGCAATGATAACCATATTATGGGTAAAAAGATTGTAATCTACATGTTTAGATGTGACTTAAGTACAAAATGGCACAAGATGGAGCCCTAAAATAGGGCTACATCATCTATCCACTACCAAACCAACCTAAATAGAAGTCCAATTTTCAGCACCACTACTTACCCAACACATCTATCCTCCTAATCCCATTTCCAGCATTCCTTCTATGCCCCCCTCTTGCCTTCTATGGCTCCCCCTTGCCTTTTGTATAGTACCAGTCTAGGTACAATATCCATTGGTTCTTAGTATGGGTATATCAATGATGATTTATAGCCTGCAATGTGGTTCCAAAGGATCTTACATGAACCCTACAGTGGATGAATGAGATGAACCTGGAGATCATGCATGGTACCTAGTAAAATCATGACTAGTTGGTTATATATACAATAGTGATGACATCATATCCAGAAACATACGCAACACTTAATTTTTATTGTTCGTTTGTAAGCATTCATGGTGGCAATGATAACTCACCTACTAATGTATCTAGCATCCAACTAACTCAATCTTTTTTTTCTATATAGGGAAACCTTTCCTCCTTGGCTTTGAATGTGTGGGTCTTCCAATCTTTCCCTCTATTCAATCAACCAATTCTGAGTTTACTGATGTATCATGTCCTTTTTGTGAACTAATGGAGACAGGTTGGAGTGATTCTCACATATACTGTGATATAAGTATACATAACACTCCCAATGACTTTGAGTTACTGATGAAAGATATATTTCATGAATTTTTTCATGTGGTCAAGGTAAACAATCTCTAACTTTGTTTTAGACTATCAGTCATCTTGGTGGTTGATTAGATATGCCAGTTGGTCTGAAATATGTGTAAATTGTATATAGTCTTAGTGATTATTTGATTTTTTTTCATCCATATTTTTTGCCTCTTTTTAAGTATATACTAAAATTCTTAATGCTTTCAGTTCAGATCTAATTTAAAATTTGTGTGACTACTTTGTTGCTATAAACAACAATACCACAGCTTATTTTCATGATGCAGACAGTACAATTGTATGCCATGTCTCTTCTAGCTTAGAATATTTTTATCTATCATTTCTACTACCATATGGCTGCTACTATGCTCAAGACGTTGAATGTACTAAATCTCTCATACTTTTTGTGAACAAGAGTAATATAATCATCACATGGGAGCAATTAGTTTTATGATGTCATTGTACTATGCAATTTGGAAACAATAAAGGTTGGAGGTGACTTGGTGTGGGTATTGAGTAGAGGTAGGAGAAGGTTCACCGACCTCTATTATGTATGCTTCCCTTCATCAATTCTAAGGCCACCTAGCTAACTATTATCTCCTAGGGCAACATGGTGTCCTCCTTTCTAAGGCTTCACATCTATTTGAAGATCTTATATGTAGCTCTTTAGTATAATGTAAAGATCCTATAAATATCAAGCCTTTTCCTTTATTTGGAATCCACATTAGATAGTGAAATATAAATCAAGGGATTCATATATAAAAGATGAGTTCTTCAAAGAAAAAATATGTACTAATCATGTTTTCAAAGAATTAATAGATCTAAATACAACTAATACTCTAAGCACAAGACACTTAGAGACTGTCAGATAAAACCCATTAACCGATGGTTTCAAAATTTTCAAAACACTAGAGCCAAAAAGAATGAAAACCACAAATGCATTAGAACCCATAAGTAGCTTTTGAATATAGGTACCCGAGCCACAAGCGATATAATGAATTCTTATAGGGTTTGTGTAGTTGTAAGTATACCGTAATCTTAAAGATAGCTCCATATTAGCATGCACAATACACTTTCATTTTTCTTCCAACATATATTATGCATTATATCAACACACATAATTGTATCTTAGAACCATTTTCAAAAATGAATTGTACATGTTGTTTCAAACAAGAAATACTTTTTAGTACTTGATTAAAGTATCAAGAAATCATGCTATTTTGAGCAATACACCATACTGACATGTACCTTCATTCTCTCCATCTAATGCACACATATTTTCTTATTGTAATTTATGATAATTGTTTTGTTTTCTCCAAAGAAGGTAAAAATGTGTCTACAATACTAACTCAAAACAGATTGGGGCAGCATTAAAATCATACAAGATTGTCCTCAGTAAACATAAGAAAGGCATAGATGTAGTGATACATATTATCAGACTTTAGGGAATGATCAATTAATCATCTGAAAAACCACTAGAGGGGGGGGGGTGAATAGGGTTTTATAAAAGTTTTAAAAATAATTCAACTCAAACAATCACAAATGAGATAATGAGAAGGAGGCAAGGTGTTTAGAGTGGTTCCACCTTTAGCAAAAACTAAAGGAGTCAGTCCACTACCCAATTGTTTCCAATTGGGATTTTGAAAGTATTTAATTTTATTACATCGCAAGGATGTTACATAAAATTACAACACTTTCATCACCCTTTAGACATCCTTCACCTTGAAGTAGTCTCACCATCCTTGAAGCAGCCTTCCTTGAAGTAACTTCAAGCTCCCCCATGAAGTAGCCTTCCTCTTGAAGTAGCTTCCCATTGAGACAACCTTCTTGAAGTAGTCCAAAGTCCTCCTTCCCTACCGAGAACATCAAACCCTCTCCAATCCACAGCCTCCAACCCTAGGAGTAGCAAGGAGAGTACAAGCAATAAGAAAGAATAAGAAGGGAAAATAGAAATTACAATTACCGCTTGTAGCACAAGGCTTGATTTCCTATATCAAGCATTTTGATCTCCTAACCAATGTGTATGGAATTGTAAGTGCAGTGGGTAGGAGATGCTAGCCTATAAGACACGAATTTGGAGAAAAGGAAATGAGTAGCAAGTACTAGAGTTGCTCAATTGCTCAAGAACAGATTATCAATTGGAAGTATGTAAGCTCAAGTATTGCACAAGTGTGTTTTGGGTGTCCTAAGGCATGTCCTATTTATAGGAATGGCCTATGAGTGCTTAAAGACGTTCTAGACACTTTCTAGGGGGGTCTTAGTGCTTAACTATCCGTTAGGTATCCACTAATTGCTTTAGCAACGACTAGTTAATTAATTCTGAAAAGTGCAGACAGAGCTCTTCTCGGTCGAGGAATTGTCAACCAAGAATCCTGTCGGTCGAAGTTTTTGTCGACCGAGGGACAGTCTAGAGCAAGTGTGTATAACGTTCGATTCCAACTCCCAACTACCTTGTCTACTGTGTCTAACGGCTACTTGGGTCATTCTCGGTCGAGGAGATTGTCGACCGAGAGTGTCTCGGTCGAGAAGTTTGTCGACCAAGAATGACTCTGTTTCAATGTTTTAAACTATGTACTAAGTGTGTGTATCAGTGTGCGGTTGTGACACTATTGTAGGGGATGACCTATCTAAGTGTTGTGATTGGTTAGGGAATATATAAACGCTTGATTTACATGATATCTAAATATTGTACATTATATACTTGTACAAGTTCTTACATTTGATTATAATCATGAATTAAATCATTTTGAGCATATAGATCTTCCAAGTTGTGTCATCCACCTAGTTCCTACAACACTCAAGTAGCACGTTAGATCCACAAGGATGAAATGTTTGTCATAATCAAAACAAAGGGTATTTAAATGATGTCCATTTAGTCAACAATCTCCCCCTTTTTGAAGATGACAAACATTTCCAAAATATAAATCAACCAGTCTTTAAAATGAGTTGAGTTTCATACCTGAGATTTACTTTGTGAATTCCTTCTTTTGTTTATGAAATGTGTGCTTATTATTCCCAAAGAAGTATGGAACATAAAATCCAATTTTTAGGGAATATAACAACTTTTAATGTAAAGCCAAGAGATTATGAAACCCATTGAGTTTTTAAAGAGTTACAACTATTTAAGATTTACATTATTTCTCCCCCTTTGTCATTTCAAAAGATATCCGTTAAAATCAAGTGTTAAAAACTCCCCCTTAATTTGTTCTCTCCTTAAAAAGATAACCATCAAATCATTTGAAAAGATGTCCATTTAAAGCCAAAATGGAAGGATAAAAAACTAGCCAGTTTAAGAAGCACAAATGTCAAAGAATACATCTTCTAAGGGAGTAATGAGTAGTTGCTACCTTATTTTATTGAATTGATCTAATGGAAGTGGTTTTGTGAAAATATCAGCCAATTGATCTTCCGTATCAACATGATGAAGGGATACATGATTTTTAGAGATATGATCCCTTATAAAATGATGATAGATTTCAATATGTTTGGCATGGCTGTGTAAAATAGGATTATGTGTTAAGTTTATAGCACTTGTATTGTCACAAAAGATAGGCGTGGATGAAAAAATAAAACCATAATCGTTTAAAACTTGTTGCATATAAAGCACTTGAGCACAACAAGATCCGGCTGCCATATATTCAACTTCAGTTGTAGAGAGAGCAACCGTGTTTTGTTTCTTTCTAAACCAAGATACCAAGGCTCTTCCTAACAAGAAACAACTACCGCTTGTACTCTTTCGATGAATTCGACAACTAGCGTAATCAGCATTGGTATAAGCTTTAAAGTCCAATTATTGTCCTTTAGGATACCACGGACCATAACTTGTAGTGCCGGCTAAATATCTTAAAATCCGTTTGACGGCTTGAAAATGGGTTTGCATAGGTTGTGATTGAAATCGAGCACAAAGACCAACAGAAAACATGATGTCCGGTCTAGAAGCGGTTAAGTAGAGCAAGCTACCAATTATAGCTCTATATAAGGAATCATCAATAGGTTCCCCATTTTCATCCTTATCAATTTTAGTAGAGGTAGCCATTGGAGTGGTAGCATGTTTGCAATGGTCCATCCCAAAATGTTTTAAAAGTTCATTGGTATACTTCTCTTGGCTTATAAAAATCTCGGCGGGCGTTTGCTTTATTTGAAAACTAAGAAAGAAAGTTAGTTCTCCCATGAGACTCATTTCAAACTCCTTTTGCATAATATCACTAAATTGTTTGCATAAAGATTCATTTGATGCACCAAAGATAATATCATCAACATAAATTTGAACTACTAGAAAGTCAGATTCATATGTTTTGAAAAATAAAGTAGAATCTGAATTTCCAATGAAAAAATTGTTATCAAAGAGATATTTCTTGAGCCTTTCATACCAATTTCTAAGTGCTTGTTTTAAACCATAAAGTGCTTTCTTAAGTTTATATACATAGTCACCTTTTTCTGGTATTTCAAAACCAGGGGGTTGGGCAACATATACTTCTTCTTGTATTATTCCATTTAGAAATGCACTTTTGACATCCATTTGGAACAGTTTGATGTTTTTGTGTGCAGCTATGGCTAGTAGCATTCTAATGGCTTCAAGTCGTGCTACTGGTGCATAAGTTTCATCAAAGTCTATTCCTTCTTGTTGATTATACCCTTGTGCTGCCAACCTAGCTTTATTTCTTACTACTTCCCCGGCTTCATTTAACTTATTCCTAAAAACCCACTTAGTTCCAATAATGGTTTTATCTTGTGGTTTAGTAACTAAGTCCCATATATCATTCTTAGTGAATTGGTTTAATTCTTCTTGCATTGCCATTATCCAATAGTCATCTTTTAGAGCTTCAATCACCTTCTTAGGTTCAATTATAGAAACAAATGCCATATTTGCAACATCTCTAAAAGATGAACGGGTTTTGACTTTATCATTCGGATATCCAATTATTAGTTCTTAAGGATGATCCTTAATGAGTCTAGGAATGGGTTGTTGTGTCTCAATTTGTTGATCATCTTTAGTTGATATGGTTAGATTTTCTACTTGATGAGTAATATCAACTACATCATAATTTTCAATTTTTTGTTCTTCATGAAAAGCAATGTGAATGGATTCTTCAACTTTTCTATAGATAGTGTTATAAACTCGAAATGCTTTACTAGAAGTTGAATATCCCAAGAAAAAGGCTTTTTGTGATTTAGAGTCAAACTTTTCTCTATCATCATTTGTGTTCAAGATATAGCAAGTTGAGTCGAAAGTATGAAAATAGTCAACCCTTGGTTTCTTAGTATACATGATTTCATATGGTGTTTTCTTCAAATAAGAGTGTACGGTTACTCTATTTAGCACATAGCAAGCTGTGTTTACCGCTTCAGCCCAAAATGTTTTAGGTGTACTATGTTCAAGCATCATAGTCCTAGCCATTTCTTGTAATGATCGATTTTTCCTTTCAACTATGCCATTTTGTTGTGGAGTGTGTGGAGCAGAAAAATTGTGAGTGTAGCCTTGAGATGTGCAAAATTCTTCAAATAGATGATTCTCAAATTCTCCACCATGATCACTCCTAATTGTGCATATCTTGTTTTGTAGTAGATTTTCAATCTTGGAACAAAATTGTATGAAAACTTGAATAGTATCATCTTTATTTGCAAGAAAATGTACCCATGTATATCTATTGTAATCATCAACAATAACAAAGCAATATGTTTTCCCACCAATAGATTGTGTCCTCATAGGTCCGAAAAAATCTATATGAATAAGTTCTAGTGATCTACTGGTGCTAAGCATGTTTTTGGTTTTAAAAAAAGTTTTAGTTTGTTTACCCAAAGTACATGGTTCATAATTTTTAGATTGATCAAAAGATAACTTAGGCAAACCACGAACAAGATCGTATTTAATTAGCTTTTTTATAACATATGAACTAGCATGACCTAATTTTCTATGCCATAGTTGTAAAGAATTTTCTTTTGCAAGTAAGCATTTTCCAACTACAGATTGCACAGAGTTGGGTCTAAGGATATAAAGATTTCCAACTCTTTTTCCTTCATAAACAACATTTGTAGTATTTTCTATTAGTAACTTGCAGCAATTTTTGTTGAATAAAACATCATATCCACTATCACATAATTGATTAACACTTATTATGGTGCAAACCATCGACAAGTAAAACATTCTTTATTTCAAGGTTTGTACCAATATTACCTATTCCAATAATTCTACCTTTACCATTGTCTCCAAAAGTGATTGTTCTACTTTTCTTTTCCTCAAAAGTTTAAAATGCATCCTTGTTCCTGGTCATGTATTTGGAACATCCACTATCAACTACCCAATCCTACAATAAAATATAGGTTTTGGTACCCATGTGATGGTCCATTATGGTTAGGTACATTTAATAACAAACTGAGCATGTTTTAACAAAGTAAACTGAACAGAACTTCATTCGGTCGACAAATAGTTCGACCGAAAGATGTCTCGGTCGACCAATTTGTCGATCGAGAAAGTTGTTGTTTTACAGGTTAAAATTGAACAAAAACAGAAATCTGCTTGGTCGACCATTTTTGACCGATTTTTGTTCCGGTCGATAATTTTTCGACCGGAATAGTTGCTATTTTCACTATAAATTCTATTGTAGATTTTGATTTGTCACATGCATTCTCTCGGTCGAATATTTTCTCGACCGATCATGTCTTGATCGAACTATTTGTCGACCGACAATGTTTCTGTTTGTTTCAGCAATTTGTTTATATCAGTTCTAAATTTAAAACAATACATGAAGCTATCTGTTTAGTTGGGATAAGACATTTAGATGTTCAAAACAAGTACTAGATCATATCCCAACTAAATTACATTCAAGTCTTCTAATTTTGAGGTTTGGGAACCCAAACTAACTCAGAATCCTTCTTCTTATAAGGGCGTGAAAAGGAGTAATCTCCAAGACGCAGGCAATAATGACAAGAAATAGAGTCAATTTCATTTCTCTTTCTAGGATTTGGAATTGTGTTCTTGGGTACAAATATGATCTTGGTCTTAGATGCTTGAGCACTTCTAGGTTTAGGTTGATAGGATTTTTCTTTTGGAACATATCCTAAACCTCTTCTTCCATGGTAACTAGAAGAATATTTCAGAATATTATCAAGAACATCATTGCTCCTTAAACCATTAATTTCTCTCTGTAGCTTTGCAATCTCATCCATCTTCTTATTGATATCTATCCTTACTTGATCTAGATTAGATAATAAAGAGTTTCTTTCCTTAAAAACAGTGTCATAATCTAAATGATTACATAGAATAGGTTGGGTCTAAAAATTGTTTAGTTTTACAAGAAAATCAACCTTTTCTTGAGAAAGAAGATCATGATTTGTTTCTAAAGTAAGTAACTTCATATTGCAGTCGTTTAAAGATGATTTCAAAGTCAAATTTTTAGAAGCAATATTGTCCTTTTCAAAAGAAAGATTATTCAATCTAGCATATAGATCCTCATTAGTTTTAGTAACCTTCTTTAGTTTCTTTTTGCAGTCAACATATTTGTCATGAGTATCTTGTAGACTAACAATTAGATCTTCTTTTGGTAAATCAAGAAGGCTTACCTCTTGAGAATCGTCACTATCATCTTCTTTTTCCATGAGACACTCCACATTCTCTTCTCCACTTTCACTATCACTTGACTCATCCCATGTAGCTTTATAAGCTTTTTCTCCCTTCTTCTTGGATGAGATTTTCTTTCCTTTCTTTGCTTTAGGACATTCATTTTTGAGATGTCCTTTATTTCCACATTCAAAACACCTAGGAGGGGAAGAAGAAGAACCAACAACTTTGTTACATCTAAATCTTCTATATTTCTTACCATTAACAATTAGGGCTTCTTCTCCTTCTCCATCACTTGTTTCATCACTTTCTTGCGTGATGATCTTTGAAGCTTTTAGAGCCATATCTTTCTTTCTTCCTTGTTGAAGTTCACGCTCTCATCGTTCCTCTTCCTCCAAGGTTGCCTCATGTGCTTCTAAGTTGCCAATGAGTTGCTCCATCCTTAGTCAGGTGAGATCATTTGCTTCTTCAATAGCAGTCACCTTGGGCGCTTGAACTTGGGAGGAAGAGACCTACGAATTTTTGACACTTTATCTTCTTCACTGGTCACTTTACCTAAAGCATTTAAACCATTCACAATAGAAGAAAATTTTGCATACATCTCACTAATAAACTCATTTTGATCCATACGAAACTGTTAAAATTTTTGCTTAAGCATTCCGATTTTAGAATTCTTAACTTGAACAGTTCCATCATAGGTTATGGAGAGTCTATGCCATATTTCATATGTTGTTTCACAATTTGATATTCTATTGAATTCACCAACTGAAATTGAACAATAGAGTATACTTACAACTTTTGCATTCATTTGGGCAGATCTTACCGTATTGGCATCCCAATTTGCATACTCTATTTGAGGGAATTCATATGGATTTGATACCATCCTCCAGAGATCCCAGCTAATTCCTTGGAAGTAGAATTGCATCCTCCTCTTCCAGTAGGTGTAGTTAGTGCCATCAAAAGGTGGAGGTCTAGCCACGAGTGTCCCTTCCAGGTTGAGGTTGTTGAGTACCCTATCACTCATTCTTCAAGACTTAGTTAGAGTTCCTTTAATCCTGCTCTAATACCAAATGAAAAACCACTAGAGGGGGAGTGAATAGGGTTTTATAAAAGTTTTAAAAATAATTCAACTCAAACAACCACAAATGAGATAATGAGAAGGAGGCAAGGTGTTTAGAGTGGTTCCACCTTTAGCAAAAACTAAAGGAGTCAGTCCTATACCCAATTGTTTCCAATTGGGATTTTGAAAGTATTTAATTTTATTACCTCGCAAGGATGTTACATAAAATTACAACACTTTCATCACCCTTTGGACAACCTTCACCTTGAAGTAGTCTCACCAACCTTGAAGCAGCCTTCCTTGAAGTAACTTCAAGCTCCCCCTTGAAGTAGCCTTCCTCTTGAAGTAGCTTCCCGTTGAAACAGCCTTCTTGAAGTAGTCCAAAGTCCTCCTTCCCTACCGAGAAGAGCAAACCCTCTCCAATCTGCATCCTCCAACCCTAGGAGTAGCAAGGAGAGTACAAGCAATAAGAAAGAACAAGAAGGGAAAATAGAAATTACAATTACTGCTTGTAGCACAAGGCTTGATTTCCTATATCAAGTGTTTTGATCTCCTAACCAATGTGTATAGAATTGTAAGTGCAGTGGGTAGGAGATGCTAGCCAATAGGACACGAATTTAGAGCAAAGGAAATGAGTAGCAAGTACTAGAGTTTCTCAATTGCTTAAGAACAGATTGTCAATTGGAAGTATGTAAGATCAAGTATTGTACAAGTGTGTTTTGGGTGTCCTAAGGCATGTCCTATTTATAGGAATGGCCTATGAGTGCTTAAGGACATTCCAGACACTTTCTAGGGGGTTCTTAGTGCTTAACTTGCCGTTAGGTATCCACTAATTGCTTTAGCAACAACTAGTTAATTAATTCTGAAAAGTGCAGATAGAGCTCTTCTCGGTCGAGGAATTGTCGACCGAGAATCCTATCGGTCGAAGTTTTTGTCGACCGAGGGATAGTTTGGAGCAAGTGTATATAACGTTCGATTCCAACTCCCAACTAACTTGTCTACTGTGTCTAACGACTACTTGGGTCATTATCGGTCGGGGAGATTGTCGACCGAGAGTGTCTCAGTCGAGAAGTTTGTCGACTGAAAATGACTATGTTTCAATGTTTTAAACTATGTACTAAGTGTGTGTATCAGTGTGTAGTTGTGACACTATTGTAGGGGATGACCTATCTAAGTGTTGTGATTGGATAGGGAAGATCTAAACGCTTGATTTACATGATATCTAAGTACTTATACATTATATACTTGTCCAAGTTTTTACATTTGATTACAATCATGAATTAAAGCATTTTGAGCATATAGATCTTCCAAGTTGTGTCATCCACCTAGTTCCTGCAACACTCAAGTAGAACGTTCGATCCACAAGGATGAAATGTTTGTCATAATCAAAACAAAGGGTATTTAAATGATATCCATTTAGTCAACATCGTCTTGATAGTAAGAATCATTCAGGTGGATGCTAATGTCTAGTTATTGCATTCCTATCAGCATCATGAGTGTTTAGTGATTTGTCCCAAACAAGCATGTGGGACACAGTTCTGTTGAGAGAAACCAAATGGTGTAATCCAGGAAGGATGGCTGCTCAGCTGTTGTAAGGTGGCTCAATAGACTAAAGCTCAGAGCTATTATAGCCCAGGAACATTTTCCATTTTTTAAACTGAATCATAAGATGCACATGAGCCTCAGTCCTATCCACTAGAATCCAAGGAAAATTCATAGACCCCAAATCCACCAACATGGTTTCCAAACCTACAACCTCACCTTCTACAAGCCTTCATAATAGAATTCGAGAAAGTAAGAAATTGTAAGAAAATAGATACCAAGCATACACTCCCTGATAGCCATATTCAATTTAATAAAAGTAACATGGAGATGCTACTTGCTAGAATACATGTAATTATTCCATTTTTTCTTCAGATCTACATAATCCATGCAAGCACCCTTTCCTTGACATGTTAGTTATGATCAAATCAATAAGATGTTTACAAGGCACTATACAAATATAGAAAGAGAAAGTGGAGAGTGTGAGGGAGATAGATGTATGTCTTCATCCTACATCTTTCTACTTATCAACTGAATAAAAAATGATAATGTAACTGCAACACTTCACACATATGGAGAAAAATAAATGATTTGGTGGATAGGTGCAAATTTACATTTTCATAGTGCCATCTACACTAATTATAGGTCAGTGTATAAGTCTTCATGAATCATAATGGTTGTTAGCTATATATTAATTGGGCATGTTATTATCTAGTAGGATTCAATGCATTTTCAATTAGTTAGCTAGTCAAATAGGTTAAGATGGATATTAATCTAGTCATATTAATCTGGCTTTAACTTTTAGAAAATTGTGTCATACTTGCTATTAGATGACTTCCTAGAACCACACATCATCATGGACTCATAGATCACTGACCTCACATGCATCAATGCTTCTTCAACTACACCGACACTAAATATTCTTGTTCGTACTTAGAAAATGCTACTTCTCTATTTTCTTTATTTTCTTCCTCATAACATTCCTCTTGGATCAAAAGACATATAAGGTGATCATGAATGGAGTGGATGATAATGTTTGGCGGGGTAGGTGGTGAATGGAGAAGATAAACAATTTCGCAATATGGATATAACCGTCATGAACTTAACTGCATATAACAGAGTGTCAGTTTGGACTCATGTGTTGAAATGTGATTGGGGTTGTCCTGCTTACTAAACCATGATTATGCTGCTAGGTTTATATATGACCAGGTCAGGTTTTTTGGCTACTTCCTAATGTGGGCCTGTTGCTGGAGATGGTGATTGTTTCCTGATGAGCTAGCCAACGATAGGTTAGAGGTGAATACACATTGTTTTGGTCCACCAAAATGTCAAGTTCAAGTATATGCATAAAAGGAGGCAACCATAAGTAGGTTAGAGGTTAATCTAGTAATACACGATTGTGTTTTATGTTTAAACCTCAACTTTTACAATATAAACCCCATTAGATTCCATCTCCTACTCATTCAAAGTGCAAAACAACTCTACCAATCTATCATTAATCAATCTTAGCTAAGTGTCAATATCAGCATGAAAGAAAAAACTAAATTTTCCAGCCATGAATAATACAATCTAGTAAGCTACCTAAGACAATGAAAAGAATCGACTATATAAAACCTACTAAGAAGAGCACCCTTGGAACGAGACATATGATCCAATAAACCCCTAAATGCTTGAACACAAAATACATCCCAAAATGATCTTATGGTTCTAACTTTCCAACTAGATCAATATATACAACAAATCCAATCAAAAGATCAACAACATAAAGCTCAAAATATGACTGGAAATATTTTCCATGTTTTATTATATGATGCTATTGTTGTGCAAACAAAATGAGTAACTATCTACGTAAAAACCAGAGTAAAGAAGACATAAGAACGTGGTAACTTTTGATCTACTTAGCTATTAAACATCAAACAAAACAAATTCCATACTTTTAGTCTACTTAGCTATTAAACATCGAACATCAGTTAGATCACTGATATGATCTTATTGCACATCCTATAGGCCAACTCGTATTATTGGAATAACAATAATGGCCTATAAGATTACATGAGTTTTAAAAACTAAAAATAAATGAGAAGGTATGATATAAATCAGACCAAGGAAACACACAAGGAGCATGGTATTCCACTCTAGATATGCACAACTCAAAGTAATTTTCAAGGAACACGTCAAGAAATTAATGTTTAGAATGGGAATTGTCTTTTACAAACATGAGAATGGTGTAGGATGAACATAATATAACTTTACATTCTTCTTCATCCTCATAAAAAAAACATTCTTCTTCATCCAAATTCCTTCTTCATCTATAGTAGTGGTTGGATCAGTCTCTGCATTGTTTTTGTTTTGTCTGCTTACGTTCTTCTTTGTCTATAGGAGAAGTAGTGTGAAACAAAGACAAGGTATTCAATATGATTGATGCACTAGATATTTGTCATTTTCACAGGCTATTTTATATTGATTTTTGTGCACTTACTATTTATTTTCATATTAATTGTGCATGATTTATTAATTTTAGCTTGTGTTACTCAATTGTATCAAATAAATATACTTTTACTGTTTCCGAATGATTTATTATATTTCAAAGTACTTATGTAATTTGTGTGCCTTTAAGTACCATAAGAGTCGCACAGACTCGGTCCTACCGACTTTACAAGTTGGTAGTATCAAATCCACATCAGAGAGAGTGGTTTGAAGTATAGACTCAGTACTACCGACTTACAGAGTCAATACTACCGAGTCTGCCCGATCAGGAAAATTCCAAAATCAAGTTTAATCTGACAGTTGAGGATTTATTTCACCCTAAGTCACTTCTATGAATTAAGAGAGTTCGGCCAGACAAAATCTATCACATTCTATCCCATTGTACGACAGCTACGGTACGGGAGCAAAGAACGAGAAGGATAACCACACGCTCGGGAGGTTCCAGGCACGTTTGTGGGAATAATTCACAGTTTGCGGATCTGTTCGTCAGCGTGGAGATCCTAGTCACGTTTCTCCAGGGGCTTCATTGATTTTTTATGTTCTCTATATTTTTCTTTCTTCCTAGTATGTTTTTGTCCATGGAAAACCATGAGGGCTAATCCCTATTTTCTCTAGGACCTGGGAGTAGCCTCGTTGTACATTGTATATGGATCTTTTGTATTAGTATATTATTTTCTCCTTATTCTTGGACATGTTGCTATGAAAATATATTGAATTATCTATGTTGCGCACCATAAGTGATTAATTAGATCCTTGATAACTTCAGGAGGAGGATTAAGGATTGTAAATCCATAGTAACACACATTTTATACCACTCTTTGGGAAAGGTGGATTACGAACATGAAGAGATTACCCAGAGGATTCACTAAAGCATCTAACTTATTAACCAATTACTATGGAAATGGGATTGGTATTAGAATAGGTAGTGAACTACACTGCGGGAGTGGGTAGTTCTTGCTACGGGCTCTTTGTCCAGGAGTGGGAGGAATATATATTAATCTTAGGTAAAATATACAGTGTTAATCGTGGTGAGACCACAGTCGTAGAGAATTTTTTTCTCATTGTGATCACAAACCATTAAATTAGTTTTCTTTCTTGCAATCAATTTAATAACTCTCAAATTAAAGTTTTCTTCGGCTTAGCTGATCGAAAGTAGTTAGTAGTAGTTTTTTGAATTATATTTCCCCGTGCTTGATATCTGAGTCTCGTTGGTATGTATTATTTCGACGTGTACGCTTGCATTTTACATGTACAATTTAATCGTGTCAATGATTCAAAAGTTGCTTGAAATGAAGATATTAAGGCTTTTTATTAGTTTTAGCCTAACTCTTAGTAAAACCCGAACTTGATTATTTCAAAGGAAATTCAGAAACATGTTGTATATCTAACACAAACCATATATTAGAATAATGAAGAATTACATGGGTGATTCATACAGCCATCAGGGAAGTTATCCCATACATGTTAGCTTTCACTATACCCTGAGGAGGCAGCTATAACATAATTATATCTCCTTGCTCTTTATTCTCTTTTCTCATGGATGCCATATTATCAGTTGATAGGAAGTTTCCAACCCATCTTAGCAGACCTAACATACCAGAAGCAACAATGTTGGATTTAGAATCTTGTTCTTATACAATATCTAAGGTTCCTTTAGTTCCACATTGTGATGTACAGGGAGGTAAAGCGTGCCAGTTCCTTAATGTTCATCTTGTTTAGGACTCAACTCCATTTCTCTATCATTCTTAATTATGTTAGTTCTTCAACTAGGTAATGGTATTTGCTATCCTTACATATCACATCCATGATAAGGCATTTGAAGAGATAATGGTGATTATCTTCTTTATCAACAACACATAAATTACATGTTGTGTCTTCGTGATGTGCTCATTCGTTTGGTAGCTAACTACTCCACACAAGATTCCCATATAGCATTGGTGAGAGATGCATGCAAAAAAAACTACAGATCAAAAGAATATTACATCTTTGTTTGTTTTTTAATCTGATTTGATACATATGGCTTTTGATATATGGAAGTTGTTACTTTTAACATTCCTCTTGGCAATGATGTGGCTATCCATATCACTTTTTTTCTCTATGGTTTTCCATGTACATAAGGTTTTGTGATGTTTTGCATGATGTTTTATGTGTAAGAACAACAAACAAGATTGTTTCTTCAGGATTGTGTTAGAGGTTATATCTTTTAGAGCATCAATTCAGATTAAAAAGACATTGTCATAAAGAGGATTTACCCTGTTAGCACTCCTACATGACTTGCATGAGGAATATCCTGAGAAATAAAGAGGTAATATGCTTATTTACCTTCTTGATCTATGGTTACATCATTGATCCATGTTGAAGTAGAAAAGCTAATCTTGCAACTTGTAAATATGAACTTAATGGATTATCAGTTCTTTGAACAAGCCTATAAGGCCTTAGTGGATGTTGCAAAGTTCGTACATCAGGTAATACACCTATTTTTTCTATATCTAAATGGCTAGTTACTGATACAAGTGTATCAAGCCAACAACATCGTTGGTTCTGAGTTCATTGTCAGAAAATTTAGTTCCTTATTTTCTAAATTCTTACTACTGATTATGACTGGAGTTTGATGTTTGTTTTCTTTTGGTGGCTCTAGTTAGTTTTTGGAGTGAGATCTTTGAATCTCATTGTTGTCATGACCTCATTTTTTATCTTCTATGTTTTCTCATGTTCACCACCTCCTATTCTCTGACTATGCATATTGTCAACCTTGTTCATAAAGTAATTTTAGGTGAGATCTTTAGTGCTAGTCAAATCTATCCTTGTACATGTTTAGTGTAGTGTTCTGACTTTATGTTTTGATATTTCAGGTCTTCACTTCTATATCTAAAAGGAATATGCTAGACATATGACAATCCTAATGCTCTATTACCTTGCAACTTAGAGATAAAGCCTCCAGAAGGTGCTTATGCTTGCAGAAGATTTCTAAGGAATAAGTTTGAATTAGAATTTTAAGGAAGAGAAATTAGTTTGCAGAAGAAACTCTCAAAAGCCAATTTGAATCAGAAGGTACTTATGCTTGCAAAAATCTAAGGCACTCTTTGAATTTGCATCTTGCTTCCCATTTGGGTTTTGATTTTTTGCTACATGTTTATGTTTGTTGTTTATCTATTGATCAAAACAAATATATTGATCAATATCCCAAAATATAACTATTTCATCCATTATTTTGTCTAATGGTTGAAATGCAATTGATTTGAATTGTTTATTGCATTATTTCCCAATAATGAGTTATTCACAATTTTCCATCTGAGCTTGCATCTTGCTACTATGATACACGATGTATATAAAAATATCATCATTAACAATGACTTGTCTTTGAAAACCCACAAAGCCAAGCAGGTAGCACAAGTTGACAATTTATTGTCACCCACCTTAGTCAACATTTTGGAATTATGATGAAGTCAACAATTGGTGCATCCATAAGAAGTTGTTTTTCAATTGTGTTCTACAACATTCCCTTACCACACTTACTGTCAAACTAAGTATGACAAGTAGTCTTTGTTACCATATCAAAAATCTACGAGTTGGACATGGGAACCTACCACAAACATACATTGAGTGAATTTCCTATGGCCAATAAGAAGCATAGTGCGGAGAAGTTCTATATTTTGAATCAAGAAGAGAAATACCTTAGCAGTCTTTGTCTTCTTATGAGTTTTATCAACACTATCATATTCGACGATACAAGTGGTGGAATTCCTACAAAAGAAAAATCATGGTAGAAGAAGATACACATGATTATGTGGCATATAAAGTCTGCAGTGGATAGAGGCAGTAAGAAAAAGACATCAACATAACATGTGTGATCATGAGGCGCATAGAGGATATTGTATACATGTTTTTTTCTCCTTGCATATTGCAAAACAAGGGCCATGTTAATGTTCTCCCCATGTGTACCCATTGTTCAAATATAAAAAAAGTATGATTGTTGACATTATAAGCGCAACATGATCTTGATCAATATTAATTTTTCATCTTTTTGAAAAACACCTCTATATTGGCAAGTTAGTGACTGGATACATAATCTAACTGCATATGTATGTGTAGTACATGATGTCTCTCACTACACACTAACTATAATTACAAGTGTAATAAGTGTTGATTTTTACCACCCGTGAACTACATATACAAATTATAACCAATGTCATTTCCCCGTGCATACGTTCAAATATAATTGTTGGCATATATTTAACTACAATGTCAACTAAATTTTTATGCGTAAGGATATTTTTACCTATAATTAGGCTTACGTATGCATTTGTATCCAGATGAATATCTAACTACAATTTTGAAAAATGTAGCCTAAACAATTAGCTACATGGGTATAAATTCATATTCTAAATGTAAGGATAAATGTAGCTAAAGCTTTTAGCTACAAATTTTGGAGTTTTCACTACAATTTTTTTTTGTATTTAAAGACCATATTTTTTGTAGTGCAGGTACACCATCAAGTGTAGACCAAAAACACCATTGGATGTTGACCCAGTGGTACCATTGGATGTGGACCATCGAGTCATGATCTAGTAGGTCCATTGGATGTGGACCCAGAGAGACCATCGAGAGTGGTCAACAAGTGAAAAACAAGTCTCAAACACCAAGTAAACCCATTAGATATGAGAAAGAGGAAAACCATTGACTTTCACCACATGAGGGAGCACTAAAACCATGGTTTATAAAGCATTAGAAGGCCCAAAATGAAGTAAAGTCAAATCCATCGGTTGTGTCATGAAGGTCAAATGAAATAGCACCAAAAACCAAGCCATCAAGTTGCAACACAAGGAAGGAAATCAGCTCAAACCCCTAGGTAAGAACCATAGTTTGAGAGAGAAAAAGTTGTCTTTTTCCACATGCATGCAAGGTCTAAAGCTTCCTATACCAAGGAAGGGTTGTGTACAAGGATTAGAGGTACATCCAAGGAGATTAAATACTAAAAAAAACCCACCTAAACTCAAACTATAGGCAAAGATATCATCTCTCTGCTTAATACTACATTTTAAGCAAGATCTAGTACATCCGATCTAGGAGTAAGCAAAGAACGTGGAGAAAGTTATATAACTCGACTCAAGGATGAAGATGAAACTCAAAACAGCAAGGTAGCTTGAGGAAAGAAGGAATAAACCATAGCTTGAGCATTCCACTCAGCCAAGCTAGCTCCTTCTCTAAAGGCAAGCAAACTCTAGGTCAAAGAAGCAAGATGGAAGGTGTTATTCAAGCTCTAGCACATGCTCTACCAAGAAACATCATGGATTTGACCAAGAAGAAAGAGAGAGGATAGGGCAACAAGGAAAATGAAGGAGGGGGGAGATTATACTTTCATAGATCAAGAACAAGCTAAGGAAGATCCACAAGCTCCAAGAGGGGGTAGATGATAAAATAATGGGTTAAGCACAAATACCTCAATGAAAGTATACTATAGGAGAAAATTGAAAGGGAAAATAGGAGATAACATACAAACACAAAATAAAATCTTTAATGACTCCAAAATTAACAAGATGTCAAATTTGTGATCTACACAGTAAAATATGCCTTCAAGTGAACTTTCACTCAATTTGGAGAATATTTGACTAAAAGAGGAAATCAGGAGAGAAAAAGGAAATTAATGCACAAATACACTATATACTAATATGATAGGGAATTCGATTTATGTGTCACACGCTTTTCTTTTTATTTTTCAATTTCTTGTACCGATGAGTGGACCAAATCACTCGCCCGATCGATCGAATGGCTGGGAACTCGTCTCCTAGCTCACAAGTAACAAGGAAAGTGGGACAGTTCGGATCAGAATTTCAATTTGGGATTTTTCGATCGTTTCTCAATGAAATCGTGCGATTTCTTCTCCTAAAGTTTTCAAATTTGATTCTGCACAATTTGATCCATGCTTTGTGGGGGTTTCATGGACAATTTTGGGAAAACCCAAAACGTGTTCTTTACGTAGGTTCGGTCTCAACCTTCCTAGCTTCGACCCTTAACTTCACCTATAAATATCCATGCACCGAGCATCCTTGGCATCTTTGCAACCATCCACATCACCCAATTGCTTGCAAACTCATGTGTTTTGCTTCCGATGATCGAGTTGGACTCCTGACCTTGCGATGCCTCTCACGGGCACATCTCGGTGTCGGCATTCAATCCAGTTGGTAGGTGAGTTTGCCAATTTTAGTTCTTTGCGTTTGTGTTCTCACTTCATGGTGTGATCGCCTATTCCAGTTTTGCCCAAAATCTCTTAGGTCTCACAACAAGCTCAAGCACCAGCATTGGCGTGAGCTGCTGAGCGAGTCAATCTCCCAGGTGTAAAGACCTTATTGCCCTTGTTTATTCCCTTCTTTTCTCTTTGACCGTGCGCAAGGGCATTAGCGTCTTTTGCCTTGTTTTAGTTGTGTTGTGACATGCCTTGTCTAGGAATGGGAACGACTGAGTTGGCCAATGGCTACTAGGCCAACTCAATGCGTCCTGCCCACTCTCTCTTCCTCTCTCGCCTTGTTTTGTTAAGGTGTCACTCTCTTATTGGTCAGTATTTGAAAAATCATAACTTTTTACTCCATTGTCCAAAAATTAAAAGAAAATATGTTTTGGAATTAGAAAAATGTAGTCTTTCTATAAAAAGTGGTTTTGAAACTTAGTTTTTAATTTTATTGAAAGGTGTTTTCTAAAAATGAATTTAATAGATAAAAGTCACCAAAATGCACTTTTAACCTCATAACTCCAAAATAGACAAAAATATATGTTTTATTAATAAGGATAACCTAATAAGACCAATGGTGATAATTTCAGAGTAAAAAATGAGGTTTTGTTTGAAAATTCCAAAATTTAGGGTTTCCTTGCCTTTATACATGTGTAAAGCCGGCGGCGCGATGAGGAGGTCATCGGAGAAGGTGGATATAGAGTTGTGCAACCAGAAGCTCATCTACCCGAGAGAAGAAGCTGAGAAGAATGCGGACAGATGGAAGCGATGTGTTGCAGGTTACATAGTTGGATTCAATCCTCATCTTCCTACACTGGAGAAGTATTTATCTCAGATTTGGATACTGAATGGATCGATTGAGATACTGAACCATGGTCGAGGTTTCTTCTTGATTAAATTCACGGATGAAGTGGATCTGGAGAATGTCTTAGACAATGGCATCTACTTCGTCAGGGGAAGGCCTATAGTTCTGATGAAATGGAAGCCCGGGGATCCTCTAAAAAGGTTCAGGTTGACTGATATGCCGGTATGGGTCAGGATTCATAATCTTCCATTGGAGCTTTGGGATATGAAGATGTTTTCAAGAATTGGGTCTTATATTGGATTCCCCTTACGAGCAGATAGAATGACCTTTAGTTTGAGGAATCTTGAATATGCTAGAATTCAAGTTCTGATATCGGCTGCGTCGACGTTTCCTCTTGAACTAGAAGTTTCAAGCGATGATGGTGTCTCTCATAATGTTAATTTTGAATACGAATGGGTGCCACAGGTCTGTTCGGTGTGCAATTTGTTTGGACATGTTGACTATAGAGATTCTGCTAAAGGTTCAAATCACCAGGTTAAGAAAGTGTGGGTCAAGAAAGTTGCTGCTCCCGATTCCTCTGTTTCTATGGAAATACCTGCACCTAAGGTTGTTGATGAAACTCCTCAGAAGGAAATTATGATTCATAAAGTTCAAGATGATAAAATTAATTGTGACAATGCTACTGCTACTGTTTTGTCTGAAAAAGTGGTTGAAGTTAGAGTTAATGATACTTCTTCTCATTGTGATAATCTGAATTAGGAAGGACAGGATGGTCTGTTGAGGCAAGTCCAAGATGAAGAAGAGGAATTCCATGTACCTAATGACTCGTTTGAGGAAAGCAGTCTGACTTCAATGGAAGGAGATAGTTACAGAATCCAGGAAGCTCTGGACGGGGTTGTAGATCTTTCTACTCCTCCTCATAATGTTGCTGCCATTCCAGATGAGGAGGAGGAGGGATTTGAAGTTGTTAAAAAGGGAACAGAAGAAGGAAACTGAAGGGTAAAACTAGAAATAATATAAAGGACCAGGAGATTGTTACTCAAGCTGCTGCTCTTTCAAATAAATTTGCTAATCTGAAAGTAGTGACTGAAGAGAATAGGAGGAGGGAGTTCCAAACCAGTGAAGTACTGGTCTCAACTGTTTCTAATGGTTAGTCTCAATCTCAATATGCTGTCCTGGAATGTTAGAGGTCTTAACCTCAAGGTCTCAACATTCCGGGAAAAAATAAGAGAGTTTAATCCTCATGTTATTCTTCTCAATGAAACTAAAGTTAGACAGAAGAAGATTTCTAAGCTGCTTAGTAAATATTTTCCTGATTTTAGTTGGATTTCTAATCACTCATCTCATGTGCTCGGTAGAGTTGTAGTTCTGTGGAGGGATGAGATTTGCAAGATTACTAAGATTCAGGAAACTGATCAGTTAATTCATATGGAGGTTTTTTGTGACAACAAGAGTTTCCTCTTGACGGCTGTTTATGGGCATAATCCAGATGGTGATAGGGAGCAATTATGGACTGATATTGAGTCTATTAATTCGAGTGTGTCTTCTCCTTGGGCCATTTTAGGTGATTTTAATGCTGTTAGAAAGGATGAAGAAAAGCTGGGCAGAGATCCTCCTACTAAGAAATCTATGGATGATTTCAATAATTGTATTCTCAATTGTGGTCTTTTTGAGCTAGTCCTGAATGGACCCTCCTTTTCTTGGGATAACCATCAATCGGGGGAGTTTTTTGTCACTTCTCTTATTGACAGGATTCTCTATAATTTTGATTTCATGAGGGAGTTTTCTGAGTTCAAAGGTTTTCTTCAGTCCAATATTATCAGTGATCATAAGATTCTCACTCTAGACATTGGTGAGAAAGGTAAAATTGTTTCCCCTTTTCGTTTCATTAATGCTTGGACTGAAAAAGATGGCTTCAGGGACATTGTTAGAAAAAGTTGGTCTGGGGATGACACTGGCTTTCCTAGTTTCATTGTCTATAGTAAGCTTAAGAAGCTCAGATATGAGTTGTCTAAGTGGAATAGAAGCACAGTTGGAAATTTCACTGATTTTGCAAAAAGGGTCAATTTGTTAGCTTGTGAAGCACAAAGCAACCTTGATAAAGACCCTTCTAATGTTCTGCTGCAAATTGAAGCTGTTGCTAGAAGAAAAGAAGTTGTTATTGCTAATAAGCATGAAGAATCTTTGCTGAGACAGAAATCTAGAGTCAAGTGGCTTAAAGAGGGGAACTCCAACTCTAAGTTTTTTTATTCTTTGATTAAAGTTAGAAGAAATGTTAACCACATTCGTGCTCTTGATATTGGTGGGAGCATTAGCACTAACTGTTCTGAGATTAAACAGCATATTCGGGGGTACTATATTTCCTTATTCAATAATGGTCATAGTATTGATGTTGATATTCTGAAGATGTTGGTCTTTTATAAGTTGAATGATGTTCATAAGATGGCTCTTGATAGATGCTTTTCTATGAAGGAAGTTGTTGATGTAGTTAGGAATCTTAATTCTGAGAAATGCCCAGGACCTGATGGGTTTAATGGTCACTTCTTCAAGTTTTGTTGGAGTGTTATTTGCTCGGATGTTGTTAGGGCTGTCCTTGGTTTCTTTAATTCTAGGAGAATGCTTAGAGAGGCTAATCGTACTTTCATTACTCTTATTCCGAAAGTGAAGAATTCCAGTGAGCTCAAGAATTTCAGACCCATTGCTTTGTGCAATGTCTTCTATAAAGTTATCTCCAAACTTCTTACTAATAGATTGCAACTTGTTTTGCCTTCTGTAGTGAGTAGTAATCAATGTGCTTTTGTGAAGGGTAGGTCTATCAAGGATGTTGTTCTGTTATCTAATGAATTGATTCATGATTTTAACAAGAAGGAGTGTAGGCCTAAGATGTGTATCAAGTTAGACATTTCTAAATCCTATGACTCAGTTGCTTGGGAGGCCATTTTTCTTATTTTTGAGCTTATGAACTTTCCTCACTGTTGGGTTGTGTGGCTCAAGGAGATTTTTAACACTATTTCCTATGAGATCCTTATTAATGGAGAAGCTTCTGAATCCTTTCAACCGAGTAATGGGGTTCGACAGGGGGATCCCCTAGCTCCCTACATTTTTGTTCTTGTTATGCAAGTTATTACTCTTCTTCTTGATAAAGAGGTTAAAGAGGGTAATTTGAAACCTTTGAAGGCTTCGTCCAATTTCTCTGTCTCTCATCTGATTTTTGCTGATGACTTGATGATATTCTCTGAGGCGGATGATCGGAGTGCTTATGCTATTAAAAGGGTGCTTGACCATCTATATGTTGCTACTGGTTTGAAGATAAACACTGATAAGAGTGTTGTTCTCTATAGTCAAAATGCTAATAATAATTTGATGGGCAGCATTTTGGGCATTGCTGAAGGGAGTCTTCCACAGAGATATCTTGGTATTCCTTTGGTTGTTGGTAAGTTGACTAAGGATCATTGTAGTCCCCTTCTTGACAGAATTAAGAGTCGCCTTGATGGTTGGAAAGAAAGTCAGCTCTCTATGGAAGATCTATCGGAATTTCATTTGGGGGAAGACTGCTAGTAGAAATCCTATTCATTTGGTCAAGTGGAGTGAGGTTGTTAAACCTAAGATGGAAGGTGGCTTAGGGATTAAATGTATTCAAGACATTATTCAGTCGTATATTCTCTTGAATGGTTGGGACATTGCCAAGAAGAAAGACAGTATATGGATAAAATGGATACATGAGAAGTACTTAATGAAGCATTCGTTCTGGTCTCTTCCTATTAATGATAGTTTTTTGTGGCTGTTCAGAAGAATTCTTGGTGAAAGAGACTGCTTAAGAAGATATATTACTATTGTCATTGGTGATGGTAAAGATATTAGTATTTGGAAGGATCCCTGGTGTAAGGGATCGAATTTTTTGACTGAAGTGTTGGGAAGATAGAGTATTATCCAACTGGGATTCCCTTTTGATGCCAAACTCAGTCATCTTATAAGTAATGGCTCCTGGACTGTGGAGAACTCTAGACTTCACAGTGGTCTGATTGAGGTTCTCCATTCTACTTCGAGTCCTACTGGTGAGAGTGATAACATTTTGTTTGTTGGAAAGACGGAGGTGAATTGTAAATATATTTGGAGATGTCTCCACCCTGAGAATGGGACGATTGTCTTTTTTCAGTGGCTTTGGAGCTTCAGCTGTCCAAGCAATTGGAGAATGACTGGCTGGAAAGTTGGTCATAGAAGACTTCCGACTTCTTGCTTTGTGAAACATATTGGGATCATCCTTGCGTCAATGTGTTTTCTCTGCTGCAGGGAGGAAGAGGAGTTCGAGCATCTATTGTTCAGCTGTTCTTACTCATCTGAGATTTGGAGGAGAGCTAGTGTGTTTCTGAATCTTCGGCAACCCAGGTCTTTAAATGATATCAATCTTTTCAAAGATAGAAAGGCCTATCTTCTTGGCCTTGGTATTTTCAGCTGGCTGTGTAGGGAGAGAAATGATCGGGTTCATGGTGGGATTCCCAAGGATGTTGATCTTACTTGGAATCTCATTCTACAAGATCTGGACCTTTTGATGGACAGTCTATAGGAGTTTTTCTTTTTTCTGTATAGTTTCTCTTCCTTTTTCTGTCTTTTGTTTGTCTTGGGAGGTTCTGCTCCTTAAGACGTTTTCTCTTTCTTTTCTTTGTACATTCTCAAAACTATAAAAAGAAATAGAAGGAGCTGAGTTCACCAAAAAAAAATACATGTGTAAAGCCTAATTCATGGTTATACATTGGAAATAGGAAAGGGGCTTTGGAATCGATTAAAGTAGTGAAGAATAAGTAATTGGATATCTTAAGAAAGTTATGTGCTTTCTTTACACTTAAGTTGGGAATAATTACAAACCCTAACCTAGTTTTCTTAATGAGGCTTCTATAAAACCCTAATTTCGTTTTTGACAATTCCTTAGCTATATTTGCTTCAAAATCAGTTTTAATATTTATTTTTTGGGTCTTGTACCCCACTGTCATGTCTTTATTTACTTGATTCTTGTACTTTCCATATTTCTTAGCATGTTCATTTTATTAGACTATTGAACTAGTGTAGTGGTACTTTTGTACAACCACCCATAGATAGGGCATGTGTAAATTCACCCTAGGGAATGTGTTATTCTTCCCAATATAGAATATTTGTAGGTGTTTGGGTGTGTGATTCTCCCTCACCTATTGGTTGAGGTTAGGCATGTGCCTCAACCCAACATAGTTTAGGTAGTCAATATTAATAATGCATGTAACCTTTTTACTATTTTTGTTATGGCAAGCATCTATTTACTTATGCCTTATTCTTTCTATCATCTTCATCTTACGATGAAATCTTAGCCTTTATTTCCATATAGTTTTCTTATCTTTTATCCTTGTTCATTTTCTCTGACACTTACCTTGTTTTCTTTCCCTTTTTCTTGGTGCTTTCCCAACCACCCAGGGTTAGATCAAGGTGTTGAACAAGGCCAAGGTGACCAAGTTTAGGAGTACTAGATTCAAGTTTTGCAATCAAGGATGAATAATGCTAGATCCTATAGTTTCTTTTTAGTTTTTCCTTTTCAAAGAAACTTGCGTAGTGAATAAGAGTTCAAAGAGCAATGTAATAACTTAGTTTCTATCTACTACTATTGACATTTTATATGTATCTGAAACATTATTTACTTGGATTATTATACATGTATTCCATAATATCTTTTTTTTTTGGAAAAAGTAGATGTTTTATATTTCCTTTAAATTTTAGTAAGGAGGTGATCTTGCCTCTTTACAGCATGGTATCAAAGCCTGTTGGGCAACTGCTAGGGTATAAGTTGAAAGCAAGGGTGTCTAGAATGGATCAGGTTCTGGGAGATGGCAATATTTTCCTTCACGCCACTAGCTTGATTTATAAGGACTCCCAGATTCATATGATACCTGCCTAGCCTGGGATGATATTGACTGCCTGAAATAGTATGCTTAGAGGCAATAGTAGCCTTAGCTATCCTTATTACCCTTATCTTTCAGGAAGGGAGGCTTGTTTGAAAACATGAACAACTCCTCTTCGGGAGCCACCCCCGACAACTAGGATACTGTGGTGACTCCTTCCAACGCTGGGATAGTCCCTACCGCTCTTGTTGGAGCCCCTCTTCTGACCCTTGAGAAAGAGATGACCATGTTGCGTCAGCTACTCTCGACTACCTTGGTGGGACAGCTTTCAAATGTTGTAGCTGATGCAGCCAAGCCATAGCAGTTCACCCTTATGGACTTCATCAAGATGAAACCATCATACTTCAAGGGTGAGAGTGAGCCAAATATGGTGGATAAAGCTGACGACTGGGTTTTGGCTTTGGAGTGTACCTTCTAGGGCATGGCATGTCCTTCTCACAGAAGGTTTGCTTCACAATGTATGTGTTGGATGGGCTGGAATGGGTTTGATGGACGGGTATGTCTCATACCCGGGATACTTTGAGCATGACTGGGGAAGAGTTCCTCAAGCTCTTCCATGAGAAGTATATCTGACCCGCCTATCTGAAGAGGAAGGAAGTAGAGTTTTATAGTCTGCATCAAGGAAGCCTGAGCATCTCTGAGTACGTGCAACATTTTTTTCTCCTAGTGTTATGCGGTGGACCTAGGAGTTGAAAGGAGATCAACCATGTTTCTCGAGGGTTTAAGCTACAATGTAGGATGCAACCTTGTTCCCCATTTACTGTTGACTTTTCAACAAATGGTGGACAAAGCATTGGAGATCGAGTCGTACCTCGGGTTCCAGTCTTCTGGGCACAACAAAAACAAGAGAAAGAATGATGGTGGAAGCCAAGGGTGTGACAAGTGCAACCGGTGCTCACGTTCTCACCCGCCAAGAAGATGCCCTACTGGAAATGGTCAACCCCGTAGAGATGATCGACATGCACCTATCTTCCACGAGTGTGGTCAGGATGGACACATTTGACCCAACTACCCTAAGCTTGGGCGGGGACTAGCTCCAACCCAGCAGCCACAACAATGATAGAATCTGCCTCTGAGAAACCACAATTAGAACTGGCAAGGTCGACAGCCACCTGTGGAGAGGAAGAACAAAAGGGTGTTTGACCTTAATGTTGAGGAAGATGAAGGAGATAATGAAGTCATTGAAGGTATCTTACATCTTAATATGCATCCAGTTAAAGCACTCTTCGATTCTGGTTCATCAAATACATTCATATCATCTAAGTTTGCTGCCATGTTAGAGATAGAATCAGAATTATGGATCATGTTTTAGATGTTAAAACCCCTAGTGGTAGGATCTTCTCTTCTTATCTCAAACTCTATACCAGGGACCTTTGTATCTCTGGTAGAATGTTTCCCTCAGATTTCATCTTGCTTGACATGACCACCTTTGATGTCATCCTGGGATTGGATTGGTTGAAGAGGTACAAGACTGTTTTATTTTGTGAAATATCGAAGGTCAGTTTGTTGTGTGGGAAGGATGTGTGTCAAGGGTAGGAAGTGAGAGGATTGAAAATTTTGTCATATCCACCATCAAAGTAGAAAATCTTGTCTCGTAAGGGTATAAAGCATTCTTAGCCTTTATCGTCCTCGATGCTACACCTCCTGCTCTCGATTACATAGATGTTGTGAAGGACTTCCCTGATGTTTTCCCTGAGGAGTTTCCTGGCTTTCCCCCAACTCATGAGGTGTAGTTTTCCATTGAGCTCTCTCTAAGAACCTCTCCGATCTCGAAGCCTCCTTATTGCTTGGCCCTTGTAGAACTCACTAAGTTTAATAAGCAGCTTCAAGAGCTTCTCGACATGGGCTTTAAACACCCTAGTGTTTCATCATGGGGATCCCCTGTCTTGTTTGTGAAGAAGAAGGATGGTCCATTGCATATGTGCATGGATTATCATATGTTTAATCAAGTGACGATAAGAACCACTATCCTTTGACTCACATCGACGATATGTTTGACCAACTGAAGTCAGCCATTGTGTTCTCAAAGATGGATATGTGATGTGGCTACTACCAGATGCGTGTGAAGGATGAGGATGTCCTGAAGACAGCTTTCAGAACACATTATGGGCATTATGAGTTTTTGGTCATGCCTTTCATCTTGACTAATTCCCCTTCTACTTTCATGGACTTGATGAATCGAGTGTTTCGTCCATACTTCGATCAGTTTGTGGTAGTGTTCATCGAAGATGTGTTGGTCTACTCTGAATCTGAACAACAACATCATGAACATCTGTGGATCATTCTGAACACACTGAGAGAAAATCAATTGTATGATAAATTCTCAAAGTGTGAGTTTTAGATCAATGAAATGATGTTCTTAGGTCATGTGATATTTGTCAGACATATTGTTGTTGATACTGAAAAGGTAGAAGTTGTGACCAAGTAGAAAGCTCCAAAGACCCCGTCTGAGATCCATGGTTTCCTTGGTTTAGTAGGTTACTATCAAAGGTTTATCAAGAGTTTTTCCAAATTGGTTGTTCCTCTGACAAAGTTGATAAGAAAAGAAGTCAAGTTTGTCTAAACACCTGAATGTGAGGACAGTTTTCAGAAGCTAAAGAGTTATTTGATGTCTGCTCCTATTCTTGATCTACCTGTTGAAGGCAAACCCTACATCATCTTCACAGATGCTTCTAAGCATGGATTAGGGTGTATCTTGATGCTAGAGGATCGAGTGATCTCCTATGCTTCGCGCCAGTTGAAACCTAATGAAGAGAATTGGCCTACCCATGATTTAGAGCTAGCATCTATTGTGCATGCCTTAAAGATCTGTGACACTATCTGTATGGAGTGAAGTTTGAAGTTTTCTCAGATCATAAAAGTTTGAGATATTTGTTGACACATAAGGATCTGACTCTGAGGTAGCGAAGATGGATGGATTATCTCAAGGACTATGAATTTACCATCACCTATCATCCTGGTAATGTGAATGTAGTAGTTGATGCTTTGAGTCGGAAGAAGAATGTAGTATGTGCTGCCATGAACCTAGAGTATGTTTCCTATTGGTAACCATAGCATGATGATAAAGTAGATGATGAGAAGTTGTGTGTTCACATGGCTAGTTTGTCCATTACACCTTCTTGGATCTCGAAAGTTGTTGTTGCACAACTTGAAAGTTATGAGCTTGAAGAGATGAAAGCCTTAGTTGAGAAGCCACAATCCGACTTTTCAATTGGAATGGATGGTGCTATTCATTTCTGACAAAGGTTGTGGATACCTAAAGTTGGGAACCTGTGATAGAAGGTTTTAAGCAAAGCCCATGGGTCTAAGTACACCGTATACCCTGGTACTACCAAGATGTACAAAGATCTACAATGAAGTTTTTGGTGGAAGAACATGAAGAAGGATATCGCTATGTTTGTTGCAAAATGTTTGACTTGTCAACAAGTCAAGATTGAGCATCAATGACCTGGTGGTCTTCTGCACCCGCTTGAGATTTCAAAATGGAAATGGGAGAAGATTACTATGGACTTTGTCACTGGTTTCCCTAAGAACAGGAAGGGCTTTGATGTTGTGTGGGTTGTGATTGATCGGCTTACTAAGTCTGCCCACTTTTTTCCTTTTAAATCCACTTACAAGGTTGATGAGATGGCTCAGTTGTACATGGATTAGATTGTTTGTCTGCATGGAGTTCCTAAAGTGATAGCATCTGATCGTGACCCGAAGTCACCTCTCGGTTGTGGAGTCAGATTCAAGTAGAGATGGGTACTGACTTGAGTTTCTGTACGGCCTATCATCCTCAAACCAATGGTCAATCCAAAAGGATGGTGCAAATTCTGGAAGATCTGCTTCATGCATGTGTTATGGATTGGGGAGGTGTATGGGATAAGTTTCTCCCATTAGCAAAGTTTTCTTATAATAATAGCTACCAAGCTAGCATTGGTATGTACCTTATGAAGCTTTGTATGGAAGGCCTTACTGCTCTCTATGACACTGGGATGATGTGGGCAAACGTGCTCTAGTGAAGTCTGATGATATGTAGATGATGATAGAGAAGGTTTAGTTAATCAAGAAGTAGATGAAAGTTGCTCAAGATTGACAGAAGATGTATGTTGATAAGAAAAGGTCTGACGTGAGTTTCTTAGTAGGTGGTGACTATGCCTTCTTGAAGATCAAGCCTATACACTCTATTGCAAGATCTAAAGTTAAAGGTAAGCTTAGTCCCCGCTATATTGGACCATTTGAGATCTTGGATATGGTTGGAGACTATTCATACTATTTAGATCTCCCTCCTACCTATGACAAGATCCATAATGTGTTCCATGTCTCTATGCTAAGAAAGTATGTAAAAGAGCCTTCTCATGTACTCTCAATCGAGCCTTTGGAGATTCAAGAGAATCTAACTTATGAAGAGTTATCTGTGAAGATTCTTGACTCTCGAGTTAAGTAGTTGAAGAACAAGGAGATCGAGTTGGTGAAGGTTTTATGGCAGTATCATGGTTTGGAAGAAACCACTTGGGAGCTTAGAGATGAGATGTTATGTACTCACCTTTCCCTTTTTGTATGAGATTTTGGGGACGAAATCCTTTTTAACATGTGGAGTGTTGTAATGCATTGAAACCCATGTGTAATCTTAGTTTAAGCCTTTTTCTAAGCTTTTCTTTCCTTTATGTCCTTGATTTTGAATTAGTGGAAATTATAAAGATTTGGTGCACATTTGTTCCCAATATTTTACTTTATAAGGAGTTAATCACAAATACCACAGTGAAAGTTTACTAATGGATTTAATTTGCAAAATGTCCACTTAAGAGGAATGATGATAAAATAAAATTGATCTAGAAGTTTCTATGACTTTTTCTTGGGAAAAAGAAAAGAAAATCCTAAAGTGAAGATAATGTAACAATAAATGAATTTATTTTCCCATTAAGTGAATATAAGAGTTAATTGCCTAAAAATCATAAAAGTGGAACCCAACAGATAATTCTAAATCCAAATTCATTTCCTTTGGGTGCAAGTTTGCTTGGGTGATAAGGTTTACAACTTTTGGAAAATTGGTAATTATAATTGTATTAAATTGAAATGGAAAATAGGAGATAACATAAAAATACAAAATAAAATCTTTAATGCCTCCAAAAGTAAAAATTGATGCTAAATTCGTGATCTGCACACTTAAATATGCCTTTGGGTGAATTTTCACTCAATTTGGAGAATGTTTAACTAAAAGAGAAAATCAAGAGAGAGAAAGTGTGTAGAACCTTAAAAATATTAAATAAATGAACAAATAACTTCAACATGAAAAATTGATGGCAAATTCGTATCCAAGACACTTCATGTGATTTGTGGGTGAAGTTTCATCAAATTTGGAGAATCTTGTAACCATTAACGAAGGAGGAAGGAAAAAATAAGTTTTGACTGATTTAACACAATAAAAGTTCCCAAAAGACAAAACTAATTGCATATTCGGATTCCTCATATCAAAAATAGGCTTGGTGTCAATTTTCATTTAATTAGGAACATGTTTGCCCCTTTAAATGAGGAGAGAGAAAAAGGAAATTGATGCACAAATACACTATATACTAATATGATTGGGAATTTGCTTTATGTGTCACACACTTTTATTTTTTATTTTTTTATTTCTCATGCCAATGAATGGACTAGATCGCTCAGCCGATCAATTAGATGGATGGGAACTCGTCTCCTAGCATGCGAGTAACAAGGAAAGTGGGACATTTTGGATTGGAATTTCAATTTGGGATTTCTCGACCGTTTCTCAATGAAATCGTGTGATTTCTTCTCCTAAAGTTTTCAAATTTGATTCCACACAATTTGATCCATGCTTTGTGGGGGGTTTCATGGACAATTTTGGGAAAACCCAAAATGTGTTCTTTACTTAGGTTCGGTCTCAATCTTCCTCGCTTCGACCCTTAACTTCACATATAAATATCCATGCATTGAGCATCCTTGGCATCTTTGCAACCATCCACATCACCTAATTGCTTGCGAACTCATATGTTTTGCTTCCGGTGATCGAGTTGGAGTCTTGACCTTGTGGCACCTCTCATGGGCACATCTCGGTGTCAGCGTTCAATCCAGTTGGCAGGTGAGTTCACCAACTTCTATTCTTCATGTTCGTGTTCTTGCTTCATTGTGCGATTGCCTATTCTAGTTTTACCCAAAATCTTGGGTCTCACAGCAAGCTCGAGCACCAGCAATTGTGTGAGCCACTGAGGGAGAAAATCTCTCGGGTCTAAAGACCTTATTGTCCTTGTTTCTTCCCTTCTTTTCTCTCTGACTGTGTGCAAGGGCATTAACGTCTTTTACCTTGTTTTAGTTGTGTTGTGATGGACCTCAGTTAGGCATGGGACCAGTTGAGTTGACCAACAACTATTGGACCAACTCAATATGGCCTGCCCACTCTCTCTTCCTCTCTCACCTTGTTTTGCTGAGGTGTCACTCTCTCATTGGTCAGTATTCGAAAAATCATAAATTTTTACTCCATTGTCCAAAAATTAAAAGAAAATATGTTTTGGAATCAAAAAAATGTAAGATGTCTAATGAAAGTGTTTTTGAGACTTGGTTTTGAGTTTTAATAGAAGTTCTTTTCTAAGAATGAATTTAATAAATAAAAATTCACCAAAAATGCACTTTTAACCTCATAACTCCAAAATAGACAAAAATATATGTTTTCTTAATCAAGAGAACCTAATAAGACAAATGGTGATAATGTTAGAGTAAAAATGAGGTTTTGCTTGAAAAGTCCAAAAGTTAGGGTTTCCTTGCCTTTATACATGTGTAAACCCTAATGCATGGCTATACATTGGAAATAGGAAAGGGGGCTTTGGAATCGATTAAAGTAGTGAAGAAGAAGTAATTGGATCTCTTAAGAAAGGTATGTGCTTTCTTTACACCTAAGTTGGTAATAATTGCAAACCCTAACCTAGTTTCCCTAGTGAGGCTTCTACAAAACCCTAATTTCTCTTTTGACAATTTCTTAGCTATATTTGCTTTATAATCAATTTTAATATTTATTTCTGGGGTCTTGTACCCCACTTCCATGTCTTTATTTACTTGATGCTTATACTTGCCATAATTATTAGCATGTTGATTTTATTAGACTATTGAACTAGTGTAGTGGTACTTTTGTACAACCACACATAGATAGGGCATGTGTAAATTTGCACCGGGGAATGTGTTACTCTCCCCAATATAGAATATTTGTAGGTGATTGGAGTGTGTTACTCTCCCTCACCTATTAGTTGAGGTTAGGTAGGTGCATCAACCCTACATAGTTTAGGTAGTCAATATTAATCATACATGCAACCTTTTTACTATTTTTGTTATGGAAAGCATATATATATTTATTCCTCATTATTTTGATCATCTTCGTCTAATTATGAAATCTTAGCCTTTATTTCCATATAGTTTTCTTATCTTTTGTCCTTGTTCATTTTCTCTAACACATACCTTGTTTTCTTTCCCTTTTGCTGGGTGCTTTCCCAACCACCCAGGGTTAGATCAAGGTGTTGAACAAGGCCAAGGTGACCAAGTTTAGGAGTAGTAGATTCAAGTTTTATAATCGAGCATGACTAGGTTTCTTATTGCTAGATCCTATAGTTTCTTTTTAGTTTTTCCTATTCAAGGAAACTTGTGTAGTGAACAAGAGTTCAAAGAGCAATGTAATAACTTAGTTTCTTTCCTCTGCTATTGACATTTTATATGTATATGAAACATGCTTATTTACTTGGATTATTATACATGCATTCCACAATGTCTATTTTTTCTAGAAAAAGTGGATGTTTTGTATTTCCTTTAAATTTTAGTAAGGAGGTGGTCTCGTCTCTTTACAAGTTCTTTCTTGTCCACCATACCAAATGGACAAGATCCAAGTATAAAGGAAGAATAGAGAGAAATCTAGGGGTTTAAATAACTCGTGTGCATGCAAGGAGGGAGGTATGTAAAGCTATGGGTGAGAGAGAAAGGAAAGGGAAGGTGTCTAATCATGTTTGCCATGTGTCCAAGGTCAAAAGCATCATGGCCATGCAAACCAATAGGTCCATCAGCTGTGGGAGTGAGGAGGACCACCGAATCTTGATTCCCATGTCAGCCATTGACCTCTAACAGTAGGGTGACCATTGGATCATGACCCCTTGGTCACAAGGGTGAACACCCTAGCACCACCATCGGTTCAACACACTACAGGGTGAACCATCAATCTAGGGAGCTTCAAGAGGGAAAACCATAGACCCTCACACATCAAGGGACCACCATCAGATCCCAACACACAAGGAAGGCCATCAGATCCCAACTCATAAGAAGAATCATCGAATTCTAACACTCAAGGTAGCCCATCTATGAGAGGGAACCCTAAGCTCAACCCTAGGTAGACGACGCCACAAAACCAAGGTGTAACAAGGCTCCCCGAGGTACAACTAACTCAAGAATAATATGGAACATGCGAAGAACAACAAGAACGTGACAAATTGCAAGAAAACCCTATATATGGGTATATTTTATAAAATCCCAAAATAAACATATAAATAGAAAAACTTGCTCAAACAATGTCCAAACTAGCTGTTTGCACTGAAGCGTGGCTTGCGCCAGCCTTGAGATGTTGAAGTTCCTTTAGTGTTTTTTTCATTCCACTGAATGGGCAAAACACCAACTTCTAGACTGATTCACGGGTCAAGCCGGGGATGCAACTTGCACACGAAACACTCCACCATATTCTAGAAAATCTGCAGGATTTATCAGTAGCAAGTGCAGTTCAAGATAATGGCCAATGGGATGTAGGTTTTCTGGAGGATTGACTACCCCCTCAAGTAGTACAATAGATAGTTCTCATCGAACCTCCAAGGATGGAGTTTGGCCCTGATATCCCGGTATGGTCAGAGTCCCTGCATGGCAATTTCATAGCGAGATCAGCCTATCAGGTCCTCCGACAGCATCACGAACTTAATGTGAGAGGAGAGTGGAACTTCATATGGAAGATGAGGCTCCCAGCCAGGCTAAAGATCTTCATTTGGCTTCTCAAGCATGATGCTCTGTTGACGAACAATAGATGAGTCAGTCGACTCATGACCACTATAGGCACCTGCGAACGGTGTGATAGGGGGGAGGAGACCTTGTTCCATGCCTTACGAGAGTGCAAATTCGCTGAAGAAGTTTGGAAGATTTTGTTTAAAGGTAGACCACCTGCAAAGTTCGTCCAACAAAACATCGAGGTATGGCTAAACAAAAACCTAAAGCAAGGCAACGTCGATGCCCAATAGTTTGCAGTAGCTTGCTCAGCCATCTGATCCACAAGGAACAAGCAAATTTTTGAAAAACAACACACAAGCGCCAACAACTTTTTACAAAGGATCATCCATGAAGCCAATCTGATTGATACAGCGTGGGAGAAGGAAAACCCAAGAAGAGATCCAAGTAGCTGTCAGCACTGGCACAAGCCCCCTGTAGATTTTGTGAAGTTTAACAATGATGTCGCGTTCTCGAACAAAAAAGCCATAGCAGCAGTGATAGATCGGGACAGGAGGGTCAATGGATAGGAGGCCATGCTAGAAAAATATGTGCACACTCATCCTTACACGCCGAGATTGTGGCTGTGGACATTGCAATTGGCATAGCTACAAAGTGCAGGATTGAGAAGCTAATTCTAGAGACCGATTGCAAAGCGTTAGTAGAGATGCTCCACTTTGACCTGACATCCTATCCAAGATATATCAGAATGCTGGACAGACTTCAAAATTCCTTTTCCAAGAACATCGGGTGGAACATACAGTTCATCTCTAGGGATCAAAATCGAGTTGTTGATGAGTTAGCCAAATATCATCAAAAACACACTTCTGGGTGCTTTGATCGTCCAAGACCGCCAGAATGTATACATTCCATTTTAGAGAAGGAGAGTTGTAATGGTAGTAGTACTACCAAATTTAATCTTGCAGACAGTCATAGGTCCTGTAATGGTTTTCCGTACTGGCTTGCGAGAGGAGGGCAAGATGAATAAATAGCCTCCTGGCTTCCGTTAAAAAAAATGTCCAAACTAGACCAAACTTAAAACTTAGGATTGTTACATGATATCAAAGCACGTATTACGGTCTAATTATGGGTTTAAGCATCCAATTGTGATAAGAAAGCATGTTTAAACATAAACATAATAGTTGAATAATCAAAATAAAGAAGAGGCGAGCGGAAGAATGGTAGAGGTAGGGTTTGGCGGCCGTGGGTATGGTGGTGGTAGTGGCATTGTACACCAGCAACGACCCCAAGAGAACACCTCTATGACGGAGAACGAAGGCATCCCAACTAATGGAGATGTGGACATGGGCCCAACAAAGGAAGATAAGGGTGAGACAAAACCCTCGTACAAAGACGCAACCACAGGAAGGATAGGCGGCATGTTAACATACCTGAATCCCATATCCCCTGATCTAGTTAAAGACAAAGACATATCCGTTGATTTGTCAGGCATCCTTCCATCGATCATGGTTCATAGAGAACCCAACAAGGCAACCCTAACGACTCCACCAAGAAGAAGGATGCTACAACCCAATCCAACACAGTTGTTCACCTCCATGAAGACGAGATCATACGGGGTAGGACAATGTCCCCACCATCAGGTGACTCGTACCAATTCCATGCATCTAAGATAGATGCAAATGTCCAACAACGACCATCGCTCCTTCAACAAGGTCAGGGAGGCAACATATTTGTCATGTTGAGGAATAAGAAAATTGGTTACCAATCCGTCCAGAGCCCGAATAGAGTTAGGTTGAAAGGCCAAACACAAGATCCGCCCCCAAAGGATGTGTCCTCCCCGACCCCAGATGCAACCACAACAACTTGAGCTCTTGAGTTTGGAGATGAGGAGGACCCCCCTCCGGAGGACACCTCAATGAAGGATGATAATGGAGACACACATGCGGTGGGTCTGTGTGTCGCAATTAATTAATCCTCCCACCTCTTCATCAACCTCTTTTAATGAATCTTTGATGCTAGAGTATCCAAGGAGCAATTAAAAGAGGTAAAGTCAGTCTTATGAAAGAGCTTAAATTCTCTCATAAACTTCAGATTCTTGCTATTGTTGAGCCTCGCTGAAGTGGCTTGATTGCTGAAAACATCATAAAAAAAGTGGGGTTCCCTAACTCCCATAGAGTCGAATCCATCGGTTTCTTGGGTGGCATCCAACTCATGTGGGATAACTCACGCTGCAGTATTGAAATCCTATGCAACCATAGGCAATTCATCCATTGTAAAATTGACAACAGTTGGTACCTCACAGTTGTTTACGCCAACCCAAATCCAATTAAAAGTAGGTTCTTATGGAGTCATTTGGAAGAACTTTCATCAACAATTTCCTTTGCCTGGGTGGCCCTTGTTGACTTCAACACTATGTTGGACACCTCTGAGAAGAAAGGGGATACATACTTTGACAAATCAACCTCTACTCATTTCAATGAATGCCTCTTGAACACTGGCCTCTCTGAAGCAAGAAGTCAAGACCAATTCTTTACCTTCCAAAGAGGGCAAGTCCAGGAACGTCTGGATCATGCTATTGTTAATAATGATGGGTCGAGCTATACTTGGACATGACAGTCACCGTCCTGCCCTGTATTAACTCAGATCACAATCCCCTTCTCCTATGTAATAATGATGCACCTGCAAGAAAATAGTACACCTTCAAGACTAAAGGCAGTTGTCATATGACACCCTCTTTCCACATGGATGTCCTCCCAAGTTGGAAGAACAACCTTCCTTTTAATGAAGCTTTGCATGCCTTCAAAGCCAACGCTAAAAAATGGGACAAGAAAAGAATTAACAGCCATCACAAGGAGAAGGACGTGCTTCTACATAAAATTAATGCATGTCAGGTACACTCCCAATCTCCTCATTTCCATAACTTCATTGATAATTCATTCTACCTATAGAAAAGATACAATCAGCTTCTCCTACGTGAGGAGGCCACTTGGAAGCAACGAGCCCACATTGACTGGCTCACTCTTGGCGATAATAATACCAAGTTCTTTCACTCTTATGTTAAATCTCACCGCCACTACAAAAAGATCACCAAACTAATGAATGTAGCAGGTGAATGGGTGTCCTCCCCGTAGGATGTAAAATCCCTCATCGTTCACTTCTTCTCCAAACTCCTCACTACCACCCACAGGCCTGACTCGGTGGTAGTTGCTTCTTATGCAGGTGCCTTCCCTCCTCTCCCGCTAGGCGTATCCAACAAGCTTGCAACTACTCCTTTAGTTGAAGAAGTTTGGTCCGTTCTCTTCATCATGGCTCCCTCCAAAGATCTGAGACCCAAATGGGGTATACAACAAGCTCCTACAAAGTAATTAGAGTACAATCAATGATTCTATCATGTTGACAATCACGAAAGTCTTCACTAAAGAAAAGATAGATGAAGATCAATCAAACTCTCATATGGTCCTAATTCCCAAGGTGAAAACCCCCCAAAGTTGCAGCAATCTCCAGCCTATTTCGTTGAACAATGGGTGCTTCAAACTAATCTCCAAAGTGTTGGTTGAACAAATTAAACCACTACTCAATTACTGGGTCTCTCCATCCCAGTCGGCCTTCATCCCAGGATAGTTAATCAGCGATAATATTCTCCTCATCCAAGAAATTATTCATTCTATGAAATCAAGGTATGCCTCCAAACGCTGGATGTGTGTCAAACTTGACTTGCCTAAAGCTTTTGACAATGTGAGTTGGGATTTCATCAGTGATACTTTAAGCAGAATGGGCCTTCCTTCCAATATCTGTAATATTATTATGCAAATCATAACACAGGGTTATACCTCAGTGCTCTGTGAGGGAGTTCCCCTACAACCTTTCAAAGCTTCTCAGGGAGTAAGGGAGGGCGACCCCATTAGACCATACATCTTTGTTCTATGTATGGAGCGTCTCAGCCAAGAGATCACTCAAGTAGTGTCCCAAGGACGATGGAAGCCTATTATTATTTCTAGAGGAGGTACTAAAATATCCCACGTTCTCTTTGCGGATGACATCCTCCTAATGGGGGAAACTTCTATCTCCCAGGAGAATGTCATTAAGGAAATTTTAGAAAATTTTGGCCAAGTCTCGGGGCAGGTGATTTCACTCGAGAAGTCCAAATGCTACAATAGTGCTAATACCCCCACTCTGGCCACTCGAGCCATTAGCTGGAAGCTAGGAATCCCCTGGACAACCGATCTGGACAAATACCTTGGGGTGCCCATCCTTCACAACAAGGAGACACACACTGAAATTATCTCATCTTTACAAAATCGCATGAATTGCTGGTCTATGAAGAACCTTTCTTTGGCAAGCAGAATCACACTAGAAAAAGCAACTCTCCAAGCCATATCGACTCACACCATGTAGTCGATGCAGCTGTCCCCCTCTCTTTGCGATGACATTAATAGGCATGTCAGGGAGTTTATCTGGTCAGGTAACTGGGAACATAGGAAGCTCTCGCTCATATCTTGGAGAAAGGTAACCTCTAGCAAGAAGTTTGGAGGCCTTGGTATCAAGGATGCACGAGACCAAAATCATGCTCTCATGCTCAAGAACGTCTGGTCCTTCCTCAATCAGCCCTTTAAGCCATGGGTCAAGGTTATGAAGGAAAAATGCGCCCGTAATGGAGTCATCACCAAGAATCCTGACTCTTCTTTGTGGAGTTTCATTAAGAAACATGTCTCCAAAGTCCAAGATCTCAGCTATAGGGTGATAAACGACGGAAAAACATCACTAGTATGGACAGACCGTTGGATCAAAGGTAGGTCTATCAGAGACCTACACCCCAAATTCACAATACATGCTAACATCGCAGACTTGAAGGTTAGCTCGATGAGGCTAGACAATGGCGATTAGGATTGGGATTTCATTCACCGCTTCCTCCCTCAAGCCACCTGGACATATATTCAAGCTATGTCGACCCCTCTGGATGACGGAGGTCTTTACTATTGGGGCTGGTCTCTAGAGATGTCAGGAAAATTCACATCCCGGTCAGCGTATCACTGGGCACATAGAAAATAAGAAATTCAAATATTAGGCAATTGGGGAAGCATCTGGCCTACTGCCCTCCCAGCCAGAATGAAGGTGTTCCTCTAGCTACTCCAGCACAGCGCCCTCCTCACTAATGTGGAGAAGCATAGACGTCACATGGACATCAGTACTGATTGTCCACTCTAAAACAATGGAACAGACATGGCTATACATGCTCTCAGGTATTGCAGCTTTAGTAAACCGGTCTAGCTTGCACTAGAATTCGGTAATGACTTCTTCCTCTAACCTGAAGATATCTGGGTCTCAACAATCAACAATGCACCAAAAGACTTCAAGTTATCGCCACCCATCCTACAAACAACATGTTGGTACATCCAGAAATGTCGCAATGAGCAATCTCATGAGGGTACCCTAAAATCCACTATGGCCAAAGATGATTTCATCATACAACGGGCACAAACTATTCAAGCCAACTCTAGCCTATCCTCTTCGACTAATCACAAGACTATGCTGCCATGCCCTACCAATCATGCTCATAACTACTTCTGGTATGTTATAGTGGATGCATCTTTTATTAACAAGTCTCTACCCAATGGCATTGGTATCTTGGATGTAGACCACTCTGACACCTATTGTCTTGGTAGGGGTTCACAGTCATGCAGCTCATGTGTAAGACCCCTAAACTTGCTTAATGAGTTGAATAAGCTTGGTTATCATAATTGAATTCTTATAACCCTAATATAACCTTATGATATGCTTTGAAATAATAATACAAGCTTAAGTTTCAAATTTGGTCCAATTTGGACATTGTTTGAGCAAGTTATGCAATTTTATGCACATTTTGGACTTTTCTACAATTTACCCAATTGAGATGTTTTCTTTGCAATTTATCACTTTAATTATGTTACTTGGATATTCTCTCATCATTCTTTAGCTTTTTGAGCCATGGGGATCCATTTAAACCTTGGTTTGAAGGTGTTTTCTCCAAGTGTATTTTAGGGTTTACCCCTTCATGGATGAGCTACCTTTAGTAGCTATCAACTAATGAGTTATTTATTTTGCTTGGGAATTCAAGAAATGAGGGATAAGAATGTATTTATGGACATTAAGGTATCTTCTTGTGTGTGTGGTTGTATATTATTAATGGTTTAAGGCCATGGATACTTGGAAAGATACTAGAACTTCAATTTTTCTTTTTCTTTATCTTAAAGTTTCATATACTTATCCCTAAGCACCAAAACGAGCCATTTTCTCTCCACCACTTACCTCATTCTACAAACCTCGTCCTCCCTCTGTGTTGCTGTGAATTTCCTATCCAAGGAAGAAGAAAGAGGGGATCTTCTTGGAAAAAGAATCTAGGGTTGCAATTGACTTCCTTTTTGGGTTTAAAAAGCTTCCTTCTAGTGATCTTGACCTAAAAGAGTAAGAATCTCCTTCTTTCCTCCGTTTATTTTTTTTTTATGCTTCCTCCTAGCTTTCTCTAGGCCGGAACCCTACCTTTCTTGCTCCTTATGCTTAGGGTTTGCTCATTTGATGAAGAAAGGTGCTAGATGGACGAGTTCATAGCTTATGCTTGGATTTTCTACCCTACCTACTCAAGTTTTCTTCTGTGTGGGGTTTCATATTCTCATTATAGGCAAGTTTTATAACTTTCTCCATGCTTATTGCTTACCATAAGCTTGCTAGCTCATTTTCTTGCTTGAAAATGATGATTCATGCACTAAAAAGCTATGCTTGACTTGGATTTCAATTTTTATTATGTTCCCTATTCTGATTTCAGTTCTAGATGAACCTATGATCATGTGTATATTATTCCTAAGGTATAATATGACTTGGATTGGGTTGCTTTGACAACTTATGATGCTAAGCACCTATCAACCAATGGTAAGTTTTAGGGTTTAAAGTTGATTTCTTCTATAAACCCATGACCCGATGATGGTACCATTGCAACAACACTATGGTGTTGTCTACATGACAACTGATGGTCGGGATCAAAGGTGTCAGATGATGATGACAACCTATGATCACCCCCTTAGGTCAAGGTTTGGATCAATTAGAAGTTTAATGATCAACCATTAAGTACCTTACTGATGTTATCAATCAATGATGACATTAGCTTAATATTTGATGTTGATTAATGAATATAGTCTTGATCTAACAACATGTGGTGATTTAATGGTCACTAATTATGGTGTATCAGGTCTCTACAACCTATGTTGAGTTAAGCATTGTAGTTGTAGCATCAATTAAGCCTTAGACCAATGGTTTCTTGGGTCACTTGATGCAATGGTCGGACCTATACTGTAATTGATGGTTTTAACATATGAACTTGACCCAATGGTCAAGATATAATGTTTATTCCTCCAATAAAGTGGAATGATGGCTAATGTAATATGTTGGTCCTAATAATGTGATGTAGATGGTTTCCTTTATATGATCAACTTAAGGAGCTTACTTGTTGACAATGGATAGCTTGTTTTAAATGAACAGTTGATTGTGGGTTTTACCCTACTCTCAACAAAACCCTTATTGTTGTTAACCAAAGGATGTCGAGGGTTAAATGGTGACTTTTATATATCACAACTCAATAACATCATATGTTATTCATTCAAGGTGTTTACTTATGTAAACAACCAATGGTCTTACTTTTTAAACATCCAATGGTTCTGGGTGACATTGTGGTACGGTGATATGGGTTGAATGATGATGGAACAAATGGAGGGTTACCCTTAATAAGGTATTCTTACCTATTAAATCATATGAATAGAAGGGATGATAACCATATTGTGTTGATATGTAACCCTAATGAGTTATAGCTTGTTATACCTAGCTTTAATATAATTAAATGATGGTAATTGGGTATGAATAGTCCTTGAATGACTAATACAATCATGAAGTACTTTGTTACTATTGTTGAAACCCTAGTATGATATAACTCGATGGTTACACCTTGATTTATGTGTGGGTTCATACTTGAGAATGGTATGGAATGTGATGGTGATGCTTCACTTTATGCATCCATAATCCAATAGGGATGTTGTGAGTTAGGGTTTGGGTATGAGTGTTGATTAGTAACATTAATATACGTTATCTTGTTGAACCTAAATCTAGTGCAAATAGATAAATATGAGTATCCATGTTTAACCTTCTTATATGATGGCATGATGGTGAAATAACCTCCTTAATATGATCACAACCTTAATGTGTTAATTGGTGGTTATCATAGCCACATGGTTGATACTTTCTTATAATATGATTACAACCTTAATGTGTTAATTGGTGGTTATCATAGCCACATGGTTGATACTTTCTTATACTAAACTTGTGCATTATGAATATGATGAGGGTTAATCATATCTAAATTCCTTGCATGTTGATGTGATAAAGGAATGCTATTAATGATAACATAACCTTGCTATGATTGTTTATGAATATCTCCCATCTTATTAATGTAATCTTGTGCTGATGCGGTCTATTATATGTAAGTGATGTTGTTGAGTCTTGCTATAAGGCATGGAAAGATAATGATGATCTTGCAGGGAATAGTATGATGGTCTTAATGACCTTTGGGCATGGTTGAGCCCTAAATGAGGTGTAATCCTCTTGTGTTGATAAGGGTTGATACCCTGTGATATTGTGAAAAGGATTTATATCTTATGATAGTATGATGACTAGTATAGTCTCATGAATGGCAAGTGAATAGTACCATGTGATGATGAGATGAGAAATTGTGTTTCACATGTTTTATAACTTTTGAAGTTGTGATACTTATATGCTTGCTAGATGTGAATTAGGATTTGTATGTCCATTTGTTTGATGTAGCCTTAATTCACCCAACTGGCATAACTAATCAAGTGAAACTCTAATCATGTAGTGCCCTGTGCCATAGATCCATATGAGTGTCAGAACTTGCCAGATGGTGAAATGAGTATTCCTAAGGGAAACTCGGAGCACATACTGATGAGTATGTGGGGTGCTTGTCATCCTGAATTCAAGTGTTTAGGGAGGATGACTGCGGTCATACCTAGCCCTCAGTTTGAGAACGGTTGCGGTCATATCTCGGTGATTATACATGTGACGAGATTGGAGGAAAACTATGGTTGTACCTCGGATGGTAGGGTATGTGTACCTACCTCCTTTCACTAGTGTCATGACCTGTACCAAGGACGGACTAGGCTGTTAGCAACTTGACCTCATGTGTCGTTGTGGCAGACCCGTACTGACCGAGGGCGAAGAAGATCTTAGGAGTCCGACTCTTCCTAGATCTTGTATGGCACTGATTTCGACTTAGCAGTGGTCAGTTGAATTTTGAGTGGTATTCTTAAATTCCTCAGGCCATAATAAAAGATGTAAGACAGTCGTGTAGCAAATCTGTTTAGGGTGATACACAACACTTCATATTGGATTATAACCCTTGTTTGCTTTCTTTTCACTGAGATCATGTATAGTACAATAAGAGATAATAGATATGCTTATGTTGTAGTTATGCTCATGTTGTAAACATACTTATGTTATCAAATATACTGACACTAATGGTTAAGATGTTTCTGCTAGCTATGTTTAATGTTGGTAGCCATGCCTATGTAATTAGAAATGCTTAAACTTCTAATCATGCCTATGTAGTTCATTGTGTTATGATGTTAGTTCTACTTATGATATAGATCTGTTTCCTTTATTTAAGATGCCAATATTGATAGCCATGTTATGTTACTAGACATATTCATGATGTCAGGGATGCTTATGCTACTAGATTGTTTGTACTGTTAGCAAGGAGTATGATGATAGTCAGATTAATTATAATGATTGTTATTAGATGCAATTTGATGATAGTTGAGTAGATATCTATCCAAAGAAATGGTTTTATTTGTTATCTGTATATGCATTGATGATCATACTTGTTGCTAAGATGATTTGCTTAATCTATTTAGTATAATTAAACTGTTCAATCTGTTCAATTGATTATTAAATACTCAAACTGCTTAGTTATCTACTATTTAAAATGTTGTAATCAATAAGTGTTGTTGGAGGTTATATCTCTTGCTGGGACATGGGTCTCACTCTTGTGGTTCACCACATTTTGTTAGGTAATCGGAAATGACGAAAACAAACATGTGGCAGCAAAGAGGAGCTATATTAATGAATCTTTGTGAAAGTTGATTAGATGTCTAGTGTGTCCTAGAGTCATCCATGTACTCTCAGGTCTGAGCAGGAAAAGTTTGTATATGGTGTTTCAAACAAATAGTAATTTTTTTAGCATGTTAATGTTTGTTGTGTGGTATATACAAATATTGTTCTCCTGTGTATATATGTTGTGGCTAAGGATATAGAACAATTTGTATCAAATTCTTGGCATAGTATGGATACAAGAAAGATGTTGGGATCTTATTCAAATGTTACTAAGCTGGTGCTGATGTTGAAATCAGTTTTAATTTACCCATATTTTTGGGTATGTGATTAATTAGTGATCGATTGTGCTTTATGTTTTGAGTAATCTTGTTTAATGTAACATGTTCTCACATCATGTGCCTTAGAATCCAAACTCCAAGCTATCCTCCAGGGGCTAGAAGTCTGCCTCTCCAACAATTGGGATAACTCCTTGATCGCTTCTGACTCCATGCAAGTCGTAGCCTTGGCGTCCAGTACTGATGACTGCCTTGGGAAGTACATTCCCTATGTCTCAAAGATTAAGCACCTCATCCATAGGAGTGGTGGTCATATAAAGCATATCTCTAGGGAGCAGAATGGTGTGGCATATACATTAGCCAAGCATGCTCGTTCTATCTTTGAAAACTTGTCTTTTATAAACAGTCCTCCTTGGCTCAATGTGAGCATTTGTGTATACATTAAATCTCTGTTTTCCTACACTAGAGAGTGGGCTCAATACAAGTATCTCTATGGTTGTGAAAAAAAGCATGTTTAAACATAAAGCAAGGTTAGTGGTCTTACACTGACCATCCCATCCGCGCTTGGTACCTTATTGGCCTTCCCTTCTGGGATTGACTTGTCATTGACCTTCGTATCTGGGCATGGTCATCAGTCATCTCCATAATGAATTCCCTCTTTTCCTACCCTCTCGGTTTAGCACCTTGGGTATGAGTAGGTTATATTCATATATACAGTGATACTCTTAGGGAATTATAATTTGCACGAAGTAAATAAATAACCAAGAAGATTAATGGCAATACACTCGGGAAACTTCCGAGAAACCTCAAAATTCGATAAGGAGGTTATCCATAATTAGCCACAACCCTTTCTTCAAGGATGACTTAATTTCTAATAAGATTAAAGCAGATTCACCCAACCAAGCAATCAACTTGTATTAATGTATAACATCCATGTATTACTACTGTGTTCACAAAATATTACTTAAGACTGACTTGGGCCCCAAGTTAGGGTTTTGGGGTCAAATTAGGGTTTCATTAGGGTTAAGATTCCCAATCATTAATGATCAAATATTAGACTTTTCCAAATTTATAAACCCTAATTTGGTGACATACTAATCCTTGGTCCTAGATTAGCTCCAATTGTATCATTTTATCAAATTAGTTTCAAAATATGACCATTGATTTTGTGAGATTAGGGTTTCTATGTGTTAAATACCATTAAAGTATATATCTTTAAGCACTTTTGGAATTCAAAATCTAATTAGGAAATCAAACCAATTCTATTGGTTTCTACGCATTTTTCTAATGAATATCATATATATTTGATATATTTGAACTTACTATTTATTTTCTAGAATTATTTCAAGATAATCCTACTGGGAACAATCTTGGCTTGCCACATTGTCAGACGATTAGACAAAGACGTGCCATTGGGTCGAGGCCTAGACAATCAGCTAAAACCATGGTGGCGGCCTCCGTCTACGTGGCTTAGTTGAAAAATGAGGGTAAAGGTTAGAAATACCCTTACCTGAACACGTAGGCTCGAGGGATCGGTTTGTCTTTTTGCCCAGTTGTCTTTCTCTTTCATCCTTCTTCTTCTTCACAAATAAGTCCTTGGTGAGTCAACTCAATAGTTGATTCTGAGTTTCTGGGTTCTTTAGCGGCAATCGAGGGTGGTGTCCTCTTCATCTCGCCTCACCAAACTTTCCTATAGCCTTTGATTACTCGAGGGAGGTAAGAATAGAGAGGAAGGAGAGAAGGGTTCTTTGGCGGGGCACAAAGAAGAAATGAGAGAGAAATATAGGGTATTCTATGGAATTAGAGGCATGAGTTTCCATTAGATCTAAGGGGTATCATAAAGATTTTTGGAGAGCTACAATGCCTTATATAGGCTTGGACTAGCAAGGCCAATTACCAAAGGGGTCTGCCTCTCTGTGGCAAATGGGGAAAGTCCCTATAGGACTCCAAAGCAGGATCATCTAGGGATGGACAGACTTAGATTCTCCTTCTGAGTTCAATGGGAAAGTTTTTAGGTGTTCACATGGATTAGAGAGTGAGAAAGAGGGGAGTGAAAGGGGAGAAAGGTGATACTATAGCCAGTTTCTCAATTTGGTCTGAGGTAGAAGACGATCCCTAGATCGTCGATTGTTGATCCAAGGGCCACAGGGCCGCATGACAACTTAAAGGTTCAGGCCCTATGTTTTGTAATCCGATTAAATGTGACAATAAAATACATTTATCAATTAATAATCAGCTTTAGGGAACTTATAAAATTCATAACTCTCTCCTCTTTTCTCCAATTGAACCCCATTTTTTAGGAAACTTTCTAATAACTTAATCCGAATTGGGTAAGAGTTGGTGGCATAACACGGAGGTTAAATGTCTTGTACTTGCCTATCAAGCATTTTCTATATTTGAATTATTTAAGGCATATAATAGTTCTTTTCCTAACCAAACATGGCAAGCAAATACTATTTTGAGATTCTCTTTATTTGATGCAAGATAGGGCCGAATAAATCTTATTAGTTGCATTTCACTTGTTTTTCAAGAAAGTTCCAAAGCAATTCCCTATTTTAGCTATCAATTATTCATTACTTTTGGAAATTCCTATATTACTGAGTTTTCCACTTTTTTTGAACCACCAATTAATAATGGATGATTTAAAACACACAAAATACATGAAATCCTCTCTATATGGAGAAATTTCATTCAAAATCCAAAATTACCAAACAAGACATAGAAAACTCAATCTTTCTAATGTGTCTTAAATAAAACATTATTTAACTTCAAATATATGTAAAAATACATGAAAATTCAGATTATAACACCCCACAATTCCAGATTATTCGGACTTTGGTGTGATGCTGACAAATAGACCCGTATCAAAATCAAAACCCACACTTTATTAGAATATTATGAAACTTTTTAGAAATCCTATAGGCCACTAGGAATATCTGATTGAGCCCAAATTTTGGGATTATCTCTAAGTTTAGGCTAAGTTTGGGCTAAAAAAGAGTACGACAAATACCCTTTTCTGCCTCTTCAAGTATTTCACTAATTTAGTTACCTAGGTCACATATATCCATAAAAATAGTTCAAATCTTATAGTTATCTCTATTTACTCATAATATTGTGGTATACTAAGTATTAGGTCCTACTACATTCATTTGTATCCGGTTATTTGGATTTCAAAAAAAAGACTAGATAATGCTCATTCAATTATCTAGGCCATTCATCTCTTTGAAGTCTTTTAGAAACTTACATATTATCTTATTTGCAGTTTCTCATAACCTCACAATATGAATAGGTTCATAGATATGCATGAAATTCCAATTCATTTATCCTATCTTGCAATGAGCCCATTTTCTATAAAAATAGCCCAATTGGGCTTGGATTAGATTCTAAGGCCCATAGTTCATACTTAGGCCTTCCAATTGATCCAACCAACTTATTATTCTATTAATTTAAAAATTAAGTCTTGTCATAATCATATTATCTTAATCCAAATTTACCAAATTTGTGGATCTAACAATCCTAGTCACTATTAATGTCGTGGTACTTTCAGATCGTTTAACATGAGTGTTGGTGTGAGACCCCTAAACTTGCTTAAAGTGTTGAATAAGATTAATTATCATAATTAAATTCTTATAACCTAATATAACATTGTGATATGCTTTGAAATCATAAGACAAGATTAAGTTTCAAATTTGGTCCAATTTGGATACTTTTTGAGCAAGTTATGCAATTTTATGCACATTTTGGACTTTTCTACAATTTACCCAATTGAGAGGTTTTCTTTGCAATTGATCACTTGAATTATATTCCTTGGATATTATCTCATCATTCTTGAGCTTGTTGAGCCATGGGGTGCCTATTTAAACCTTAGTTTGAAGGTGTTTTCCTTGAGGATATTTTAGGGTTTATCCCCCTTCATGGATGAGCTACCTTTGTCTTGGAAATTCGACAATGGAAATCTAAGCAGGTCTATATGTATGGTGGGGGATCTTCTTATGTGTGTGCTTGTATATTATTAATAGTTTAAGGCCATGGACACTTGAAAAGATACTAGAACTTTAACTTTTTCTTTTTCTTTATCTTAAAGTTTCATATACTTATCCCTAAGCACCCGAACGAGACATTTGCTCTGTACCACTTCTCTATATCTATTAAACTCATTCTCCCTCTATGTTTCTGTAAATTTCCTATCCAAATAAGAAGAAAGAGGGGATCTTCTTGGAAAAAGAATCTAGGATTGTAATTGACTTCCTTTTAGGATTTGAAAAGTTTCCTTGTAGTGATCTTGGCCTAAAAGAGTAAGAATACCCTTATTTACTCCGTTGATTTCTTTTTTATCCTTCCTCCCACTTTTCTCCAGGTTGTAACCTTGTTGTTCCATGGTAGAAATTGCTTTAAAGCTCTAAAACCCTACCTTTCTTACTCCTTATGCTTAGGGTTTGCTCATTTGATGAAGAAAGGTTCTAGATGGACGAGTTCACAGCTTATGCTTGGATTTTCTACCCTACCTTCTTGTGTTTTCATATGTTTGGGAGTTTATCTTCTAATTAGAGGCATGTTTTATAACTTTCTCCATGTTTATTGCTTACCATAAGCTTGCTAGCTCATGTTCTTGCTTTTAAATGATGATCCATGCACTAAAAAGCTATGCTTGACTTGGGATTCGATTTTTATAACGTTTCCTATTCTGATTTTAGTTCTAGATGAACTTGTGATCATGTTTACATTATTCCTAAGGTATAATATGACTTGGATCAGGTTGGTTTGACAACCTATGGTGCTAAGCACCTATTAATCAATGGTCAATTTTTGGGTTTAAAGCTGATTTCTTCTATAAACACATGACTCGATGATGGTACCATTACAACAACCGATGGTGTTCTCTTCATGAAAACTGATGGTGGTGACCAAGGGTGTCAACTTATTTTCACCCCTTAGGTCAGGTGTTGGCCTAATTAGAAGCCTAGTGATTAACAACTAAGTACCCTAATGATGCTATCAATCAATGATGATATTAGTTTGATATTTGATGTTGATTAATGAATATAGTGTTGATCTAACAACCTATGGTGAATTAATGATCACCAATGATGGTGTATGAAACCTCCAAAACCTATGGTGATTTAATCATATAGTTGTAGCATCAATTAAGCCTTAGACTAATAGTTTCGTGGGTCACTTGATGCAATGGTCAGACCTATACTGTAATTGATGATTTTAAAATATGACCTTGACCCAAAGGTCAAAATCTAATGTTTATTCCTCCAATAAAGTGGAATTATGGCTAATGTAATATGTTGGTACTAATAATGTGATTTATATGGCTTCCTTTATATGATCAACTTAAGGAGCTTATTTGTTGACAATGGATGGCTTGTTTTAAATGAACAATCGATTATGGGTTTTACCCTACTCTCAACAGAACCCTTATTGTTGTTAATCAAAGGATGTCTAGGGTTAAATGGTGACTTTTATAGATCACAACTCAATAACATCATAGATGGTTCATTCAAGGTGTTTACTTATGTAAACGACTAATGACTTTACCTTTTCAACATTTCATGGTTAGAAGTTGATGCCTCAATATTCCCATTGTTTTGGATGAAGCGTGTAGTGTAATATTATGATTCAAATGATGAGAATTTGATGGTTCAATGCCTTAAACGTGTAGTCTTACCCTTTCCCTCGTATGATTATGATTTATAGTCACCATAATGAGTTAATGGGTAACCCTAATGAGGTATAGCTTGTTATACCTAGCTTTAATATAACTAAATGATGGTAATTGGGTATGAATAGTCCTTGAATGACTAATACAATAATGGAGTACTCTTTTATTGTTGTTGAAACCCTAGTATGCTATAACCCGATGGTTACACCTTGATTTATGTATGGGTTCATACTTGAGAATAGTATGGAATGTGATGGTGATGCTTCATCTTATGCATCCATGATCCACTGGGGATCCTGTGAGTTACAGTTTGGGTATGAGTGATGATTAGTAACATTAATATAATTTATCTTGTTGAACCCAACTCTAATGCGATTAGATAAAGATGAGTATTCATGTTTAACCTTCTTATATGATGGCATGATGGTGAAATAACCTCCTTAACATGATTATAACCTTAATGTGTTAATTGGTGGTTATCATAGCCACATGGTTGATACTTTCTTATGCTAAACATGTGCATTATGAATATAATGAGGATTAATAATATCCAGATTCCTTGTATGTTAATGTAATAAATGAATGTTCTTAATGTTAATATAACCCTGCTATGATTGTTTATGAATATCTCCTAGCTCATTAATGCAATATTGTGCTGATCTGGTGTATTATATGTAAGTGATGTCGTTGAGCCTTGTTATAAGGCATGGAAAGATAATGATGATCTTAGAGGGAATAGTATGATGGTCTTAATGACCTTTGGGCATGGTTGAGCCCTGAATGAGGTGTAATCTACTTGTGTTGATAAGGGTTGATACCATGTGATATAATGAAAAGGATTTATATCCTGTAATATTATGATGGTCTTAATGACCTTTGGGCATGGTTGAGCCTTGAATGAGGTGTGATCCTCTTGTGTTGATAAGGGTTGATACCCTATGATATTGTGAAAAGGATTTATATCCTGTGATATTATGATGGTCTTAATGACCTTTGGGCATGGTTGAGCCCTGAATGAGGTGTAATCCTGTTGTGTTGATAAGGGTTGATACCCTGTGATATTGTGAAAAGGATTTATATCATGTGATAGTATGATGGTCTTAATGACCTTCGGGTGTGGTTGAGCCCTGAATGAGGTATAATCCTTTTGTGTTGATAAGGGTTGATACCCTATGATATTATGAAAAGGATTTATATCTTGTGATAGTATGATGACTAGTGTGGTCTCATGAATGGCAAGTGAATAGTACCATGTGATGATGAGATGAGAAATTATGTTTCACACATTTTATATCTTTTAAAAGTTGTGATATTTATATGCTTGCTAGAAGTGAATTAGGGTTTGTATGTCCACTTGTTTGATGCAGCCTTAATTCACCCAATTGGCATAACTAATCAAGTGCAACTCTAATCATGTAGTGCCTTGTGCCATAGAGCCATCTTCAGTGTCAGAACTTGCTGGATGATGAAATGTCCTGAGGGAAACTCGAAGTGCATACTATTGAGTATGTGGGGGTGGCAAGTTGAATATATATCCTTGTCATCCACAATGCAGGTTGTGGAGGATGGCTATGGTCATGCCTCATACATCTGATGTGATTGAGGACAACTGCGGTTGTACCTCGGATTAGAGGGTTTTGTATACCCTGGTTTCTAGTGTCGTCACCTGTACCAAGGGCAGACTAGTGGTTAGCAGCTTGACTATATGTCGCTGTGGTGACAACTTTCACTGATATGTCACTCCCTTTTTACTCGTACTAACCAAGGGGAAGAGATCTTAGGATACTGACTGCCACACCCCAATATTTATAAACCTAACTAAAAGGATCATAATGATAATGATGAAATCTGGATAGGTTGAAACTGAGATATATGGATCGTAGAGCGATAGCGTCGGGCCCAATTTGAGTATGTTTCACTTTTAGTATATAATTAAGTGTGAATATGTAAGTTTACCATCTTATGATGCTAGAATGGGCCCCATGAAATGTTGGACTTGTATATAAGTTGATAGGAGATTTCTACTCAAGTTCAGTGAGTTTTGGAAATAAGTAGAAAAAAATGATAATGTACTTGTATGCAGATCGATCAATCTTGAAGTCTTATAATATTCTAATATACATTTGAGGATTTTTGTCCATATATAATTTCATTGAAGTTAAGGGTAGGTTGAGGATATTGTACAAAAAAGAGTGGATTAGTTTTAAAAAAACTATCTTTACGTAGAGAAAGATAAGATGAAACAACGAAAAATAAAATCCAAGATCAACTGGGTTAATGATGTGACCTATGCAAATTTAAGAAAATTGTAATTTGAACAGGCAAGTATTGGTCTAATTGACTAATGGGTCGGCAATTCTATTGGAAAGCGTATGATTAGAAAGAAGGATAGATTAATGTGCAAGCAATATTCGTGGTCCACCCATGGAAAACTAGAGGCACGTACAAAAGTTCCTTTCCAATTGGATTAGAAGCATTAAATATCCTTGGTGCATTATAATATGTCATTTTGAACTATACAAGGATGTTAGGCAAACCGGGAGTCCTGTTTTCTCTGGCTCATAATTCTTGATTCGTTCAGGGCACAAATTCGTACAACCATAAAAAGGGACGGAAGAATCTAGAATCTAAGGATACGAAGATATAAAATACTAGTACGCTTGGAATAATAAACTATCACGAGGACAATGCCACAAGTTTCATAATCGGAAAGATTGAGAAGGGTGTAACTAGCACGGTGTTAGGGCATCACAAAATATAGTGAAAGGAGTTTGTCTCTCACATACTACCACTGCTGGCGAGACGAGATAGACAAAGATGTCATGTCTTGCAGGTTGGGTAGGCGACCGCCCATGCTGAACAGAAAGGAAGAGGGGGCGGCAATTTTCATGCCTACTCGTAGCATGGGTCGAGAGTTTCACCTCGTCGGAGAAGCGCTAGGCGGCGACGCCTGATGTCAGATGCAGAACAGGGGAGAAGTGTCCCCTTCGCTGTGTGTGTATGGGACAGAGAACTCAAATTTGAGCAATAAAGATGTCTATAGAAAGCTTATAATGTCTATTATTTTATTAAAATTAGTTAGGAGGGGTTTTCTGATGTATGATATTTATTATAATTCGATTAATAGAAGCTATGAGATTTCAATGTTTTGGGCATTAAAAATAGCAAACGAGTTTAGAAATTATGAGTATATTACAGAATATGTATTTCGATATGCTAAACATTATTACAAGGTCTGATCTTTCATATTTGATCATTTACCTACGTTTTGATGTAAACCCTAATAAGGGTATTTTGGGTATATTACCCATTATTTGATGATTAAGTGATATGACATTTTTGCCCACCCCATGTTATACAATTTTCTTATTATTCCCAAAGTCTTGATATAGCTTCATGTATATTTATATATACATAATGTGAATTATAATGTAAGTGGACATTATGTATGATAATATATGACTATTTGAGACAATAACTAATCTATATGCTATTTGCTCTTGTATATGACTTTAATCGTATTTTCTTCTCTGGTGACATAACTAAACTCATTGAGATTAGTATATACAATTATGTTATATGATTTGTCTAAATATATGATGTATTTATATATTAGTATATAATAAGATCTTGCTTTATATGGTTATCTGGATACCATATCACATATGGTTTTAGATGTATATTCAACATTAAGATTTCTATCATAGTTTTGAAGTGAGTTATGCTCAATCTAAACAAGAAATCTAGTTTGGTTTATGGTGTTAGGGTGAAGGGATTAGGGTGCAAGATGTTAATGAAGATGACAATTAATATAAATCATGTTAATTTCAGGAACCTAGGAGTGACTCGAGGACAACGAGAATAACTTAGGATTTACTTTGCTCTAGGTAAGCGGGTCATGCCACTATACATATTTACATTGGTTGAATTGGATGTTATGTATGATTTATGGATTGGGCTTTCAATTTCAAGTTCAATGCTCAAATCACGTTCATCGTATAAATTGCTTGATGTTTGTTATATCATATGTCTTATGTTTATCATGTTCATTAAGATTAGAGATTATGATTAATGATCAACGATTAATGAATTTTAAAGTTCATGTTTCAAGAGGGAGAAATCCCATCATGTTAAGTTCAAGGATCATGCTAATGCTAAGTTCATGTTAATGATCAAGTTAATTGGAATTGAATTAGTTTGTATATGCTTCTCAAATCATGGACCTTTATGGTCATTATAGGCATTCATGCCAATTATGGGCTTTTATATCCAAATCATGGGCATTCGTGCCGTTATGGGCTTTCCTAGCAATCATGTGCTCTTAAGTGGGCATCATAGAGAGGGGCATATATTACTGTTCAATTCTTCATGTTATAAGAATCATGTAATCAAGAATGCTTAAGTCAAATTCATGTCAAGGTTTTCTTTCAAGTCAAGTATACATGTTTATTTTCAGTTCTTATAAAATGTATAGTGCCGCTTACTGATGTGTGTCTTTGTTTTCGCATGGCCATGGGACGAGATGTCCCTAGATCAAGGAGCAAAGAAAATTGTAGTTAGTGCTTCGAAGTAGAGATTTCCAGGACTTATCTTGGTGGGGTGCCATCTACACCTTAGAAGATAAAGTATCAAGTTTCCAAAGAAGAATTATGTCATAGATTTGTTCTACCTTTCATGTAGTAGGTGTTAGTTCAAGGATGAGATCAGTTTATGCTATTAGTTTTCTCTTTCAAAGAACAATGTATGAATCAAGATTTCCATCAAATGCAAGGTGTTTCATTTATCTTGTTGTTATCATATATCATGTTTTGTAATGTTCCTCCAAGCCAAGTGACCCATGTTATGGACAACAAAGGGTTTGCTTCCGCTGTCATGTATGTGCTTGGAGGGGTGTTACACCGACACTCCTAGATCTTGTACGGAACCGAATAGCCCTTCGCAGGGGTCGTTTGGACTTTGGATGGTACGATTCAAATTCTCCAGAGCATAATAAAAGATGTAAGACAACCGTGTAGCATATCTGTTTAGGGTTACACACATCACTTCATATTGGATGATAACCCTTCTTTTCTTTCTACTCATTAAGATCATGTATAGTACAATGAGAGATAATAGATATTCTTATGTTGTGGATATACTCATGTTATAAGTGTGTACATACAATAGTCTTGTTCAAGTTGATAGAGATATTATTATTGTTGGCTATGATTATGACATTCGTTATCACATATTGTTAGCTATGCTTATATTGCTATCTATGCCTTTATAACTAGAGATGTCTATACTGCTAATCATGCTTATGCAAATAGTTGTGCTTATATTGTTAGCTCTACTTATGATGTTGATATGTTCAACTTGATAGACGTGCTGATGTTATTAGCTATGCTTATGATACTAGACTTATTCATGATGTTAGAGATGCTCATGCTGCTAGACTCCTTATACTGTTAATAGGGATATGAGAATAGTATGGCTAATGAAGATAGTTATTATCTGCTCCTTTATGTATTTTGTTAATCATCAGTGTTGTTGAGCTTATTTATTATATATGATTAAACTACTTAAACTACCTCATTATCTAAAAATGTTGGAATCAATAAACGTTGTTGGAGGTTATATCTCTTGCTGGGACATGGGTCTCACCCTTGTGGTTCGCCACATTTTTTAGGTAATCGATAGTGACGACAACAGAACCATGGAAGTAAAGAGGAGCTATAGTAATGAATCTTTGAGAAAGTTTATTAGATGTCTAGTGTGTCCTAGAGTCATCGCGAGATAAATTTGTATATGGTGTTTCAAACGAATCAGACTTTTGTTTGTGTGGCATATACGAATATTGTTCTCCTGTGTATATATGTTGTGGCTAAGGCAATAGAACAATTTGTATATGCTTGTTTGTATGGCATATACGAATATTGTTCTCCTGTGTATATATGTTGTGGCTAAGGCAATAGAACAATTTGTATCAAATTCTTGGCATAGTATGTATATAAAAAACATGTTGGGCTCTTATGCAAATGTTTCTAAGCAGGTGCTGACGTTGAAATTGATTTTAATTTACCCATATTTTTGGGTATGTGGTTAATTGGTGTTTGATTGTATTTTATATTTTGAGTAATCTCGTTTAATGTAACATGTTCTCACAGTTGGGCTTCTATATTAGGGGGAACATCGATCTAGAATCGGACTAGACCAAAATAGAATGGATAGAGGAACAAACTAGCTAAATTATGGACAGTAGACCGAACGGTTTTAAAATGGGATCAACTTGAATCGTTTTATTTCAAAGGAGGATCAGACCGGAATAGACCATTGGACCATAATTAAACTTTTCTTGTGTTTTGCAACTTAAATTATATTAGAACTAAGACCGTATTAATTACTTATAACACTAATATATCAATAATATCAAATATTTACACTAGTAGCATTCATATGTGTGATTTTTTACTTAACATAACTACAAATATACAAGAACTATATACCTAGATTGGTCCTCGTTCTGGTCCACCATTTGGCCACTCTTGCACCAGACCGGACCAAAGACTAAACTTTTAAAATATATGGACCACAGAGTGGATCAAACTTGAAATAGTGTAGGATCGGACCAGACCCAATGGAATAGTTTGGTATGCTCTTGTGGTCTAGACTAATATTTTCTCACCCATACTTCCATATTTGTCACTGCATGAAAGGGTGAATGTGAAGTGCGATGTGTTGATTTAAAAATATCCAAAACTTAATTTGTCAATAATAAGGCGGTGTGAGGATGCTCCAAATCACAAGATAGATAGAAAAGCCAATAATGCAAAACATTAATGTATTTTCTTTCAAGTATATGTTAAAATAACTTGCAAGATACTATAGTGTCAAGGCCCGATATAAATGCTTATAAGCATCATAGACAACAATCATGTCATTGTTGTTCATTCAAGGGTTGCATTGAGTTGTTTCCTCTTAATAATTGCCTCATTTTTTGTCTTTTTCCACCCCATTCTTTTGGTTTCAGAGGGGTTAACAAAAATGAATCCTAAACAATGAGAACAACAAAAAGGAAAATGAAAAAGAAAAAGGACACATGCAAGTCTTGCCAGTTGCATATAAAAGTGGCATGTAAGGTAGATGTGTCACCTTTAAGATTAAATGAAACAAAGTATGACCACCATAGTCTTCAGGGCAAGCATGTTGATAGAACTAGACCCCTTTTTTCCCCATTTATCTAATAATCTTGATGGACATCCCCTTTCATAGTCACCTAAAAACATGTGTTAAAAGGGGAGAATGTCAATTTGTGGGATACCCCTAGATGTTTAGGGGTTAGGCCATAAGATCACCAAGTAACATGGACCCAATCATCTGTCCTAGGTCCTGAGGTAGAACATTCAAGAAAAGACATGCCCCAAATGCAACATCCTTGTCAATAAATCCCAGATCAAAAAGAAAAGACCTTGAGGGCGCATGGACTACTATTTGGATGTGTGGACGACCTATGATCCTAAGGTATACGACGATATCAATCATGGGCCTAATCATCCCTCCTACAACCTAAGCTCTCACGATATGTTAGGATAATTGGACATGTGCTGGACATGGGTGAATGGAATTTAGATTTTTGTCTAGCAATTTCTTATGGAGTTTGGTGAAATGGTTGAATACATTGAGGATTGGACTCCAAGAGTGACGTTCAAACAAGTTGGTCCGCAACAAAATACGTATCAATTGTATATCCGGCTCGATTGACAACCTTCTCATTGTGAGAATTTGTTATATGATTTCACGAGTGTGACTCTGATCATAAAAACAAAAGACTATGATCATTATTTGAAAAACTAGAAAGACTAAAAATAGAATGTTAACATTAAGCAATTAACATACGACATTTGATGTGTATACACAAAGGATGTGCCAGAAGGAGAATTACCAAAAGCTGACCCTGCATAGCCTGCCCAAAATGAATCAGGCCGTAGCACACATCGCTTAGCCGGAGAACTTCTTGCGCACTGTCACTGATCGCCTCCCTTCGGCAATCTTCGCCCCTTTCGCGACAGACACGAGTCCAAGATTCGTCTACGTGACTACGTTCGCTTTGTTATCTGGAAGTTTTGACATAACTGCGGCTTTCCCATGGATGTCAGTGAGGCATTTGTGGTTTATGCCTCTACCTATCATTCGACTGTCAAACTTGCGGCGACGTAAACACCATGAAGTATGGCGCTGGCGACCTTGCTGAAGCTACGGCAAGGTATCGTTCTCTGTTTTTCTTAGCCTCTTCGCTCAGTTACAATCTGTGTCATTTATCTTGTTCGTAAAGAAATTTATTTAATTTGGAATTTCCTTTTAATTCAAATCCTTTTTACAGCATGCTGCTTCTATTCCAGTTTCTTCTTCTTCTTAACTATATGAACACACAATTGTTTTGCAAGAGCTGGAGCACGCTGTGGCCCAAATTTGTGGTGCAAAAGGGTATAACCTATTGGGACCCGAACCCGTGTGTACTCCCTCTGTTTGGAAGTGGTGATGCTAACTTTGTATCTAACTTGTGGTAGTTTTATAGATGCTAACGCACATCTGATTTTGCAAAACAAATATAAGCTATCTGCTTTCATATATTTTGGCTGTAAGCTGTCAAATTTACTGTAATTTGATGATAACTTGTTTTTATCTATCGAGCTTTCTCGTTTGTATTTAACTTGATTGAGAGAGTTATGAAGCAAACTTCAGTGCTTGGGATAGTTTAACAAAACATGGCAGTTCATCTCATCATCATCATCCAAGCCTCAATGCCATGTTGGGGTCGGCTACATTGCAGTTCATCTGAAAACAAACAAACAAACAAACATAACATAACATTTGGAGGGTTGGTTTCCGTAATCATGGATGTGTTTCACAATTGATCCTCTTGCATTGTAGTACAATCATTTCATTCAAATGGAAAACAAGAACCAATCAATTGATGAGTTACAACATCTGTCAAGGATGTGACTGAAGATAGACGCTATAATTTATTAGTGAAAACTCCATTAAAAATGACAACTTAGTTTGAATCCAAAGCAAAAGGCCGCTTTTTGCAGTAATGTTAGTTTCTGTAGTATGTACATAATTATATTGCTGCGAAAGTTTAACAACAATATATCTGTGACTTCTTAATATCTTCATTTAGGAAACCTCATTGACATCATTACGAAATTCTCTTTTTCTTGTGTATGACTTTTTTCCCCTGAGAAACTAAAATGCTGAACGCTCTGCCCGAATTTAATATATCCCCAAATTAAGATGCCTTTTTGTTGGGATTATAGATGATTCCTCAATGAAGCATTTTCTATCACTTTTGCGGTGACTGCTACATTATTTTATAATGTGAATATGCATACAGGAGTTCTTAATTCCTACATGGTTCTCAAGATTCAATTTGAGTTCTACATATTTTCCCTTCTAAAATCATTCATCATTGCAAAATGAGCTGAAATTGGAAGCAAGTTAAATAAATTCAAGACCTTTAGGCAAGGCATATTATTGGCTTTGCTAGCAATCTCTTGGTCACAGAACTGTTTTTCAGTCTTTCATTTTCACAACATATTTCACAGCATTCTTGATTTAGAAATCAATGCTAATTCGTGTTCAGTGTCGTTCTTCTTATGTATGAGATCTAACACAATCAACCATGCCATTGGTTACAGTGTCACATGATAGAGTACTTTTTGAATACAATTTGTAGTCTTTAATGGTATATGCTAGTGGTCTAACACAAACGATAGTAGAATACTGAAGAAACTATTTGTTCTAGCAAGTATAAGCTTGTCAAATTCTATTTGTTCTATTACTCTAGAGAGATGTGGGGCCAAGTCAGAATATACCACAGGAACACATAATAAGCCGGACCTTTATGTTCTTCTTGAAATGCAGTTACATCTTTTAAAGACGCAGACATCTAATATAGTTGCTAAATTTCATGAGGAAAAACTTTAGATTTCCTTCCAAGCCGCATCTTCTGATGAGATGACCACAAGCTTTAAGTGGGTAGTTGAATGCCTTACAAAAGATTTTACTTGATCCTAGTATGCAGTGAAGATAACCTAAAATCTTATTATAAAAGGGTTTACAATGGACCAAAAGCCCAAAGACTGCCAAAGAGAGTGCATGTGAGCTAAAAATAGGATCATGATTGTCAAAGAAGACATGCCGTGGCCTAGCCTGGATGGGTACCTAGACCGTCTAGGCACATGTCATATTTTTATATTATGCATTTATATACATAATAAATATAAGATATATTTGTTGGATCTAGGGCTCTAGAGGGGGGGGGTTAATAGAGCTTCAAAAATTCTCACAAGATAGATTAAATCTTCAAATTATATCAATCAAAACCAATAGCTTAAGTGCAATTTGAAGTCCTAACTAACAAGCATAGCAAGGATGAGAGAAAATGGAAGAAACACTTGACAAGGTCATTTAGAGTGGTTCCACTCTCCAAACTAGGAGAGAGTCAGTCCACTACCTAGAGAGGTCATCCTCTAGGACTTTGCAAGTGCTTTCTTATATATATTCACCAATAAGAGTTACAACACAAGACCACCAAAGGACTTACCTATCAAATACAAAGAGTCTTCCGCCTTACCAAGGACTTACCCACTTTGCAAGAGTCTTCCGCCTTCTTCCAAGGACTTACCTACTCTTGCACAAGTCTTCAGCCTTCAAGGATTACCCACTCTTCTTGGATCTTCAACCTTTGCCTTCTCCTTCACCTGGAGAAGATCTTCACCTCTTCTTCGACCTTGAAGAAGAAGAACAACAACTCCACTTTTACTCGGAGTAGCTTGCTTCATCTTTGCTTCATTGAGGAAAGGGGTAGGGAAGATGGAATGGAATGGGACCTTTACAAGCACAAGGAAGTAGCTCTCTTACAACTAGTCTGTCTCACTCATAATCACGAAATGAAGTGTAAACTAGAGAGAGAAATGGGCTCAAGGAGTTGTAACACACTCAACTATAGCAAGGACTTCGAATAACATGAATGAGTAAACTTGAAATGAACTCCAAGGGGTCCTATTTATAGCTGGGGGTGTTCCCTTGAGTGTGGGATCACTTAAGGGCGAAATATAGCTGTTTTCCAAGTTGCAACAGATATATTCTCGCTCAAAACAACTCACCAACGTTGTAATCACTTTTTGTGCTTTTCCGTACTGTACATTCAGTCGAATTTCAATAAAGGTATCTCGACCGATCCACTAAATGACAAAATCAATTTTCAAACTATCGGTCGAGTTTGTTCTCGGAAACTCGACCGATGAGCTAAAATCAGTTTTGTTCAGGGAGTCGGTCGGTCGAGTTCTGTGAGTGTACAACTCGACCAATTAGTCTCTCTAGAAAATCCATCACTGGATCGGTCGAGTTTCCAACTCAATCGATAAACAACATGTGACAAATTTTCTAAATTGACATTTGAGTGATTAAATCTTGGAATTAAGTGTCCCTGATTTTTCTCATCTTAGTTACAAGTCATATCATCAATACAAGTGGTTACAAAAATCATCTAAGGTCATTTGGAATGATTTCCCAAAACGTACACTTGCATTGCTTTTGACTTGAATTTGAACAAGCTAGGGCTTGTATAATTTGATCCTTTTCATGTACCTAAGGCCTGAAATCAACCTTGAACAAACATATTCGATACATAGGAATGGAATGGTTAAGTAATTATCAAAATATGGGCAATATATAACTTTTAAGTCAACATTCTCCCCCTTTTTGACAATAACAAACCATTCCTCAATCATATTGAAAAGGATGTTGAAGTTATATCTTTGTCTTGTGAATTTCAAGGGGATTCAAGATTTGACAATGTGAATTGCTCCCCCTCAATCTATGCTTACTCTTTCCTGCATAGTTAGTCTATTTACACAAAGCAACATGACATATATATACTATATGGTCCTTTAGCAAGTCACATGATAAAGCATATAATGAACAAGAAAAGGATCACATAGGCAATCAAAACAATATGGTTGAGCTTCAAAACATTGAACATCTCTCCCCCTTTTGACATTATCAAAAAGGAAGGGGGGTAGAAGAGAGCAGAAAATGTCTTCCCCAAGCACAACAAAGAATACATGCACAACATGCAATCTCAAAGCATACACCAAACAGAGACGAGAGAAACAAACAATCTAAGTCATAATCAAAATATGGTAAAACAGACACCAACTCATGAGATATAGTAAATCAAAGAGTAAGTGCAAAAATAATTAAGATTACAACCCAGAAAGCATGTTCTCAAAAATAACTACAAGCCAAACGATGAAAGCTAGATGATAAAATAGTACAACTCAGAAAATGTGCCCAGATGTTTGTAATACAAAATAGCCATGAAAGATATATATGATCAACATCTAGACTAAAACATAGAACAACTAAACATCTAAGCTATCTATGTCCACAATATCATCATCATCAGCATCAGAAGCATCATGCTCGTAGTCATCATCTCCGTCTGAAGGTGCAATAGAGAGAACAACATCACCTTCATCACCGGAGGCACCAACAAAGCCATCAGAGCCATCATCAGAAGCATCACCATCATCATCATCAACCTCCTCGTCAACAGCAACCTCCTCATCAGCCTGGTCTGGCATCTCGTCATCAGCAAGAGGACTAAAACCTCAACCTAGCCAACGAACATTCTACTCATCCCTAGACATACTAAGAGCATGGAGTTCATTGGCCTGTAGGAAGGAGCAGAACTACCGAGATTAGCAAGAAGAGTGGCCAAGGGGTCAGCTGTCAGAGACACCACACCAGGGGTAGATCCACCAACAGCAGAGGGTGTAGCAACGAAAGATGAATGTGGAGGGGTAGGGTAAAAGTGATCATATACATATAATGCATAGTCACCTCCTGGGTAGGGCTGGTAGGTAGGGTGCTCCTGAACCTCTTGTGCACAGGACTCCTATGCACATGACATGTTCATGTTAGGCATGATGGAACATAGGTCCTGATGCAGATGCTCCTAAACCTGATGGTTGTATACCTGTTGATGCATCATGTAGCCCATAAGGGTTTCATTGGATACATGGAACGAGGCACAGACAGGTCGGGTAGACTGAGGTGATGGAGGTGCTCGGGTAGAGGCAGAGGTAGAGGCACCAAGTGTGGTAGAGGATATGATAGGCATTGACTTCTGAAGTGTGGTCTCACTGATGCAAACTCATTTCTGGGCCAGTTTGTAGTGCAAGTCATGGAAAAGATATTTGCTAGTGGCAAGCTGGAATAGACCACAAATCAATGCTGGATAGGGTGGGTGGGTGCCACAGGTGTTTTTGCCAGAATCAAAGCAGGTCATATGATGGAGAACATATCTCACCCGCTTGACTCCTATGTTCTTCAAGAGACAACACATGATTACTGCAGTGTTTTCTGCAATCTCAGTCTGATTCTTCTTTGGGTGAATATTGCAGTTAACGACTAGGGCAAGGATGCGTCTCTTGAGGTCCAAGGCAGAGGAGGGAAGGGTGCACTTCTTCCTATATGGGAATTGAGGCTTCTTCAAGAACTTATGAATATTAGGGAGAGTAAGAGCATATTGCTTGTAGAAGGCCTCAGGCTCAACTAGGTCACAATACTCTGAATAGTCCTTACGTCAGGTGTCAGTCACTTCAGTACCCGAAAAGAAAATGTTCAGGGTATCCTCAGAGACTTGGAATTTCTTCCCGACTATCATAGATGTGAGGCCACTTGAGTATTAGGCGGGGGTACGAGGGTGTCGTAATTCTAAGCAAATTTGCGTAGAATTCGTAAATGACTTTGGTGCTTGTGATGGAATTGTTATAGAACGCGCGTTCAACACTTAAGGCTGAGAGATGATGGTCGTAAAATAACTCCTCTACTTGATCTAAGACCTCTTGTCTTTGTGGTCGTGGCTCAAATAAGGCACGGAAAGGAAAAGGGTTCGTAGGAAGGAGCTCCTTGTACCTATTTAGAGCCTCATTTGAGACGAAGAAAGTGTCATCAAAGGGAATCAAGCATGAGTTGGACGAAGATGAAGGTGCATTAGCTGGAGCGGCCCTCTTCCTCCTATTGGATGCCATGGAGACGAAAAGGAGAGGAAGGACAGAGCAAAAGCTAAGGAACCACCACCAAAACTCGTCCACAAACCTAGGTTAGATAGGGGGAAGGTCAAGGGAGGTCGATCTAGGTCGAACTAGGGCTAGGGAGAGGAAGGTCAGGGTTAGGGTTGAGAGTTTGAGGGAGCTAGAGGTTGGATCGGTCGACTTTTCTCTAGTTGAGAGGGAGAATAGTCGGCCGAACCTATCTTAAGTTTGCTCTAGCCCATCCATCGGTCGAGTTATGTGACTCGGAAACTCGACCGATAGACTCTTTTAAAAAATCACTCGGCCTCTGATCGGTCGAGTTGGCAACTCGACTGATGGTCAACCTGACCTAAACATAGAATTCCTAATTTCTAGCCATTAGAGTGCTGATTAAATTTATTTTTGAAGTTCATTATGCATTTTAAACATACTTGGGCACATATCACTCATCATTAGGTACGATTTTGTGATAAAACAAACATTTGCGAAAAATACCCAAAAAAAGAAAAAAAAAGGCAAAATGAACATGAAAAACTGTTTTTTTAGCATATTAGCAAGCAATGATGATTAAAACATAGGCAAAGCATATATGATAGATGACAACTAGCTAGAAGACATATCAGATTCATTCAAAGCAGTTATGAGGATTTTAGATCTAATAAAGTTAAAATTCTCTCTAGCTAGAGGTTTAGTGAAAATGTCCGCCAACTGATTTTCTGTGTCCACATGCGTGATATAGATATCCTTTTTGGCAATGTGATCACGAAGAAAATGATGGCGAACCTCTATGCTTGGCTCTACTATGCAAGATAGGATTATATGACAAGTTAATTGTACTAGCATTATCACAATAGATAGGAGAAGCATCAAAATGAATGTTAAAGTCTTGGAGTATTTGCTTCATCCATAAGACCTGGGCACAACAACTTCCGGCTGCATTGTATTCAGCCTCGGTAGTTGATAATGCCACTGTGCTCTGATTCTTGGAAAACTAAGACACCAAGCATGGTCCTAGGAGAAAGCAAGTGCCACTTGTGCACTTTCTATCAATCAAGCACCCTGCATAATCCACATCACTATAAGCAGTAAGAGGAAAGTCCCTTGACTTGGGATACCATGTCCAAAATTTTAGATTTTGGCTAAGTACCTTAAAATCCTCTTAACAACATAAGATGTGATTTCTTAGGGTTTGATTGAAAGCGAGCACACAAGCCAACACTAAACATTATATTAGGTCTAGAGGCAGTTAAGTAAAGTAAACTTTCGATCATACTTCTATAGAGCTTCTCATCTACCTTCTCACCATCTTCATCTTTGTCAAGTTTGGCAGTGTTTGACTTGGGTGTATCCATCGGCTTGGTGTTCTCCATCCCAAAGCGCTTAAGTAACTTACTTGTGTACTTGCCTTGGTTGATGAAGTTCTTATCTTTTGTTTGTTTGATTTGAAAGCCGAGGAAGAACGTGAGCTCACCCATCATACTCATCTCGAATTCACTCTGCATAAGATCACTAAATTCTTTGCAAAGATCAAGGTTAATTCCGTCAAAAATGATATCATCAATATATATTTGAATAATAAGAAAATTATTAGAACTGTGCTTTAAAATAAGGTAGAATCCACTTTGCCCATGATATATCCATGATCTAACAAAAAGTTATTTAATTTCTCATACCAAGCTCTAGGTGCTTGTTTGAGTCCATAGAGAGCTTTTTGCAACAAACAAACATGGTTAGGTAAACTATCATGCTCAAAGCCCGAGGATTGTGCAAAATACACTTCCTCCTCAATTGTACCATTCAAAAATGCACTTTTAACATCCATTTGATAAATAAGAAAGTTTTTATAACTAACAAAGGCAAGTAACATACAAATGGACTCAAGTCTAGCTACATGTGCATATGTTTCATCAAAATCTATAGCTTCTTGTTGATTGTAGCCTTGAGCCACTAACTTTGCCTTGTTCCTTACCACTTTGACGCTTGCATCAAGCTTGTTGCGGTAGACCCACTTGGTGCCAATGATCTTTCTATCACTTGGTCTTGGCACTAGGGTCCATACTTTGTTCTTTTAAATTGCTCCAACTCTTCTTGCATAGCTAGGATCCACTCATCATCCCTAAGAGCTTCCTTGACGTTCTTTGGCTCGAGTTGAGAGATGAAGGCACCGTTGGCTTGTTCTTTATTGAATGCAGCCCGCGTCTTCACCCTTTCAAATGGATCACCTAATATCAACTCTTTTGGATGGTTCTTTGCAAACCGGAGGGTTAGATCCTTCTTCTCTTTATCTTTCTCTTCTTGAGTGACCACCTCTTTTCCCTTTTGGGTGATGTTGAGCTCTTTTAGAATATGAATTACTTCACCCGCAACATCATCATTTGGAACAATATCTTTGGGAATAGAGGGGTTAGTCTCAATAAACTTAACATTTATGGATTCTTCTACCTTAGCAAGATCAACATTAAATACTCTATAATCCTTGATAGTAGTGCTATAGCCAAGAAAGAAAGCCTTGTAAGATTTCAGATCAAACTTGTTGAGAGAATTTTTCGTATTCAAAACGAAACAAGGACATCCAAAAATATGAAAATACTCGATAAAAGGATTCCTACCACGCCATAGCTCGTAGGGGGTTTTCTTCAAAGAAGGATGTGTAAAAATCCGATTTTGCACAAAACATGAGGTACTGACGGTTTTGGCCCAAAACTTGTTTGTACTCTAAAAGCATGGTCCTAGCCATTTCCTGTAGTGACCTATTCTTCCTCTCTACAACCCCATTTTGTTGAGGTGTTCGAGGTGAGGAAAAGCTATGCGCATAGCCAAATTCTTGACAAACACGTTCGAAAACATCATTTTCAAATTCCCCCCCATGTTCACTACGAATGGAAACGATCAGGCAAGAGGCTTCATTCTCAACTCGTTTACAAAAGCTCGAGAAAACATCAAGCGTATCACTCTTGGAAATGAGAAAGAAGGTCCAAGTATATCTTGAAAAATCATCGATAATAACAAAGCTATACTTGGAACCACAAAGCGATTGAGTTCTCATTGGTTCAAATAGATCAATGCGAAGAAGTTCAAGAGCTCTCTTGGTACTAAGGACTCCTTTGGATTTGAAGGAGTACTTGATTTGCTTTCCTTAGGTATAAGGTTGACATTCCTCAGCCTTTTCAAAATTCAATTTGGGAAGTCCCTTGACTAAGTCTTTCTTGCTCAACTTCTTCAACTGATGCATATTTACATGACTAAGCTGACGACGCCAAAGAGAAATATCATTCGAGTTGACTACTAGGAATCTACCAACAACAGGCTTAATAGAGTCAAGAACAATAACATAAAGATTACCACTTCTAGTTTCCTTATATATAACATGATAGGTGAGGGAATCTAGAATCAAGCATGCAAAGGAAGTAAATAACACAAGGTAACAATTGTCACATAATTGACTAACACTAATTAAATTGTGATGTAGGCCATTTATAAAAAAAACATTCTTGATACACAAGGATTCACCTACATCACCCTCACCTTTGACTTTACCTTTCTTATTGTCCCCAAAGGTGACCGAACCTCCTTTCTTTTTGGTGAAGTTGAAATAACTTATTTCACCTGTCATATGCTTAGTGCAGTCACTATCAACAATTCATCTTTCTTTTTTCTGCAAGAAAGGAGAGTGTCGGTTCCCAACTCAAACTTTCAGATCCGAAGTTAGCTTGGGGACCCATTTCATCTTTGGGTTGGTCCCCTTAGGCTTGTAAGGACAATAAGTAGAGTAATGATCATCACACTTGCAATAAGAACAAACCATAGGATTCTTAGTGTCCGAAGACTCTCCCATAAAGAAAGAGGTCTTCTTACTCTTTTTCTTACCTTTGGCTTTATTCTTGCCTTTTGGTGCTCCCCCTACAAATCCCAAACCACTAGTACCACTTTGTTTGGTAGAATGGTCAAGGATTTCATTTAAAGAGTTTTTTCCTTTGAGGAATTTCTATAGAGAGGCCCTTAGTCTCTGATTATCATCATTAAGAGATATGATAGTAGAAGACAAACTAGCAATATTATCTCTAACATGAACAAGGTCGGCCTCAAGACAAAGGGCTTTAGTCAAATAGGAATTTTTCTCAAGAGAAATAGAAGCAATATTATTACTAGGCAAGACAGGTTTAGAAGATAAATCATTAACTTGACCAAGAAACCTAGCATTTTCAGATTTAAGCACTTGAATTTCGTTAAGATAAACGTCCCTCTCATTCCTACGAGCATCATCAAGAAGCTTGAATTCAACATTTTCAGTTTTAAGAGTTTCAAGCTCCTTTAGGCACTTTTGGTTATCTACCTTAAGAGTTTCAATGTTCTTAAGATGGATACCATTCTCTACCTCAACTCCATTATATTGGAACTCAAGATCAAGATATTGGCCTTGCAAGTTATCAATGCTCTCACGATAAGTTTTCTCATTAAGCTCAAGAATTTCAAGTTTAGCATACAAATCATCAATAATTTTTCCTAACCATTTTATTTTAGATTTACATTTAGCAAAAGAAGAACGGGTAGAAACAAGTTTATCAATAATAGCTTCCTTAGATAACTCACGCAAGCTTACCTCGCTTACCTCACTTACCTCACCAATCTCTTCACTAGTAGAGGCCACGAGTGCAAGGTGGCACTCTCCATCTTCTTCAGAGCTTGAGCTACTTGAGGATGAAGCTTCCCAAGCTGCATGAGCTGCATTCTTGTGTCTTTTCTCCTTCTTGTCCTTTCTCTTGTACTTGCTCTCCTTGTACTCTTCCTCATTCTTTGAGCTGCCGTGGTGGTGTGACTTTCTTGGCTTGGGACATTCACTCTTGTAGTGTCCCTTTTGTCCACACTTGTAGCATCTAGGAGTCGAGGAGCAGGCTTACTTTCCCTTGAAGTGCTTATCCTTAATGTAGTTGGCTTCATGCTCACTTGGGCTATCACCTTCACTAGAGGAAGAAGAAGAAGTCCGACAAGCAAGTTGTTATTAAAGGATGACCGTCTCCACTTGTGCATTGTAAGCACTATCTTTGATCTTCTTGGCTTCCTTCTCTTCTTGCTTGACTTCTTCTTCTTACTTGTCAAGCCTTGGCTCATGAGCTTGGAGGTTGCCAATGAGCTCTTTGGTTGGGATGTCACCGAGGCTCCTCACTTCTTCAATGAAGGTCACCTTTGACCATAGTGAAAAGTTCGGGATTCGACAATTTTTCGGCTGGCCGAAAAAAATCAAAATTCGGAAAAAATCGGAAAAAATTGTGAAAAAATCGATATATTTCGGTCAAAGTTTGGTCAACTAATCGGAAACAATCAAGAATAAGTCAGCTATATATACATATATATATATACTTATCTATACACATATATACATTTATGTATATATTTACATATATGTATATATATACATATATATACATATGTTTGTATATATACATACATATTGGATACACATGTAACTATTAAGGTGACTATACATACAATCTTATTGAGTGAGTAAAGTAGGAAAAGAATTAAAGAATAGTTGAATAATAACAATGGACTTTTGGGGGAGTGGGGGGTTGGAGGTTTAGTGTATATAAGGAATTTTTGTGTACATAGTTTGGTAAAAAAAGAGCATACGACTTAAAAGAGAAAAATTGTGAAAAAACATGAAAAGTCACGAAGAATCGTGAAAAATTGTATAAATCGTGAAAAGGCGGGAAAAATCATGAAAAGTCGTGAAAAATCGGCGAGCGACGTATTAATTGTGGTGAATATTCGGGAGCCTATAAAATTGCAAAAAATCACTGATTTTTTGTAAAATTCAGAGACTTTTGTTACTATGCCTTTGACTCCCATCTCTTTGGTAGAGTCCTCAAGATTTTGGAGTTGATTACACCTCTACCCAAGGTGTTGCCCAAAGCAACCGGCCCATTGATGATGACATTGAGTCTTGAGTGCATCTCTACAATCCCTTCCTTCTTGCCCATCTTGAAGTTCTCTAAAAGGTTGTTCAACATGTAGATCTTAACCTCCTTAACTTGCTTTGTGCCCTCATAAGTGATGCATAATTTGTCCCAAATCTCATTGGCGGTGTCCCAAGATGAGATGCGGTTGAACTCTGTTCGGGTAAGGGTTGCATTGAGGATGCTTATGGCTTTGGCATTGAGCTGGGCTTCTTTAAGTGCAGCTTCACTCCATGTTGCAACAACTCCGGTTGGCTCCTTGTATGGTGTGACCATTACCTTCCACATGTCAAAGTTCATGTCTTGAATGTAGAATTGCATGCGTCTCTTCCAATAGAGGAAGTTGGTGCCGTCAAAGATTGGATGACGCATGAAGAAGCCTTCCTCTAGGTTGAGAGAACCAAGTAGGTTGTTGCCCATCTTCTCGTCTCGTGGGAGATTGTTGGAGAAGATCCTTGGCTCTGATACCACTTGTTGGATCTAGGGCTCTAGAGGGGGGTGGATAAAGCTTCAAAAATTCTCACAAGATAAGATTAGACCTTCAAATTATATCAATAAAAACCAATAACTTAAGTGCAATTTGTAGTCCTAACCAACAAGCATAGCAAGGATGAGAGAAAATGGAACAAACACTTGACAAGGTCGTTTAGAGTGGTTCCAATCTCCAAACTAGGAGAGAGTCAGTCCACTATCTAGAGTGGTCATCCTCTAGGACTTTGCAAGTGCTTTCCTCTATATATTCACTAATAAGAGTTACAACACTAGACCACCAAAGGACTTACCTATCCAATACAAAGAGTCTTCCACCTTACCAAGGACTTACTCATTTTGTAAGAGTCTTCCGCCTTCTTCCAAGGACTTACCTACTCTTGTACAAGTCTTCAGCCTTCAAGATATTACCCACTCTTCTTGGATCTTCAACCTTTGCCTTTTCCTTCATCTGGAGAAGATCTTCACATCTTCTTCAACCTTAAAGAACAAGAACACCAACTCCACCTTTACTCGGAGTAGCTTGCTTCACCTTTGCTTCATTGAGGAAAGGGGTGGGGAAGATGGAATGGAATGAGAGCTTTACAAGCAAAAGGGAGTAGCTCTTTTACAACTGACTTATCTCCCTCACAATCACAAAATGAAGTGTAAACTAGAGAGAGAAATGGGCTCAAGGAGTTGTAACACACTCAACTATAGCAAGGTCTTAGAATAGCATGAATGAGTAAACTTGGAATGAACTCCAAGGGGTTCTAGTTTATAGTTGAGGGTGTTCCCTTGAGTGTGGGACCACTTATAGTTGTTTTCCAAGTTGCAACAGATCTATTCTCGCTCAAAACAACCCACCAACGGTTATAATCACTTTTTTTTGCGTTTTCCGTACAGTACATTCGGTCGAGTTTCAATAAAGGTAATTCGACCGATCTACTAAATGACAAAATCAATTTTCAAACTATCAGTCGAGTTTGTTCTGAGAAACTCGACCGATGAGCTAAAATAAGTTTTGTTCAGTGAGTCGGTTGGTCGATTTCTGTGAGTGTGCAACTCGACCGATTAGTCTCTCCAGAAAATCCATCACTGGATCGGTCGAGTTTCCAACTCGATCGATAAACAACATGTGACAAATTTTCTAAATTGACATTTGAGTGATTAAACCTTGGAATTAAGTGTCCCTGATTTTTCTCGTCTTAGTTACTATTAGTATATACACTTTACTGCTTTTCTATACTTAGTGTATTTTGCTTTATGCTTTTTCTCTTTTTCTATTGTGTACTCTTTATCCCACATGGGTTATCTCTATACAATGTGTACTCTCTTGTCTTATAAAAGAGTGCCCCCTGTACTCTGTTTAATTATCCAATAATAAGCAATCTCGTTGTCGACTTCTAGATGGTATCAGAGCGGGCCGATCCACTTTAAACCTAATCCCTCTCTCACCCCAACCCTAGCCTCCATCTTCTCTACCAACCCTAGCCGCTGCCACCTCCCTCTCTTTTTTTTTCTGCCGCCGCTACAGTACCGCCGCCGCTATAGTACCGCTGCTACAGTACCACCGCCGCTACAGTACCGCTACTACAGTATCACCGTCCACCCCTCCAATCTCTACACCAACCTCCTATCTCCTAGCTACACCTGCTTTTGTGGCCTAATCTATCACAGGCCCCTCCGTCTAGCTCCGTTTCTATTTCCGAAATCTCCGAACAACCCCGACGTTTTCTAGTTCTGGCACGTTGACGGCGTAAACGGAGTCCCTCTCTTTCTGCCTGCGCCTCATGGTGGACTGACTGATCCTCCATGTTGGCATAGGTTTTTTTATCTCTATCTACTGCCCTACGTGGGTTTTCTAAGATCCATGTGTAGATCTTCTATCTGCTACTACTAGTTAATGCGTTGGACTTCTGCTGCTCTCTGTGCCAGTGCTTCTGCCCCTTCCAATGGCGACACCTGACCTTCCACGCAACTTGTGTGTCACTACTGTGAAGTTGGATAACTCCAACTATCACCTCTGGGTGGCTTCCTTCGAGCTATATGTTAAAGCACAAGGGCGCTATTCTCATATGACTACCAAAGGATCGACGGTCCCCGCTACTGATGCTGATGAAAAGACTAAGCAGGCCTACGATCTTTGGTCCAAGGAGGACTACGGTGTTATGACATGGATGGTCAACAACGTCGAGCCCAAGATCAGCCAATCACGTCTTCGCCTCCAGACTGCGAAGGAAATGTGGGAGCAACTCTCTCATGTATACTCTCATCAGCAAAATCCTAAGAAGGTTTTTGAGATCTTCAAGCAACTTGGCAAACAGAAATTTTCTGCCACTGATTCTATTGAGGACTACTACACCACCGGCTGTGCTCTCTGGGATGAATTTCAGGTGTATCATCCGCTTTCTGCCGACATCACTGAAGTTCAGCGTCAACGGAACGAACTTATGCTTGTTCAGTTCCTCGTTGGGTTGCCATCTTCCTTCGCTGGAGTTGTGGATCAGATCCTATCCAGTGATCCTCTGCCTACCCTTTGGGAAGTTCTCAAAAGGGTTCATCGTCTGCCATCAGTTTCGCAACACCTTTCTGATACTTCTGATGGAGCAGCCCTCGCTGTTCGCACTGGAGATTCCTTCCGTGGCCGTGGCCGTGGTCGGGGCCGTGGACGCAGACGTTCTACTGCACCTGGACGTGGCTCATACTCTGGCGCTGACTCTACTGAGCCTCGTTACTGCACTTTCTGCAAGCGGACAAACCATAATGAAGATCGCTGCTGGATCAAGCATGACAAGCCAGCCTGGGCGAATCAGGTCACGACAGATGAGACTGAGACTGCTACTACCTCTGCTCCGCCCTTTGCTGACTGGATAGGTCTGAATTTGAAAAGCTACTCCAGGCTCGTCTTGCTTCCTCTGCTGAAGCCTCTACTGATGGTAGCACCGCCCTCCTGACACAGTCTGATAAAAACTCATGGGTGATTGATTCTGGTGCGACATCTCATATTTTTGGGAATCCTGCTTTGTTTTCTAAACTGCACAATACTTCTATTATACCTCCTGTTACACTGGCTGATGGCTCTAAGACACCTGTTACTGGGATTGGTGATATCTGTACTACTGGTTGCCTGCCTCTGCGGTCTACACTTTATGTTCCTAAGTTTCCTATTAATCTGCTATCTGTAAATAGAACTGTGAAGAGCCTTCGTTGCTCAATTACGTTTGACCCGGATGGTGTTATTTTCCAGGATCTGCGCACGAGGATGACGATTGGTTCAGGCCATGAGGGACCAGACAGACTATACTACCTGGACGTTCCGAAGACCGCAACATACTTGACATCTTCTGTGACAGGCATCCAATGGCACTATCGCTTAGGACATCCTTCTGCAGCAAAGCTGAAACAATTATTACCTGATGTATTAGACTCTGTTTTTCATTGTGAGACTTGCCAACTGGGCAAACAGACTCGAGCATCTTTTAAAAAAAAAATCATGTATTAGTTCTAAACAGCCATTTGACATTATTCATGCTGATATTTGGGGACCCTGTTCTGTGCCGAGTACTTCTGGATTTAGATATTTCTTGAGTTTTATTGATTATTTTTCTAGAACCACCTGGTTGTTTTTGCTTAAAGACAGGTCTACCATTCTTGATAGTATCACAACTTTCTTTGCCGAGATTCGGACCCAGTTTGCTAAACCCATTAAATTTTTTTGCACTGATAGTCTTAGAATTTGTGCAAGCCTCTGTCAGCAACTTTTGTCGAAAACAAGGCACCATACACCAAACTTCCTGTGCTTACACATCACAACAAAATGGAGTCGCTGAACGCAAAAATCGCCATCTTCTTGAAGTTGCCCGCACTTTACTTTTTCATTATCATGTTCCCCAGTGTTTTTGGCCTGAGGCTATCTCTACTGCTTGTTACCTAATTAATCGAATGCCCTCTTCCGTGCTTGTGAATCAAGTTCTATATCAGATTCTGTTTACGGATGCGCCCCTTTTTACTGTGCCTCCTCGTATCTTTGGGAGCACCTGCTTTGTCAAAAACCTTCGTCTCGGTCTCACCAAACTTGATCCCAGAGCGACTAAGTGTGTCTTCTCTAGGGTACTCGCGCACTCAGAAAGGGTACCATTGCTATGATCCTGTGTCAAAGAAATGGTTTGTATCTGCTGATGTTGTTTTCTTTGAGCACATGCCCTTTTACTCTTCTGCCGGGTCGACTCTTACATCGGATTTATTACTGGATACACCTTTATCTGTCATGGATGATACCACTGATATTACTGATATTGCTGATACTACTTCTCCTACTGAAAAGCCGCCTCTAAAAGTATATCAAAGAAGACAGAAGACAACAACTCCCTCTATGGCCCCTCCAACGTCTTCATCCTCCGTGCCAGATCAAACACCACCGCAGGTATTCTCTGATCTTGATGTTCCTATCAGCTTGAGGAAAGGAACTAGAACTTGCACTAAACATCCTATTGGAAATTTCTGTACTACTGATCATCTGGGGACTAATTTTGCTAACTTTACTGCTGCTCTTTTTGCTATATCTATTCCTAAAAATGCTTCTCAGGCTCTTAAACATCCTGCTTGGCGTCAAGCTATGAAAGCTGAAATGCAGGCTCTTACTGAACGCAACACATGGCAGCTAGTTGATCCTCCTGCAGATTGTTCCCCCGTTGGTTGTCACTGGGTGTTTACTGTCAAATATCAACCGGATGGCACAGTTGAACGACTAAAGGCGAGACTCGTTGCTAAAGGCTATACACAAACTTACGGGGTCAATTATTTTGAGACTTTCTCTCCTGTGGCTCGGCTGAACTCTGTATGGATTCTTATTTCTGTTGCTATTAATTCTGATTGGCGCTTGTATCAACTTGATGTGAAGAATGCTTTTTTGTATGGGGATCTACATGAGGAGGTCTACATGGAACAACCCCCGGGATTTGTGCTTCAGGGGGAGTCCTCTAAAGTCTGCAGGCTGAGGAAGGCGATTTATGGTTTAAAACAGAGTCCCCGTGCTTGGTTTGATAAACTGAGTACTATTCTTCAGAAATTCTCTTTTAGACGCTCCCAGTCAGATCACTCTGTTTTTGTCAAAAATACTACTGTTGGCATTGTTATCCTTATTGTATATGTTGATGATATCATTCTCTCAGGGAGTGATCCTGCAGGCATTCAGGCTACCAACAGCTATATGGAGAAACACTTTGTTACCAAAGATCTTGGCTCTCTGTTGTACTTTCTTGGGATTGAAGTTTCTCGGTCCTCTTCTGGTCTTTGTTTGTCTCAATGCAAATATGTTCTGGATCTGCTTTCCGAAACTGAACTTCTAGGTGCTAAGCCTGCTAGCACACCTCTGGATCCAAATACTGACTGGATGATGAGAACTCTCCTGCCTATCCTGACCATCATCAGTACCGACGCATGGTTGGTAAGCTTATTTATCTGACCGTCACACGAGCTGATATTATTTTTGCTGTCGGACTTGTTAGTAGATACCTGGATAAATCCCGACAATGTCACTGGGATGCTGTTTGCCACATTCTTAAATATTTGAAGAGCTCTCCTGGGAAAGGCCTGTTATATAAGAAACATGGTCACTGTAAACTCCTTGGTTATTCTGATTCTGGCTATGCTGGGAGCAAGCTCGACCGACGCTCCACTTCTGGCTACTATACATTTGTGGGAGGAAACCTTATTACTTGGCGAAGCAAGAAACAGACTGTGGTTGCTCGCTCAAGTGCTGAAGCTGAATATCGCGCCATGGCACATACTACTTGTGAGCTTTTTTGGATTTGAAGCCTGCCGAAGGATTTTGGTATTTCTGACTCCTCTCCTATTCTGATGTATTGTGATAACAAAGCTGTTACGTTTATCGCCAGTAATCCCACTTTTCATGAGCGGACTAAACACATTGAGGTGGACTGCCATTTTGTTCGCGAAGCTGTATTATCTGGCTAGATATCCACTCCCTACATCCATACTTCTGATCAGGTGGCTGACATCTTCACAAAGATTCTTCCAAAGACGAGATTTGCTACTATGACATCCAAGCTGGGCATGATTGACATCTACGCTCCAGCTTGAGGGGGAGTATTAGTATATACACTTTACAACTTTTCTATACTTAGTGTATTTTGCTTTATGCTTTTTCTCTTTTTCTATTGTGTACTCTTTATCCCACATGGGTTATCTCTATACCATGTGTACTCTCTTGTCTTATAAAAGAGATCCCCCTGTACTCTGTTTAATTATCCAATAATAAGCAATCTCGTTGCCGACTTCTAGAGTTACAAGTCACATCATTAATACAAGTGATTACAAAAATGATCTAAGGTCATTTGGAGTGATTTCCCAAAAGGCACACTTGCATTGCTTTGGACTTGAACTTGAACAAGCTAGGGCTTTTATAATTTGATCATTTTCATGTACCTAAGGCTTGAAATCAACCTTGAACAATCATATTAGATACATAGGAATAGAATGGTTAAGTCATTATCGAAATATGGGCAATGTATAACTCTTAAGTCAACAATATTACATATATAATGTATCTTAGTGTGTATTTAGTGTTCTAGACTCTAAACAGTCTTGTAAAAGTGAAGTAGAAGCCTAAAAACACATGAAAAACACTTAGATGTGTCAAATATATGCTAAAATGACAATATACAAAAAAAACTGTCCAGGTGCTACTAGGCGACCGCCCAGGTGGTCCCAAACACTCCGCCTAAGCTCCCAGTTTAAATTTTAGTTACGGTGGCTAAGGTGGACACCTTGGGTGCCTAGCTGCCCAGGTAGTGCCTATACCTACATCTTTACCACTATGAATACGTTGCAGGTTGTGTTCTAACTTCATAATTGATGGTAACTGTAAAAGGTTGGAGAACGTTGGGTTACCCTAAAAAAGCTACCTTGATTTATAGTAAAATCCACATTAAAATTATAATTTTGTAACCCTAATAGGTCTTGATTCTTGAATACGGTTGGACAAAGAGAGGATGCAGTCATCTAATCTTGACCATATTAGGCCATGCCAAGTCTATATGCGGTCACTCTTACTACCCATATAGGGTCATTCTTGCTGACCATATATGATCAACAAGTGACCGTATAAGTATATGCGTGCACATTAAGATCTCCAGTACACCCGCAAGATGGAGCATAAAAACTATCATGCCCATCTTGTCAACAAGGTTGTGGAAGCGTTTCTTTAGAAGAGGCTTGGTGAAGATATTAGCTATTTAGTCCTCAAGTTTGGTAAACAGGGTGATGATCAACTTATTGAAGACAACCTCTGCGAATGATCTTGCCCCGCAGTCAAAAACACAAGTTGATTATGTAAAACAACGCCATATCCTCATACAAAGAAGATTGGTTGGACAAAATCATGCTTCTGCTGTACACAATTAGACCAATGAATGCCTTCATGTCAGAAGTTGTCTCCACAAATGATGGGAAGAACGAAACATGACACACTTGAATAATTGTGTCGTGCTTTTCTAGTGGCATTACTATGAGTTCTGGAGAAGCTAGAGCCGGAGCTGCATACTTATCGTTCACTTTCTCTAGTATCAGCTCTTGCAATGGTGATTCGTTTGACATCCCTGGCGTTTTAGAGAGTTGTCTTGTTGTTGTAGTCTTCGTAGTACAGATTGCCCTTGCAAGTTTGCCTGCATCTCTTATCACATGACTAGAATTTAGAGCTTCTAGATGTTTGAACCTGGCTCTAATGCCAACTGATGCAAGACACATTGCAAAAATCAAACTCATTCATCTAAATCAACCGTCGCAACTCTTGAGCGTGGGTTTATATGGACAATTTGTTAGAAGCCATAATTGTCTTATTTCTACTAATGACCCAAATGAATTTATATATAAAAACAAATTATTTCAGAACTTACAAGTCCATGATATTACACATAGGTCCTAAATTTCAAATAATTGCAAAATCAATCTTAAAACACAATTAGATTGTATAAGAACGTATTAGCCTAATTGGATGCACCATCAGACACTTCTGGATCCAGTCGAAGGACAACAATTAAATAAAATCAAGGCCAACCTCAGGAATTTGATCCTTCGGTTGATCCTGGTTGTGGTTGTCAAATAGTAGGCCAAAACAACAATGTCAATCAAAGGAAAACCCCATAAGAACCGGTCTAGCATGAACTCGAGTGTGGTTCTGTGAAGATGGGCGGCTGACCTAGGTGAAAGCAATCCACGCCGACAAGGTCATTGTCTATGTGTCGGTCAGGGTGTTGAGAAACTCAAGGAAGACCGTGGTGCTGAGTACAACCACAGTCCTTCTCCCACATGCCTCCATCTCCAATAGTGAAACTATTTGTTCAAGGGTCCAACTGGGATTTTATAGGTGTACCTAGGTTTCCTATGTGACTACCTGCGGGAAACTGCAATTGGATATCCCAAAGGAGTTTCCAATTGTAAGACAATTAATTTGTTTCCATTTTATCTTCCTATATGTTTTTTAGAAATTTCCAATCCCAAGTCACGAAGCAACTACTACTATATTAGCTTAATATGCTTTATTTGGTAACATTTGTAAATTTAAAAAATAGATCAAATAGAAATGAAATTTTTGTACCATTCACATTGCTTTTGGTATGCATGTAAACATTCAAATCACATTTGATGTGCTAAACACCTAGAATAAATCACATTTAAATCACATTAGTAAACATGGTCCTATTGTAATTTTTCTAAGTCTGATGCATGTACTTTGATGTATAATGATATGTGCTCATCTAGGAAGCATAGAAACTTCTCGGAGTTCGTGGACCATTCTGGAAACGTGCCCAACTTGGACACTCCATGGACAACCTGAACACACATTGGACACGTAGAAAGTGTGTCCATGACATGTCCTGTCAGGCACATGTCTAGGCTGACCAAAATAGTCTCTCAGAAGTGTCTTTGTTCTACCTTCTCCCCATCGGCCCAATCTCTTCTTCCTTCTGCTTATCTGTCTTTCGCTTTACATCCTCATACTCCAACAATCTCCTCCCCTTCCTCACCACCATGAAAATATGTCCAATAATACCATACCCTCCTCTATGCCTACTATTACCTTCCTCTCATTTTCCATTAACTACCTCGACACACGTCATCCTCCTACACTATCACGAGCATAATGAAACTACGATCATGCACATGTCCTCTTCTCCTTTTTCATTCTTGTCTCCCTCCCTCTTCTTTACTTTAGCATTTTACACACATTCTCATCCTCCTCTTTCTCACAATTGATAGTAAATTTAAATGTCCTCAAATATGCAGAATTCTACTATTTTCGTGTTCTGAAATTGTTACTACAATTTTTTTATAGCTTATAAATTGTGTTAATATATATTCCTGTTTTATATATTCTGTTAGTTGTTTTGTTATTTCCATATTATATGTGGACCTCTCTGTAAATGTTTCAGTGTTATATATATGAGGGTGCACACATTGTGCAACCCTACGCTTCCCAAAACTGCTTTGTCTTTCACATGGTACCAGAGCAGTAGATCCAGCCGCCACCCTCCCACCCTTCTCTCTCTTCTCCGGCCGGCCCCCCCTCTCCCGCCCGCGCCGCCCAGCAGCCACCCAGCCGCCGACCGCCGCCCAGCCGCCGGGGCGCCGCGCCGCGCCGGGCAACAGCAGCCGGCCGACAGCAGCCGCCGGGGCGCCGCGCCGCGCCGGGCAGCAGCAGCCGGCCGGCAGCAGCCGCCGGGGCCGGGCGCCCTCTCCGCCGCAGGGGGCCGGTGCGCCTCCGCGGTCCTAGCCGCCGGTACATTGGCTCCGTGAAGTCCTACAGCGATCCGGTGGCTTGAAGTTGGTGTGACGTAGACCGTTTTTTTTCGGTCTCTTGCCTGCCTGCTTGTGTAGGCCGTTGTGCCACCGGGTTCTGTTCTGCACTTCGGCGTAGACCGTATGTGAGAGGTCTTCTCTGTGTTTTTTGTGCCTGCTGTGCCTGTCTGACGGTGTAGACCGTCTCCTGCCTGATCGTGCCTGTTCCTGCTGTGCCTACTGCTCCCATGGCGTCCTCGCATGATGACTTCCGCCGTCAGGTTACCACTGTGAAGCTTGATGGGCGCAACTATCCGCATTGGGTCTGCTCCATGACGATCTATGCCAGATCCCAGGGCAAGTACTCACATCTTACCCGTGCTGGTCCGCCAGCACCCGCAGAGGACGCTGATGCCAAAGATGTGAAGGCGTATGACGACTGGGTTCGTGACGACTCCACTATGATGACCTGGATTCTCAACAACAGCATTGAGAAGATTAGCGTCACACTTCTTCACCTACCTACGGTGAAGCAGATGTAGGATCAGCTCGCCGGTACTTACTCGCATAGTCAGAACCCCAAGAAGGTGTTTGACATCACCAAGCAGCTGGGACGTCTACAGTTCACGGGGACGGACATTGCGGATTACTTCTCTGACTTCACTGGATTATGGGGGTGAACTGGAATCTTATCACCCTCTCTCCACGGACCTGGCTACCATGCAGCGTCAGCGCCAGGAGCTTCAGTTGGTCCAGTTTCTATGTGGATTGCCCGAGTCCTATGCTGGAGTTGTGGACCAGATCTTAGCCAGTGATCCTCTGCCGTCACTACAGAGTGCCTACAAATGCCTTCAGCGTTTGCCTTCGTCTTCCTCGTCTCTAACTACTGATGTTGGGGACTCTTCGGCTCTTGCTGCAGCTTCTGGTCGTGGCCGTGGTCGTGGCCGTGGTTGCTTTACTGATAGTCGTCCTCCCCTGGGTGGAGGACGAGGACGGGATGCTCCTGGTCGTGGAGCCTCTTCTACTGCCCCTACTGCTGGTGCGCACCCTCAGTCAGGACAGCGCCTTTGTACCTTCTATGGCCGGTCCAACCATATTGAAGAAAAATGCTGGGAGAAATATGGTAAGCCGGCGTGGGCCAATGCAGCTGCTGACTCCACTACTACTGCATCAGAAGGAACGACTCAGCCTACTGACTCTGCCTCCTCGGGTGCGACTGCTGACTACATCCGTGCTGAGGTGGAGCGTCTTCTTCTTGAGCGAGCTGGTGCGTCGTCTCAAGCTTCGACTAGTGGAGCTCATGCCGCCACTTATTCTGGTTATGACACTGCCTTCCTGAGCTCCTCTTCTACTCCTGGTAATACTAAGTGGGTCATCGACTCCGGTGCCTCTTCACATATTTCTGGAAATCGATCTCTGTTTCACAAATTATTTAAACCTGCTAGACCCTCATCTGTTATGTTGGCTGATGGTTCCAAGTCTGCGGTGTCTGGAGTAGGGGATATTGTTTCTGACTTTCTGCTGAAATCTGCCTTATATGTGCCTAGATTTCCTTTGAATCTGTTGTCTGTCAGCAAGATATTGCGAAGCCTACAGTGCAGTCTGACTTTTATTCCTGGTTCATGTGTTTTTCATGACCTTCGCACGAGGATGAAGATTGGTGGGGGGTATGAAGGTGCTGATGGACTCTTCTATCTGGATCATTTGCCAAAACAGCTAAAGCATATGTGACTCTTGCATTATCTACCTCAGTTTCTGCATTACAGTGGCACTACCGGCTGGGCCATCCATCATCTGAAAAGCTTCGACATTTAGTGTCTGATCTTGGCATATGTAGTTTTCAGTGCGAGTCATGTCAACTTGGAAAGCAGACTAGAGCTGTTTATCCTAGACGCAGTCAGATTAGCAGTAAAAATATATTTGATATAGTGCATTCTGATGTATGGGGACCCTGTCATGTGCCAAGTCTATCTGGTCATAAGTATTTTATTCTTTTTATTGATGATTTTTCAAGGACTACTTGGTTGTTTATGATGAAAAGTAGGTCTGAAGTTTTGTCTGTTATCAAGTTCTTTTTTGCTGAAATAAAAACACAATATGGTATGGCTGTCAAAATTTTTCGTACTGATAATGCACTGGAATTTGTTAAAAAAGATGTGGATGTTTTTTGTAAATCTGTGGGTACAATACATCAGACCTCCTGTGCTTATACACCTCAGCAAAATGGTGTGGCTGAGCGTAAAAATAGACATGTGTTAGAGGTTGCTAGAACTATTATGATGCATGCACATGTTCCTCGCTCGTTTTGGCCTGAGGCTATATTGACTGCTTGTTTTCTGATAAATCGAATGCCATCATCTGTGATTAGAAACAAAATACCTATTCAAGTTCTTCAACCTGATATTCAGCTATTTACTGTGCCTCCTCGGATCTTTGGATGTACCTGTTTTGTACGGTTAGTTGGACCTACTTCTGATAAACTGTCTCCTCGTGCTGAGAAGTGTATTTTTTTGGGATATTCTCGTACCCAGAAGGGATACATGTGTTACAGTCCTACTGCAAGAAAATGGTATACTAGCAGTGATGTAGTTTTCTTTGAGGATACTCCTTATTATTCGACTCGTGGTGACAGTTTACAGTCTGATCTTATTGCCTCACCTCTACCTGTTACTTCTGATTGTGTACCTGATACTACTGACAAAGTCACTACTGAGGCTGATAAGCCTCCTCTTATAGTTTATCAACGCAGGAACAGAGCACCTTCTACTCCAGAAACCCCCCATGAAAACCAATCTTCACCTCCAGAAGGTTCTACTACACCTGAGGTACATTCTGATCTTGATTTACCCATTGCTCTTAGAAAGGGTACTCGTTCCTGCACATCACACAGTATTGCTCAGTTTGTTTCTACTGATCATCTGAATGTTCATTCTAGCAATTTTGTATATGCCTTATCTGCTGTTGCTGTTCCAAAGAATATCCAGGATGCTCTACAGAGTACTGGATGGTTGTCTGCTATGAAGGAGGAGATGTTGGCCCTTGCTGAACGAGATACTTGGGAGCTGGTGGATCCACCTCCTCAGTGTAAACCTGTAGGTTGCAGATGTGTGTATGCTGTGAAATATCAACCTGACGGCACTGTTGAAAGGCTGAAGGCACGGTTTGTTGCTAAAGGCTACACCCAAACGTATGGTATTGACTATTTTGAGACTTTCTCTCCTGTTGCTCGTCTTAATTCTGTCAGAATTCTTCTGTCTGTTGCTGTTAACCTTGACTGGCCACTGTTGCAACTAGATGTGAAAAATGCCTTCTTGTATGGTGATTTACAAGAAGAAGTCTATATGGAGCAACCTCCTGGGTTTGTTGCTCAGGGGGAGTCTCACAAAGTTTGCAGGTTAAAGAAGTCTATTTATGGGCTGAAGCAGAGTCCCCGTGCCTGGTTTGATAAATTGAGCAAAATTATGATTGATTTTGGGTTTCTGCGTTCTCAGGTGGATCATTCTGTTTTCACCAAGAAGACTTCAGCTGGTATTATTATTCTGATTGTCTATGTTGATGATATTATCATATCTGGCAGTGATTCTCTTGGTATTCAGGCTACTAAATCTCATCTAGGCAAACACTTTGCTACCAAAGATTTGGGCAAGCTTAGATATTTTCTGGGCATAAAAGTTTCTAGAAATTCTAATGCTCTTGTGTTGTCTCAGCGAAAATATGTCCTAGACATACTGCAGGAGACTGGTATGCTGGGGGCGAGACCTGCTGATATTCCTCTAGATACTAATGTAAATTGGGATGATGACTCTTCTCCTCTCTTTGCTGATCATAAAAAGTACAGGAGGCTGATTGGTAAACTCATTTATTTGACTGTCACCCGAGCTGACAATTCTACTGCAGTGGGTCTTCTTAGCAGGTACCTTGATAAACCCAGACAGTGTCACTGGGATGCTCTTTGTCAGATTCTACGATATTTGAAGAAGTCTCCTGGCAAGGGACTTCACTACAGGAAGCATGGACACTGTTCTCTTGAAGGGTACTCTGATTCTGATTATGCAGGCAGCAGAGTTGACAGAAAATCTACTTCTGGGTATTGTACGTATGTTGGAGGTAATCTTGTTATCTGGAGGAGTAAAAAACAAAATGTTGTGGCCAGGTCCAGTGCTGAAGCTGAATATAGGGCCATGGCCCATACTGCCTGTGAATTGTTGTGGGTGCGCTCTCTGTTAAAGGAGTTCGGGGTTGATTCTTCTTCTGCTATACCTTTGCACTGTGATAATAAAGCTGCTATCTTCATTGCGAATAATCCAGTTTATCATGAGCGCACTAAACACATTGAAGTAGATTGTCATTTTATTCGGGAATCCATTCTGACTGGCAAGATATGCACTCCCTTCACTCGTTCTGAAGACCAAGTTGCTGACATCTTCACCAAGCTGCTGGCGAAGAAGCAATTCTGCACACTGACGGACAAGTTGGGCATGATTGATATCTATGCTCCAACTTGAGGGGGAGTGTTAATATATATTCCTGTTTTATATATTCTGTTAGTTGTTTTGTTATTTCCATATTATATGTGGACCTCTCTGTAATTGTTTCAGTGTTATATATATGAGGGTGCACACATTGTGCAACCCTACGCTTCCCAAAACTGCTTTGTCTTTCACAAATTGTGGCTATCATTCATATTTTGATTTTATGAACATATTATTGGTTTGATTTCGTAATAATTTGACCTATGGGCTTGATTTATTGTGAATATATTGTGGTACTGATTGCATTCTTTAATTGCGTTTTTTGCTTGAATTGAGAAATGAGTCATGTATCTTTCAAGTTCGAAGTGACAAGTGACTCCACACACATGTATATATTTTTGTATTAGTAAATGTGATTGGCTTTCTTTAAAATCTTGTAGATTTTTTTGTGTTATACACATACAATATAATTAAGCTTGTCGTGTTTGGTGTTGTGTCCGTGTCCATGTCATAGTTGTATAGGCGTCTAGGTGGCCAGACTTTGCATGGGGACACCCAGACAGCCATGACACCTAGGTGGAGGCCTAGGATTTTTTTATTTTTATAATATATATATATATATACACACACACACACACACATATAGTTATATACTAACCTATAAGCAATATATGAATCAGTAGAAATTATTAAGATGAGATGGGAAAAGGAAGAATAAGAATGGAGGAGATTGAGGAGAATTAGTGTGGGAGGAGATGGATGAAACAAAAATAGAGAATAGAAGGAACATCAGGACGAGAAAGAGTGTAGAAACCAATTTGCTGCTTGGTGGAGCACTAAGAAAACACCACCGAGAATTGTGTTAGGGAGAATTAAGAACAAAAAGAAAGAAAAAATCATTGTATGGCAGCAATATTGTTGCTTGATGAAGGAAAAAGAAGACAAATACAGAAAAGTGGGAGGGGAAAGAGGAAATAATAAATATATAACTGCAGCAAGTCTACAAAGATGATAAAAAGTAGACATTTCATTTTTTAACTTAGTGGATCAGATGTAAATTAGTAATAGAGGAGCTGCAGTTAACTAGTAATAGAGGGCAGCAGTAAATTGGTCAATTAGCAAAGTTGCTGCTTGGTGAAGGGAAAAATCGTGGAGCATGCAGTAGATGAGTCATAGAAGAGCAGCAGTGATTAGTTATAGTGGGAAGCAACAGTAAACCAGTCACATAGAAGCTTGATAAAGATTTTTTTTTTGGAAATAAGTCCAGCAGCTGCCCAGACATCCGCCCATGTCGCCTAGAGGCCTAACTAGGCTGGGCGCCAGGGATCTGGACCCCAGGTGGCCGCCTGGGCGAGCACCCAGACAACTAAGGTCCCTGTCTATATTCGTGCTCGTGTTTGTGCTTCCTACATGCTCATATATATCGTATATGTGCTTCCAAGGTGCTCATATATATCCTTTTTTATGCTGCTGAGCTAAAATGGGTTAAATTGGGTTCCCATGACCCATTAAGGCATTGTATGTGTATGACATTTTATACCTTTTATAGAATGGGGCTGATCGGCCTAAATCACACGTCCAAATGAAGCAAATCTAGAGTAATTGGACTTTTAAATTTATAACACGACACTCAGGCCCCCGCAGCGATTATACAAGGTCCGACGTAGTAAATCGGGGTTGATCCACAGGGACAAAGGTGGTATGTGTTAAGAATGGAGAGCCTTAGCTTAGTTATACCAACGAAACAGTGAGATAAAGTTTTGTGTTCCTTATAGAACGGTGATACTTCAACAAACAAGTAAACATGTAAAACAAATCAAGAAGTAAAGTAAAAGAACAAGAAGGTCAAAAGATAAGGTATAAAATATGGATGGGGAAACTTGGGTTGGTTCCCATCTAAGGCCTCTCACTAACATGTTATACCCACGTCCATTGTATACCCTTAGTAAGTTTACAAGCAATCATCATAAATGTCTATTCCCTTCTCTTTGGATCTTAGGATAGATCTAGATTATAAAGTTGTCTCTCTCTCAAGAATCGAGATGACAAACAAAAATCAAAGTCAAACCATATAATCATTGGCTTAAGCATTCCAACATTCTCATGCATTCATGCAACACCATAATACTTAAATATAGATTAATCCTACTCTTTCGAGGTACAAACAATCCAACAACACAAGATGGTAGCTAATCATATAAGTAAAGCATTAAGACCCAAAGTATGAATATAAACATTACTAAGAGCATATATTCAATGGATATGAGTACTTACATATTGGGAGAGCCTTAGTGGCTACTCCAAACCCAAACTATATGTTTAGCCACTCATGCTGGTGAGTAGTACTATTTACAAGTGTAATGAGACATGGAGGTGGACGACGAAATGGTACGAAAGAGATGAAGGGAAATGGGAAAATTCAGAGAAGGGGGATACACCAACAGTGACCATGGATGGTCAAGGTCGATGGAAAGCTTCTCCAATCTGAATCTGGTGTCTGCGGCAAGGATGACTGCTCCTCCCTTCTCTCTCGAAGAAGTCTTGAGATGCTCGGAAAAGGTGGAGGCGTGCTGTCCCTTGGACTCTCGTCCTTGGAGACCATGAATCGATGACGGATGGTCGATGGCGAGGTAGCTCTCCGGAAACACTCCATCATCTCCTTCACGTCGCGATCACCCTCTTCGTAGCATGGGTTCTTCTAATTATAGGCCTCGGTCCAGTGCGTGAGGTGGTGCTTGTGGTGCTTTACTTGCGTCGCAAGTCCTCAGAGCATGTTCCTCGGGGCACACGCCTAACGGTCTTGAATGACCGTTCTGCTAGTGCCTTCGGGTTGTAGGTTACTTAGATGTGTCATCGGTTTGGTAACCGATGGCCTGTGGCTCGTTAGATCACCCTTCATTTGGCGCCATCTGACCGACCATCTATTGTCGTTCTGATGGTCCATCGGTTTTGAGGACCGATGGTCATCGAATGCACATTGGCGCACCATCGGTAGACACTCCTTGATGGACCCAGGCGGACCATCAGTTGCTGTTATCTTAGGACCATCGGTTTTGGCAAACGATGGTTGCCTGACTAGCCATCGGTTCTGACTTAACTGGGAGCCATCAGTTCTCAGAACCGATGGGTGTTCTATGGTGGTGCTGGGCACTGCGAAGGGCCAACGACTGTGAACCGATGAGTGGTCTGCGGTAGTTGTCCCTTAATTCTCATGCAGTGGAAGGTCGCCATTGGTTCTGGGAACCGATGGATATTCTGCTTCATGGGGGAAACCATAGCCTGGCAAGTTATCTGCATAGAAATGAGTAATTATCTTTCAATCAAGGTAATTAGGAGAAAAAATATAAAGAAGGCTAACTCTGCATAAAGAAGGGAAATTAAGGGTAAAATAAGGCATGGAATATCCACAAAATTGGATGTTATCAACGACGGGTATGAGTTTAGCCAAAATTGAAACAGGTATAATGGAATGGGTTTAGTCATACCCACCCATTTTCCGTCCGTACTCCCCCTCTCTTGTTGATTTTGAAGATTGCTTACCTCTGCTAGTCATCCCTGGGTCAATTCAAATTCTCAATATCACAGATTCATATATTAGGTTTCCTAGTCATCATCTTATTTCCCATATATACACACGTAGTGAGGAACGTTTAGTTACAAGTATCGATATGGATAATCTAGGTCTCGAACCTCCAACAATTTCTCTGCATCACATGCTAAGGTGGAAACAAATTCTTTTTCACATGAGTTGTTTTGATGAAAGGCGTCGAAGAATATTAGTATGTAGTCTATTGTGTCCACTTGTAATATGGACCCAACACCTAAGTGTGTTTTGGCCCATTAGGATTTTGCTTAAGTCTTTATGCTTCCCCCTTTTGCTTTATACATGATAAGGGTTTGCTTATTTTATTTCATAACAAGAAACACACACAAGGGGAGTATCCCCATTATCTCCTTTTCTACTTGATATAAGAGCAGCCGGTCCTATCCTGCCCTAACCCTACATGAGAGAGAGAGGCAAAGAGGAGTACCTGCACTTGCAGGTAGTTGCCACCCCTTGGCAGTGCTTGGCTTCCTATAAGGATGTCCTCCCCTGCTCTATTCAGGATCGTCTCCATGGATCCGTCTATTGGATCAATGGGCTCTAGAAGGGGGGTTAAATAGAGCTTCACGAATTCTCACAAGATAAATTAGACCACCAAATTATATATTTGAAAAGTTTAAACAAGCAACAATTTGATGTCCTAATCTAACATACATAACAAGGATGAGAGATAGTGAAAAACAAGCACTTGGACAAGTGGTTTAGAGTGGTTCCATGTCCTAAACTTAGGAACAATGTTAGTCCACTACCTAGAGTGGGTTAGTCTCTAGGATTTGCAATCTTGGTACTCTTATATTCCACAATAAGATTACAAGACACAACAACCACACATCCAAGGGCTTAGTACCTCAAGCAAAGATCTTCAACCTATAGAAGGAGCTTACCTACTTGAACCATGAAGTCTTCAGCCATCAACATGGACTTACCCACTCCTTTCTTCAAGTCTTCTGCCTTCAAGGGATTACCTATCTTCCTTGAGCGTTGCCTTGCTTCTCTCCTTCACTTGGAGATCTGGAGCACCTATCTCCTTCACTTGGAGACCTGGAGCAGCTTGCCTTCTTCAATCTTGAAGAACAACACCTCCTTCTCCTTCACTTGGAGAGGGATCTTCAACTTGACTTCAATAGGAATTGAGGTTGGAAGATGGAGGAGGAGAGCTTTACAACAATATAGGGAGTAGCTCTCTTACACAGGAACCTATCTAACTCATACTCACGAATTTGACTTGAAGGTAGAGAGAGAAAGGGGCTCAAAGGCTTAGAACACTCTCAGCTATGCTAGGACTAAGTTTGCAATGAATGAGCAGCCTTGGAATGAACTCCAAGTGTTCTATATATAGCTGAGGGTGTTGCTTTGAGTTAGGTGAACTCTTGGGCCAAAATATAGCTGTTTTCCTTCAAGAAAACGTCTCTATTTTCTATCAAATAACTCACCAACGGTCACATCAATTTTTTCTGCAAATTCCGTACAGTGCAATCAGTCGAGTTTCAATAAAGTTAACTCGACCGATCAAGTAAAAGACAAAATCGATATTCAAACGGTCGGTCGAGTTTGTCCTGGGGAAACTCGACCGATCACTGAAGATCGTTTTGTTCAGGCACTTGATCGGTCGAGTTGTGTTTACACAGAACTCGACCGATGCTATCTCCAGAAAACTGACCAAGATGGATCGACCGAGTTTGTCCTGGGGAGAAACTCGACCGATTGACAACCTGATGTCAATTTTTGAATATGAATCTAAAGTGATCTAACATTGGTGTTTTATGTCCCAATCAATTTTCTCACCTTAGTTACAAGTCAATTCATCATTACAAGTGATTACAAATATGTTCTAAGGTCATTTACATAGATTTCCACAAAAGCGCACTTGTAGCTCTTTGACTTGAACTTGAGTCAATCTAGGGTTTTGGATTTGGGATCCTTTTCATGTACCTAATACCTGAAATCAATCTTTGATACACATATTAGATACATATGAATGAAATGGTTAAGTCATTATCAAACTATAGGCAATGTATAACCTCTAGGTCAACATTCTCCCCCTTTTTGACAATGACAAACCATTCCTCAAACATATTGAAAAGGATGTAGACATTATACCTTTGCTTTGCGAAATAGGGAGATTCATGAAATGAACAATGTGAATTGCTCCCCCTCAATCTGTGCTTCTATTAACCTGCATGGTTAATCTATCTACACAATGCAGTAGCAATATACATGTAGTATGTAGTCTTTTGCAAGTTCACGTAATAAGCAGTGAATTGAACAAGAAAAGATCTCACTAGCAAAAAGCAATATTATAGCAAAGAAAAACCAATATGATTGAGTTTCAAGACTTGAGCTATCTCTTGAAATATCTCTCCCCCTTTTGACATTATCAAAAAGGTAGGGGGGGTAGAAGAGCATAAGCCAAGTCTTCTCCAAAACACACAACCATATATGCAAAGGAATAAGCAACAATTTAAAAGCATATATCACACAAGAACAAAAGATAACAAACATGCCAAGTCATAATCAAAATATAACTCAAGATGACACCAACACATAGGATAAAAACAGAGTAAATAGCCATAGTGCACATCAAAGATATTACAACTCAGATATATGTCCACATGAGAGCAACTACAAGCCCAAAAGCGATAAAACAAAGATAAGAAATAGTACAGTTAAGAAGAATGTGCCAAGATGTTTCTGATACAAAATAGTCTAGAAAGATGTATATAATAAGCATGCTAGACGACAAACGAAGAAACCACCTAAACATCTAAGCTATCTATATCAACAACGTCATCATCGCTAGGTGTGTAGTCCTCGTCCCCGTCAGAAGGTGGAACAGTAGTGCCAGCACCATCACCATCACCATCACCATCACCATCACCATCACCATCACCATCACCATCACCATCACCATCACCATCACCATCACCATCACCATCACCATCGTCGGAAGCATCCTCATCGTCACCGTCATCAACATCAACATCCTCAGCCTGGTCTGGCATCTCCTCATCAGCAGGAGGTTCAAAAGAACGACCGGGCCAGCGGGCATTCTGCTCAGCCCAAGACATACTAAGAGCGTGAAGCTCATTGGCCTGTGGGAAAGACAGAGCAGAGTCACCCAGTGAGGCTAGGGGGCCAGCAGGTAACGGGAGGACGGCAGGAGCGAAGCTACCAACAACAAAAGGTGGCGGAGCAGCAACGGAAGGCTCGGGAGCATGATAGTAATGATCATATGCATATGAAGCATAACCACTACCGGGATAGGGATGGTAGGTGGGATAGGGGTGAGCACAGGAAATGTTCATGGTTGACATGATGGAACACAAATCCTGGTGCAAGTGGTCCTGAACCTGTTGGTTGTACGCATGTTGATGCATCATATAACCCAAAAGGGTTTCATTTGACACACGGAAAGACGCACGACTGGATCTAGGAGGAGGCTGCGGAGGTGGAGCTTGGGTAGAGGAGGATGGGGCAGTTGAAGCGGAGGCAGAGGCAGAAGCACCAGAGGCGGAGGAAAATACGGGAACGAACTTTTGAAGAGTGGTTTCACTAATACAAACACCTTTTCTAGCAACCGGGTAATGGAAGTCAGAAAAAAGAGATTTGTCAGTGGCAAACTTGAAAAGACCAAAAATTAAAGCCGGGTAGGGTGGGTGGGTGCCTTTGGTGTTCTTACCAGTGTCGAAGCAGGTCATATGATGTAAGATGTATCTGGCCCACTTGACACCGATATTTTTCAACAAACAATACATAATGACTGTAGTGTTCTCTGCAATGTCCGTTTGATTTTTCTTTGGATGAACATTACAGTTGATCACTAAAACCAATATGCGCCTCTTTATGTCAAAAGAGGATGAGGGCAGGGTGGACCTCTTCTTGTAAGCCATGTCGAGTTTCTTTAAAAACCGATGAATATCCGGTAACGTCAATTCATAGTGATTGTAAAAACCTTCCGGGTCAAGAAGATCGAAGTACTCGCCATAATCCTTACGCCAAGTGTCATTTTCCTCATCTCCGGCAAGAAAGATATTTAAAGTATCCTCAGAGATTTGGAAACGATGACCAACGATCATAGATGTAAGAATTACTTGAGTATTCGGCGGCAGGATAAGCAAATCGTAGTTCCAACGCAAGTTGGCGTAGAACTCGTGAACAACCTTAGTGCTTGACATGGAGTTGTGAAAGCAGTCACGTTCGATCGCTAGGGCGGACAAATGGTGGACGGCGAGCAACCTAGCCACCTGAGCAAGAATCGCTTGATACCTAGGAGAAGGATCAATCAAAGCGCGAAAAGGAAAAGGGCTTCGAGGAAGAAGGCCCTTGTACCTATTTACAACCTCAATCGACACAAAGGAGGTATTGTCAAAGGGAACCAAGCAATTTTGCGAAGAAGAGGCAGGTGCATTGCTTGGAGCAGCTCATTTTCTTCTTTGGGAAGCCATGGAGGCGAAAATGAGATAGAAAACGTGCAAACAAGCAAAAACAAACCTCAAACGCCGTTAAAAAACCACCAGAGACGCCAAGAAGGTCTAGGTTGAGCTTTCTAGGTCGAACTAGGGCTAGGAGCGGGAGGTTTAGGGCTGGGGGTGAGAGCTTAGGGCTAAGAGATGAGGAATCAGTCGACTATTTTCAAGTTGAAAAGGAAAATAGTCGGCCGATCCTGACTTAATATTGGCTCAGCCCACGGATCGGTCGAGTTCTGAGAGTGTAAAACTTGACCGAACGGTTCTTCTGAAGAACAACTCTCGGCTCCTGATCGGTCGAGTTTTTCCTGGCGAAACTCGACCGACGGTCAACCTGACCTAAAAGTCACATTCTTGGTTTCTAGCCATATACATGCCAATTAAATTCATTTTTCAATACTATTATGTATCATTAACATACTTAGGCACATTTAGCTCATCATTGGGTACTATTTAGAGATAAAATAAGAAATTCGATAAAAATCCAAAACAAGCAAAAACTAAGCATGTTAACAAGCAATTTAGGCAGACTGAAGCATATATAGACATATAAGATGAGAAATGACATGAGCAAGCATATAGGTTGAAAACAACTAGCTAGATCACATAGAAACATCATCCAAAGCAACAATAAGCAGTTTAGATCGAATAAAATTAAATTGATCTTTAGCTAGAGGTTTAGTAAAGATATCTGCCAATTGATTTTCCGTGTCCACATGCGTGATATAGATATCCTTCTTGGTAATGTGATCACGGAGAAAGTGATGACGAACCTCTATATGCTTGGCTCTACTATGCAATATAGGATTGTAAGAAAGATTAATTGCACTAGTATTGTCACAAAAGATAGGAGAAGCATAAAAAAATATGTTATAGTGTTGGAGCATTTGCTTCATCCATAGGACCTGGGCACAACAACTCCCGACTGCAATGTACTCAGCCTCAATAGTTGATAATGCCACAGTGTTATGTTTCTTGGAGAACCAAGACACCAAACATGGTCCTAGGAGAAAGCAAGTGCCACTTGTGCACTTTCTATCAACCAAACAACCTGCGTAATCCACATCACTATATGCTCTAAGAGTAAAATCCCTTGATTTAGGATGCCATAGTCCAAAATTTTGGGTTTTGGCTAGGTACCTTAAAATCCTCTTAACAGCTATAAGATGCGATTTTCTAGGGCTAGATTGAAAGCGAGCACACAAGCCAACACTAAACATAATATCAGGTCTAGAGGCAGTTAAATAAAGCAAACTTCCAATCATACGTCTATAGAGCTTCTCATCTACTTTCTCACCTTCTTCATCTTTATCAAGTTTGGCGGTGTTGGACATTGGTTTATCCATTTGCTTCATGTTCTCCATCCCAAAGCGTTTGAGTAGTTCATTTGTGTACTTGCCTTGGTTGATGAAGTTTCCTTCTTTGGTTTGTTTGATTTGAAAGCCAAGGAAGAAGGTCAACTCACCCATCATGCTCATCTCGAACTCACTCTACATAAGAGAACTAAACTCCTTGCAAAGATCAAGATCAGTTCCGCCAAAAATGTATCATCAACATAAATTTGAATAATAAGAAAATTGTTAGAAGTGTGTTTTAGAAACAATCAAACAAGGTAGAATCAACTTTGCCCATGACATACCCATTATCTAACAAAAAGTTCTTTAGTTTCTCATACCAAGCTCGAGGTGCTTGTTTGAGTCCATAGAGAACTTTTTGCAACAAATAAACATGATTAGGTAGTTTGTCATTTTCAAAGCCCGGAGGTTGAGTAACAAATACTTCCTCCTCGATTGTACCATTCAAAAACGCACTTTTAACATCCATTTGATATAACATGAAATTTTTATGACTAGCAAAAGCAAGTAGCATTCTAATGGATTCAAGTCTAGCAACAAGAGTATAAGTTTCATCAAAGTCAATACCTTCCTGTTGGTTGTAACCTCGTGCTACTAACCTTGCTTTGTTTCTTACCACTTTGCCTTGCTCATCTAGCTTGTTGCGGTAGACCCACTTGGTGCCAATGATCTTTCTATCACTTGGTCTTGGCACTAGAGTCCGTACACGATTCTTCTCGAATTGCTCCAGCTCTCCTTGCATGGCAGGGATCCTTTAATGTTCTTTGGCTCTAATTGTGAGATGAAGACACTGTCTGCTTGTTCTTTGTTGTATGCAGCTCGTGTCTTCACTCTCTCGAAAGGATTGCCGATGATTAGTTCCTTGGGGTGATTCTTTGCAAAGCGGGGAGTAGGATCCTTCTTTTCTTCTTCTTCTTCTTCTATCACTTGCTTGCCTTTGTTGTCGATATTGAGATCTTTTAAGATAGGAATTAAGTCATCTGCAACATCTTTATCCACAACATGCTTGCTAACAACAGGGTTAGTTTCAACAAACTTAACATTAATAGATTCTTCAATTTTAGACAATTCAATGTTGAATACTCTATAGCCTAGGAAGAAAGCCTTATAAGATTTTGGATCAAACTTATCAAGAGAATCCTTCGTGTTTAAAACAAAACAAGGACATCCGAAAACATGGAAGAAATCAATAGACGGCTTTCTACCACGCCATAGTTCATAGGGAGTTTTCTTTAAAGAAGGATGTGTAAAAACTCGGTTTTGCACAAAGCATGAGGTGCTAACGGCTTCAGCCCAAAACTTCTTGGGAGTGTCATACTCAAGAAGCATGATCCTAACCATCTCTTGTAGTGACTTGTTCTTCCTCTCTACAACCTCATTTTGTTGAGGCGTACGAGAAGAAGAGAAATTGTGCGAATAATCAGATTTTTCACAAATACGCTCAAAAAGATCATTTTCAAATTCTCCCCCATGATCACTACAGATAGAAACAATCCGATAAGAAGCTTCGTTTTCAACCCGTTTACAAAAGCTCGAGAAAACATCAAAAGTATTGCTTTTAGAAACGAGAAAGAAGGTCCAAGTATATCGAGAGAAATCATCAACAATAACAAGACAATACTTGGAACCACGAAGCGTTTGCATTCTCATTGGTCCGAATAGATCAATATGAAGAAGTTCAAGAACTCTCTTGGTACTCATGACTCTTTTGGATTTGAAGGAGGATTTGGTTTGTTTCCATGTGTACAAGGTTGGCATTCCTCATCCTTTTCAAAATCCAATTTGGGAAGTCCTCGAACTAAGTTCTTTTTGCTCAATTTCTTCATTTGATGCATATTCACATGATCCAAACAGCGATGCCAAAGAGAAATATCATTTTTATCCACTACCAAGCATCTATCTAGTATGGGCTTAAGAGTATCAAGAACAATAACATAAAGATTACCATTTCTAGTTCCCTTATATATAACATTGTAGGAGAGGGAATCTAGAAGCAAGCATTCTAAAGAAGTAAACAACACAAGATATCCATTGCCACAAAGTTGACTAACACTAATCAAATTGTGATGTAGGCCATCAACAAGCAACACATTTTTAATACATAACTCATTGCCCACATCACCCTCACCTATGACCTTACCCTTTTTGTTGTCTCCAAAGGTTACCGATCTCCTTTCTTTTTCATGAACTTGTTGAAATGGCTGATTTCTCCAGTCATATGTTTAGAACAACCACTATCAACAATCCATTTCTTTTTAACCTGTAAAAAAAAAGGATGTCGGAACCCAACTCAAACTTTGGGATCCGGGGTTAGCTTAGGGACCCATTTCATCTTTGGGTTGGTCCCCTTGGACTTGTAAGGACAATAAGTAGAGTAATGGTCATCACATTTATAATGAACACAAACCATAAGGTTCTTAGAGCCGGAATTCTCTCCATGGAAGATAGGAGGTTCCACACTCTTCTTCTTACCCTTGTTCTTGCTCTTTTTCTTACCTTTGGGAGCAGTCCCATCATATCCCAAACCGCTAGTACCAACTGGTTTGGTAGAATGTTCTAGGACATCATTGAGGGATTTCTTTCCTGAGAGAAACTTTTGCAAAGAAGATCTTAACTTGGCATTATCATCACTAAGGTTAATGACAGTAATAGAAAGACTAGCAAGATCATCTCTAGCATGCAATAGGTCGGCCTCAAGACAGAGGACTTTAGTATGAAGGGAATCTCTTTCTAAAGCTATGCTAGCAACTTCATTACTTTGCAAAATAGGTCTAGAAGATAAGTCATTTACTTGAGCAAGCAATTTTGTATTTTCAGATTTAAGCAAACAATTTCTCTTTGATAAGCATAAACTTCATTTCTCCTAGCATCATCCATGAGTTTGAGTTCTACATTTTCAGTTTTAAGACAATCAAGCTCATCTAGGCACTTTTGGTTTTCTATCTTAATATTTTCAATATTTTTAAGATATACACCATTCTCAACCTCTACTCCATTATGTTGAAACTCAATGTCAAGAAATTGCCCTTGTAAAGAGTCTATGCTATCAAAGAACACTTTTTCATTTTTATCAAGGATTTCAATTTTAGCATAAAGATCATCAACTATCTTGCCCAATGTTTTAGAAAGGGGGAAGCGGGAGGCGTGCAGAGAGCACCTTGTGTCCGCTTGAGCGCCAGACGGCCGCTCAGGCGGGCGCTTTTTGAAAAAGCGGATACTGAAATTCTTCTATAATTTGATAAAAAGATATACATGTTTGTATATAAGTAATATATATATATATATATATATATATATATATATATATATATATAAGAAGTTTTAGACTTATCTATACAGCCTACACAACAAAATAAAGCACCCAGATAGTTTTTAACACAGTTGTAATATGGTATTTGGGTATTACTAATACCCATATTGTTTACTTTTACTGTAGTGAATATATTTATAACTATATATACTAAAATGCAGTAAGCAGTAGAAGATATATAATGTATTAATGTAGCTTATGCAGTAAACAAATAGAATATATATAATGTTTTTCATTAATATCCAGTAAACAATAGAATATATATTACACTATAGAATGTATTAGTACATTATAGTTATATAAGGTAGAAAGGTAAAGAAATACAATTTGCAGTAGATAAGTAGATATTTATGTATGTATTATTGTATTATAAAATGTATTATACAGTAATGTTTCATATTAAAGAATGTACAGCAGCAATGTATTACACAGTAATGTTTCATATTAAACAATGTACAACAACAATGTATTACATTATTACAGACTTCTAGTATTACACATTATATTACATGGTAATACAGTCAGTCATGCACATAGATAGATACTAGGAAAGTCAATATATAGCAGCAGCAACATTTGATTAGAAAAAAATGAAAAAAGAAAGCAATTGTACAAAAATCCAGCGCCTAAAAGTTAGGCGGCCAAAAGCGGGCGCCCAAAACAAGGAATCAGGCGGGCAAATAGGCGGGCCAGGCGGGTTTAGGCGGCCGCTTAATGGGCTGCCGCCTGAGTGGCCGCTCAAGGCTGTAACCAGGCGGTTGAGCCTCCTGGCCGCTCAAGCGGCCGCTTAGGCGGGCGCCTGGGGCGCTTTTCAAAACACTGATCTTGTCTAACCTTTTCCTTTTAGATTTGCATTTAGTAAAGGATGATTGGCATTCATTTAGCATATCAATGATAGTTTCTTTAGGCAGCTCTAGCAAATTTACTTCACTTACCTTGCTTACCTCACTTGCCTCACATACATCTTCACTAGTAGATGCCATAAGAGCAAGATGGCATTCTCCATCTTCGGAGCTTGAGGAGCTTGAAGAAGACTCCTCCCAAGTTGCATGAGCTGCATCTCTTGATCTTCTTTATTTCTTGTCCTTCCTCTTGTACTTGCCTTCTTTCTTGTACTCCTTATCTTTCTTGTGGCTGCTCTTGTGATGACTCTTCTTGGCCTTGGGGCAGTCACTCTTGTAGTGACCTTTTTGACCACACTCATAGCACCTTGGAGTTGAAGAGGAGGGCTTGCTCTTGAAGTGTTTGCCCTTTGAGTAGTTTGCCTCATGCTCATTAGGGCCTTCATCTTCACTTGAGGAAGGGCTGGGGGACTTCAAAGCAAGTTGTTGTTGCCGCACCATTTCTTCAATTTGTGCTTTGAAGGCGGTGTCCTTTATCTTTTTGAACTCTTTTTCTTCTCTCTTCTCTTCCTCTTCTTGCTTGTCGAGCCTAGGCTCATGGGCTTGAAGATTACCAACCAGCTCCTCGGTTGATAGCTCATTTAGCTTGTACACCTCTTCAATGGATGTCACGTTGGGCTCCCATCTCTTTGGAAGAGATCTCAAGATCTTGGAGTTGATGGTGCCTTTGTTTAGCACACTCCCAAGGGCTGCCAATCCATTTATGATGACATTGAGCGTAGTGTACATATCGGCCACTCTCTCATTCTTACCCATCTTGAAGTTCTCTAGAAGACCACAAAGCATGTAGATCTTGGCTTCCTTCACTTGCTCGGTTCCTTCATAAGTGACACACAATTTGTGTCATATCTCATGTGCGGTGTCCCATGAGGAGGTCCGGTTGAACTCGGTCGAGTGAGGGCAGCGTAGATGATGCTCACAGCTTTGGCGTTGAGTTGAGCATGCTTCATTTCAGCTTCAGTCAATGTGGTGATGTCCCCCTTTGGATCTTCATATTTGAGGTGGACTATCTTCCACATTTCATAGCTCACACCTTGAAGGTAGAACTGCATCCTTCTCTTCCAATAGAGGAAGTTGGTGCCGTCGAAGACCGGAGGTCTCATGGAGAAGCTTCCTTCTAGGTTAAGCGAACCAAGTACCGAATCGCCCATCTTCTCCTACTTGTTGAAGTAGCTTGGAGAAGACCTGCTCTGATACCACTTGTTGGATCAATGGGCTCTAGAAGGGGGGGTTGAATAGAGCTTCACAAATTCTCCCAAGATAAAGTAGACCACCAAATTATATATTTGAAAAGCTTAAACAAGCAGCAATTTGATGTCCTAATCTAACATACATAGCAAGGATGAAAGATAGTGAAAAACAAGCACTTGGACAGGTAGTTTAGAGTGGTTCCATGTCCTAAACTTAGGAGCAATGTCAGTCCACTACCTAGAGTGGGTTAGTCTCTAGGATTTGCAATCTTGGTACTCTTATATTCCACAATAAGATTACAAGACACAACAACCACACATCCAAGGGCTTAGTACCTCAAGCAAAGATCTTCAACCTATAGAAGGAGCTTACCCACTTGAACCATAGAGTCTTCAGCCATCAACATGGACTTACCCACTCCTTTCTTCAAGTCTTCTGCCTTCAAGGGATTACCTATCTTCTTTGAGCGTTGCCTTGCTTCTCTCCTTCACTCGGAGATCTGGAGCACCTATCTCCTTCACTTGGAGACCTGGAGCAGCTTGCCTTCTTCAATCTTGAAGAACAACACCTCCTTCTCCTTCACTTGGAGAGGGATCTTCAACTTGACTTCAATAGGAATTGAGGTTGGAAGATGGAGGTGGAGAGCTTTACAACAATACCGGGAGTAGCTCTCTTACACAGGAACGTATCTCACTCATACTCACGAATTTGACTTGAAGGTAGAGAGAGAAAGGGGCTCAAAGGCTTTTAAACACTCTCAGCTATGCTAGGACGAAGTTTGCAATGAATGAGCAGCCTTGGAATGAACTCCAAGTGTTCTATATATAGCTGAGGGTGTTGCTTTGAGTTAGGTGAACTCTTGGGCCAAAATATAGCCGTTTTCCTTCAAGAAAACGTCTCTATTTTTTATCAAACAACTCACCAACGGCCACATCACTTTTTTCTGCAAATTCCGTACAGTGCAATCGATCGAGTTTCAATAAAGTTAACTCGACCGATCAAGTAAAATACAAAACCGATATTCAAACGGTCGGTCGAGTTTGTCCTGGGGAAACTCGACCGATCACTGAAGATCGTTTTGTTCAGGCACTTGATCGGTTGAGTTCTGTGTAAACACAACTCGACCGATGCTATCTCTAGAAAACTGACCAAGATGGATCGACCGAGTTTGTTCTGGGGAGAAACTCGACCGATTGACAACCTGATGTCAATTTTTGAATATGCATCTAAAGTGATCTAACATTAATGTTTTCCCAATCAATTTTCTCACCTTAGTTACAAGTCAATTCATCATTACAAGTGATTACAAATATGTTCTAAGGTCATTTACATAGATTTCCACTGTTGAAATAAAAGATGGCTTGAATATGAATGGATTGATAGATGAATACAAGACTGGACACCCCTGTCCTATATATAGGAGCAAGGGAGAAACCCTGAGACTTGTGTCCCAAGTAATCTAAGCTAGACGGGCCGGAATATAAAGGCCCACTAAACTAATTAGCCTATTTATCTAATAGACTAATATAGACACTTTAACATCCACAAAAGTGCACTTGTAGCTCTTTGACTTGAACTTGAGTCAATCTAGGGTTTTGGATTTGAGATCTTTTTCATGTACCTAATACCTGAAATCAATCTTTGATACACATATTAGATACATATGAATGGAATGGTTAAGTCATTATCAAAATATAGGCAATCTATAACCTCTAGGTCAACACCGTCTCCATCTTAAAATCAATGATGCTTCAATGTTATTGTTGCTAGAGTTATTAGGTAGCCTCAAATTTGTACTTGCCTCCTTGGAGGAGCCGTTTCCGCCTTGCTATTCTACCATATAAGCCACCACTACCATCTACGCGACAACTATGCTATCGTCATCCATGTTGCAGTTGTCTTTGAGATCTATTGCCAAATCATGACAAAAGATCAACTTTTCAGTTGCTATTTGGGTTTATCATTTCCTATTTTTCCTTAGTGGAGATACGAAATAATTTTTCCGTCATTTTGTTGCATTTTAAGGGCTTCCTGTTGCTGCTCCGGCGCGCGACATGGTGTGTCGGCGACGTCCTGCTTACAGTCTGCACCGTGAAGTCCATTGCAAGGCACGACGTTTCATTAATTGACACAATGTGTAATACACGATGTGTCGACCTGCTCACACGGTGGACCACTGCTCTGCCCCAACTACTCGACTTTTGTTGGTGACACGGCATGTCACCTGTTAGCAAACTCGACGTGTTACTGCTTCAACACGACATGTTCCATGCCGTCTTCATTGAAGGTCAGACGAATCTCCCTTTTTAGATCTTGCAAAAAGATCCATTTATTATTGTACCTGGATTTTTGTAATTGGGTGATGGGGTACATTGACACTAGATATCACCACTCTCCTCGACATATTTGTCTACATGTCCATTACCTTACCTTTGAATACTCTCAGCCCAACCACTCTTGAATCTTGATTCTGTCTGTCACTCTGTTGTTGTAAGGGGGAGAATAGAGGAAGAGATGAGTTGAGGAAAGAGATGAGATGGAGGAGAAGAGATGAAGAGAGAGAAGAGTGGAAGAATTAAACTCTTTCACTGTCTATGAAATCCCACAACTTATACCCAATACATTACCTACCTACATACATCATCATCATCATCAACATCATTGTCATCATCATCATCGTCATTGTTGTTATTTCTCTTTATATGTTTCATCCCATATCTTTTGTCTTAGAGTTTTCCCTTGTTCTCTTGTATTATAAAATAGATAGCATTATATTAGTTTGATTTTTAAATAATACAAACTCTTCTACATGGTATCGGGAGGAGCATGTTACAATTCCTTCCCTTCCTCTCCCCTCCGCCTGCCCTACCAGCAAGTCACGGTCCTCTGCTTGCCGCTAGCCCAGCCCACCAACGCTCTCTCCGCGCTACTCTCACCAAGGAAGAAATTGTCCAATTTCGATACTGTTTTGGTGGTCATAGAAACAAAAATTTCGACAAATTTCGATGGAAATTTTGACAGATGCATTTCTGGCATTTCGACGACCAAATGTTCGGATCATTTATTGAAATTATAACAGGACAATCTTATAGTGTAGATCTAATTAAATATGCAATACTATTTTATATTGGATATATGGGGTTTGGGGCTCCTCATGTGTTAGTGAAGGAAGCTGAACTGTTTCGATGGGGATTTTGAGGTCAAATTCAAAGATGAAATGAATGGCTTAAATCATTATAGTTTGCAAGCACAATATATAGACTTTAAGACACAAATTTGTGGAAATACAACATGATCTAGGATGGAAGGACCTCTAGGTAGGATGATAGGACATAGCACATAAACAGTGTTGCAGTGATATGTGAGTGACTATTGAGGAAGCATGAGACAACTATGGTTTATGTATCTAGTTGAAACATGGTGGTTGTCATCCTCCTTGTTGATTATACCAATCAACATATTGGCTCCATTTTATTTTGTTTTATGCAAGCATAGATGTGTCTCAGTGTTAATCTCTATATGCCTACTAGTGATAAAATGCATACTCATGGATGAACTCAAGCTTTGTTCCTTGTCGTGTGCTTTTATAGCTAGTGCCTATAGGAGGCAACCGTGTAGTTAGAGGTATGATTGATAATGGCATGCATACAAAATATCTTGGTGGTCATGCTAATTTTGCACACTATCATTAGTTGCAAATCATGTGACCTCGGAAGTGAAAGCTAGCAGGTCATCATAGCCATAAATATAACTCCCACACCCGTTTTTAAATATTTCTTCCGTAGATCTTTAGAGAAGTGGGACAATTAGTAGAGAAAGGTAGAATTAGGCTAGGAAGAGAAGAAACATAACTTAGATTACCCCTAAAAAGCCCAAGGAATCTTATAGTAAAATCTACAAACATCGTACCCCGTTTCTCGAAATAATGCCCATGTTTCTCAAAATTTTATAGAAATGCGGACGAAATGGACCATTTTATATCAAAACTTACCTAATTTCGTCAAAATTCGGAATTTGCCATCGAAATTTAATTTTTTCTCACAAAATTCCCTACATACAGACATGTAAGGCCATTTCTATGCCTGACAACTCTCGACATCAAAATAATTGGAGAAATTTTGCCAATTTCGACCATATTTTGAACATTGCTTCTCACCGAGCTGCCATCCAACCCGTCGCCGCTCTCTCCCTACCCTACCCACTGCACCGCCATCCCTTGCCTGCCACCCTACAACTGTCGGCTCGTCTCTCCTCCTCGTCACCTTTCCGCCTCGTCGCCTCCCTGCTTCCCGCCTACTCCGCGCCCTACAATCACCTCCCTGAACATAACACCCTAATCCCCACTCCCTCTTGAACCCACCACCCTATCCCCTCCCTTCGTCCCTGCTTTCTGTTGCCCTGCCACCCCACTGTTGCGTAAAGTTCTGCCAACCCCTCATTATTTTTGTGGTTGTTGACTATGATTGGGCCTCTATATCTACTTGATGTGAAAAATGCATTTTTGTATGGTGTAGCAGGAGGAAGTGTATATGGAGCAACCCACCGCCCTATCCCATGCTCTGTCCGTGTCCTATATTTTAGAATATTGTCGTGTCATTTGTTCATGTCCTTTTCTATGTATGTGTCAGTGTCAAGTGTCTGAAAATGTGCCTATGCTTCCTTGTATATATATGTATCCATTTTAATATATATAACAAATTTCCACACATCTGTGCATTTGTGTATACCTTGTAGTATATACATACATATATAATATACATGCATATAATTTATGTATACATACACAAATATTTTAAACACATATTTGTACAATTGTATACATTTTAATTTATTCACATATGTACACACTCTACATATACATTAGTACACACATATACACATTTTACTGTTTGTATATACATTACACACACCTTCAATATGTCATATATGCACATATATTTTCTTTAAAAAAAAAATATATACATATATGCACATATATTTTCTTTTAAAAAAAAATATATACATATATGCACATATATAAATATATCATACATGCATATTAATATGTTCAGAATGAAATATTTTTATTTGCGTAATCTACATTTTGAAATTTGGTTTTTATGAGCTCAATATATAATTTCATGACTATATATAATTACTTTGTCTAATAAAAATCCAAAATCTTATATACTCCCGCATACCACATATTCCTTCTACCCTCTCCGCCCGTCCACGCATACCACTTTCTTGGACAATGGCTATGCTGGCCACCTGTTCCTTGTTCAACTAATTGAACCCGCTGCTACATCACCTTAAATTCCTCTAAAGAATATGTTTTCGAATGGGATGCGATGATACATTTCGAGGCGCTAAGTTCTCATCAAATGTTTCTAACCGCCCATGTTATTGGAGGCTGTGATTCAACATAAACCTCCAATTAGCCCCCCCTCTCTAGTTGATAGTGGCTTTATAGGCTCCTCATGGGTCAGTTGGCGACTAAGGATGCTGATCTGTTGTGGACTGAGTGGCAGCACAAATTGGTGCTTGTTTGGGGTGGCTTTCACACAAGGAAGAAAATGTCTGATTTCAATTCCGTTACGCTGGCCACAAAAACAAAAATTTCGATAAATTTTGACAGAAATTTCGATAATTGCGTTCCTGTCGTTTCGACGGTAAAATTAACAAATTTATGAAATTTTACTAGAATGATCTACTAGTGTAGATCTACTCAAATATGTATTAATATTTCATATTGGATATGTGGGGGCATTTGTGAGTGAATGACCCTAAACTGTTTCGATGGGCATTTCAATGGGGAATTTTGATGTCAATTTCAATGGTGAAATCAATGAATTAAGTCATTATAGTTTGCAACCACAATATATAGACTTAAAGACACAAAATTGTGAAAAAAAATGCTCTAGGTAGTACATAGTATATGAAAAGTGAAAAAAAAAAAATCGATGATCTGCCTGGTTTGAGTGTTTCGCCAATCCATTTAGATGTCCGATTGCCAGCGACATAGATAAAAGTGGCAAAATTTTGACAATTTTGTTGACATTTTGAACATTGCATTCACACCTATGGGCTTTAGCATAGGCTTGAGCTGGGGACTCAAGGAAACATGATTTTGGGTCGTTGCGTCTGAATCCCTGGTGGATCAGCATGAACTGGTTGGGGACACATCGAGCTCCCAGGCACATTATTTTAAAGACTTGCATAGCAGAAATGGCACTAGAGACTGTGGAATAGAGGAAGGAGATAAGGATGTTCTCAATCTCATATCCTCCAGGCTCATTAGAGAAGGGAAGGCAGTCTGAGGTGAAGCCTTTGGGTGTTTTTGGCAAGCTCGCCATTGCTAAAATGAAAAATGAATGTCCTACCTTAGTGATGGTTGAGTTGAAAGCAAATGGGAATGACTTGTAAAATGGTTTATCGAGGTAAGGAATAAAGAATGGTTTCTTAAGGAGATGATATATGAACGGCTTAGATTGAAGCACAAACACTTCTGTCTGGAAGGTGTAATCAAGCATTCTGTCAAAAACATGCCTGGGTCAAGAATTGGGATTATGGAGTGAATGGCTTGCTTAATATATGGCTGTGTCTGGCTTGTCTTTCCTTTGGGTGTAAGCGTCTGCTTTTGCATGTTCATTCTGATCCTAGTGAGTACAAATTAGTATGACTGGCTGATTCTCTTGATTTAGGATATGGCTTGGGTGGATTCTCATGATTATATGACTGGCTTGTATTTTCTTTTGGGTGTAAGCATTTGTTTTGCGTGTCCATTTTGTTCCTAATGAAAATGAGTTGATTGGTTCGATGAAAACCACTACATAGCATTCAAATCTAGATACTAAAAGTCCTAGATAACTGTCACAAACTATGACGAAACTGATAATTTGAAACATAGCTGAAGCTAATTTAGAACATATAGATTCTAATGCCCTGTGCTTAATTTGTTCAGCAGATAATTTACCATTGATTCTCCAACCGTACCAAAGCAGACCACGGAGATCAGCAAAAAGATTGATATCAATTGACACTGACAGCGTTATGTGTATCTCTCCTATGCATCAGAAAAATGTAATTTTTAGATACTTCAATGGCTCAGGCTGCAACTTCAACTATCTACGTCTATCAGCATTACTTAAATAGAAAAATGGTGGGAAGATGGAAGCACAGCATGAATATCGCAGAGCTTAGAGAAAGATTTTTCGGTGATAATAAATCTACCAAACAGAAGCTCTGTGTGTTAAACAAAATTTCTAGGGTAAAAGATGATGGAACGGTTGAATTCAGTTTGCCAAACAACGTTGATTCTAAAGCCCTATTTTCTGAGTTTCTGAATACCAGGGACGGAGCTTTAAGTGATGCTGCTTTTGATCATCAAGAAATTCGGACTTTTCCTCCCTTACAGATTGTAATGCTTGTAGTTGGAACACGTGGAGATGTTCAACCGTTTGTGGCATTTGGTAAACGTCTAAAAGATTATGGACATCGAGTTAGGCTGGCCACTCATTCCAATTTTAAAGAGTTTGTATTGTCTGCAGGACTAGAATTTTTTCCTTTGGGTGGTGATCCGAAAATTCTTGCTGCGTTTATGGTCAAGAACAAAGGTTTCTTCCCTTCATCGCCTATAGAAGTTCACATCCAAAGGAAACAAATGAAGGAAATCATATACTCTTTACTTCCTGCTTGCCAGGATCCTGATATGGACTCCGGCATTGCATTTAAAGCAGAAGCCATCATAGCCAATCCCCCAGCGTGTGGACATGCACATGTGGCGGAGGCACTAAAAGTTCCACTTCACGTGTTTTTCACAATGCCTTGGACACCAACCAGTGAATTTCCACATCCTTTATGTCGTGTCAAGCAAACAGTTGCATATAAGCTCTCATACCAGATTGTTGAAACAATGATATGGCTTGGCATACATGACATAATAAATGCTTTTCGAAAGAAGATGAAGCTACGGCCTGTTACCCAGCTGAGTGTTTCTCATGGAAATGAGACTGGTACTGCAGACCTACCGTATGGTTACTTATGGAGTCCACATTTTGTTCCAAAACCCAAAGATTGGGGCCCTAATATCGACGTTGTCGGATTTTGTTTCCTGGATCTTGCATCCAAATATAAGCCTCCGGAATCACTAGTAAAATGGCTTGACGTTGGTGAAAGGCCTATATATGTAGGATTTGGTAGCCTTCCACTTGGAGATCCAGAAAAAATGACAAAAGTCATTGTTGATGCATTAGAAATTACCGGTGAAAGGGGCATAATTAACAGAGGATGGGGTGGGCTTGGTAAGCTAGATGAAGACATCAAATCAATATACGTGCTTGATGATTGTCCCCATGACTGGCTCTTCCTGCATTGCAAGGCGGTGGTTCATCATGGAGGTGCCGGAACAACAGCTGCTGGCCTCAAAGCCGGGTGCCCGACTACAGTGGTGCCATTCTTCGGTGACCAATTGTTTTGGGGAGAGCGTGTCCATGCTAGAGGGGTAGGGCCTGCACCTATACCTGCGGACCAGTTCTCACTTCCAAATCTAGTGAACGCAATTACGGTCATGCTGGATCCTCAGGTTAAGGAGCGTGCTGTTGAGCTAGCCACTGTCATTGCATCAGAAGATGGTGCGATGGGAGCTGTGAAAGCATTTTTCAAACATCTTCCTCCTACATTGAACTATCCTCCACTGGGATCATCTTCAACATCAGGTTCCCAGGAACCTTATTTTAGTCATTTAAGAAAATGCTTCTGTCGTAGTTGAGTTTCAGGCGATCTTTCACCGTAGCCAATATATATGCTGCATGTACATGAAATCTCTTTATAATTTGGGCTTTTTGTTACTAAATTTGGGTTGATTTCATATATATAACATATGTTTACATGTTTTAAGAGTACGTCACAATGTTTCTGAATTTAAATATGTATACATGGTTTGGCACTTTGTTTTCAGATCTAACAAATCCAAACCACCATCAACGTTTTCCACAATAATCTGTTCGGCAGTTGCCAACGGAGCATGAGAGGCTATTTCCGATAGATTGGACCTGTTGTTTTAATCACCAAAAGTTACTCGTAACAACCCTTTCGAAATTTTGATTTCTAACAATTTATTACAATGTTACATCCCATGTTCTGTTCTTCCAGAGAGATTTTGTAGTGTTTTGGCATGGTGCGGCGGCAGTGTGACTGGCGTCCTTCCTAAACGGGTGCAAGCTAGCTGTAAGATAATATCACGATTTCTTCTCCGGTCGATTGTTTACTTCAATAATCATTTCTCTCTCCCGAACTGGTGAGGAAGTAGCTTTTTGCAAACAAACAAGCAACTGAATAGTATAGTGCTCTTCTAACGATTATGCAACAATGCTCATTCAGTGTTGACGGCATTCGCCAATTCGCCATTTGGTATGATGCCCCGGCTTTTTCATCTTACCATGGAACAACAGCTGGCGCTCTCCATCAGTTGAGCATAAATGTTATGCAGTGAAATTCTATAATAGGTTCGTGTCTCTCCTCTAAGACGACCCCAATGGATCCACCGGAATTGATGATATTGGTAGCATGGTAGCAATCAACATCTTTGTTATGCCCGGTCGCACTATCGTCGTCCACACATCTTTGCCACACTACCATGATGACAAGGAGCATCATGATCGGCCTGTTGATTCCCCTCAATGCAAAATTTTCCTGTTCAGATGTGAGTTTAGCATATATAATCAAGACGTCATTCCCGTCAATCAGGACATGGAGGATGGACGTTGGTAGAATACAAAAGATATATTACTGAGCAGGCGTGTCATCACGAGAAACAAAACAAAAACCAGTATTTCCCACACTTACCGAGTAGTGATTGGCTAGATTTGGAAACAAAGTGGTTTGCACTATGTGCCATTATGGAAAACAAAACAAAAATCGGTATTTTCCACACTCATGGGGATAGTGATTGGCTAGATTTGAAAAGAAAGTAGTGCACGATGTATATTTATGTAATTTACAAACGTAGCAATGCATTTGCGAAATCATGTAAATGTTATGTATTACTGTGAAAGTGACACTTTCAATTTCAGAATATTTGGGAAGCATAGTCCTTTGAGGAGTTATTGCTATTTCTATTTCTATGCATGCATATCTGTGCATGTTTCCATGAGAGTTACAAAATAAATTGTAGAAAATCCAAAGAGAAACTTTAAAACGCTAGGAGTGTTTTCCGGTGGTGTTGACATCTACCTTATGTCCCTTCAGAAAGGATGATATTTAAATGTCAAGAAGTTGCTTTGTATGTTAGATAGGGAAAATAAACAAGCATTACTTTGATCAAAGCTAGTGGTTGAACGACTTGGATACCTTTGTCATGTTAAATTTAATAAAGGGGGCCTTAAAAGCTGATTGATTTTTGCTTTCATCTTCCTGTGTGAATCTTAGGTGTCCAACGTTGTATATCATATGAAGTTCCTTTTTATTTCTCAGTATTTCTATAGAATATAGCTGTTAATTGTACATCCTGATATTTGAATGTGCTTTCTAGGAACAGTTTATATCATTCTATCAATAAGACCACTGATTTTTCTCACGATATTACTTCTTAGGTCATTTGGTCAAAACCCTAGGACCATACTGACTTCCCTCTTTAATCTTTTCCATGCCCTCATGCTTGGCGAGGGGCTGGCCTAGCATAAGGCGGCTTGTGTGCCAGAGCATCGTGTAGTAGTAGATCCCAAGGAAGGCCCGCGTGAGTTTGGGCTTTAACGAGCCACGATCAATTGGGCAAAACCTCTCTGTAAGGCTGTCAAATGACACAATTGTAGACATATAATTCATGGCGTGTACAACTAATTTGATGTATTTAACTATAGGTACGTTTGTTTACATGGATCTCACCGTATTGGATTGTAATAGCGAATCCAGTTGCAAACATTTTTGTTTGGTTAGTAGGATCGGAGAAAAACCAAAAGTCTTGGAGTTTTCATCATACAGAAATTGCTACATTTCATTATCCTTTTCAAAAGGGCGGACACAGTCATCCAGTTCACGCCTCCGGCTAACCTTCATTCTGCCACACCCGCCGACGGCCGAGAGTATCGAGACCTTTCGGCCCTACCCTCCCATCCATTCATGCTATTCACGCCCACCCTTCCTCTGGTCCTCCCCTCCCCCCCTTTTCGATCTGACCTCCTGCTATCCCACGTCTGCGATACCTCGCTGCTGCAGGTTGCCGCAACGCCGCCCGACCATGGGGAGGTTCATCGCCATGAAAAAGTGCCTATTGCAGAAAAACCTTACGATAACTTTGAATTCCAGCATGCTCATCTCCTCCAGGTGACTTGGAAACTCATTTCCTCACAGACTCATCTTCCTGACAACATTTGCCCTGCTTCCACCCCTCGACTTTCATTTTAGTGAGGGCGACCAACATTACTGGAGTGCTGCCATGACCTAGACGCCGACATATCCTCTTCATGATCTACGACTAACCAAACCATAACAGAAGCCGTACATGATGATTGACGGGACCATGGGCTAACTGCCAATTCCTAAAAAGAACTTGCAGACGATACTATTTGTATAGTATTAAGGCCATAGCTCGGTTACATCCAGGGCACCAAACGTAAAATTTAAACTGGTTGGATTTCTCAAAACCAGGGGGATGTTAATTCTGCATTTAGTAAATGCAACGTTGAGGAGAATCCCACTACATCTAGCTTACCAAACATGCCCTATGAGTATTACATACTTGGATACTGAGAATTGTATGAAAAATGTGTAACTTCATCAACTAATAATCCTATCCTGCATGTAATAAATAGTACATTTCTATGTCCAAATTTTTTACACCTTAATATACTATATTGTACATTTTCGACCTAGATTGGATGTCCTTGTAAGGATGATGGCATGCTCTTGAGCCTTTCTCAACTCATATTGTAGGCCAAACTAATAGATGTTAAAAGGATAGGAGAACAAGGAGAGCTTAAAGCTTAATACTTGTTCATTCAGATAGTGTTCACCATCATCTGGGATTTTTTTTTTTTGCATATATGTATATTTGACATGCTTTGAGATATGGTGGCAAATATTATTTAAGAAATGTCACTATTTTTCTTCTTCCAAATGATGCTATAAATTGTTCAAAACATATATTGCAATTATAACAACGACGTATTGGTTCAACCGGTAATCATCCCTTTTCTAGTCATAAGTTGTGGGTTCGATATCCAATCAAAGCATCTGTCTTTTATTTCTGGCTGAATAAGACGTGACCCTTGAACGCATGGCATGACCCCCTCACCAATAAACGTCAAATCAAATAAATAATAACAACCGTATCAAAGATTACCAAGGCCTTGCCATTCGCTCAATTTCTTCTTGCAATATATTAGATGCCATTCTGGAATTGTTCTCGCATCTCCCCTAATTGTCCCCCTGGATTTAAGATATGCCGCTATATTTTCTCTCTCCAAATGATGCTACAAATGCCAAATTATATATGACAATAAATTAACCGTATCTAAGATTATCAAGGCCGCCTTTCGCTCAGTTTTTGCTTGCAATATTTTTGATGCCATCCTGGAGTTGCTCGTGCAACTCTCCCCTAATTGCTTCTGGACTTTCTTTGTGCCTCCTGCCTTCATTAGGTGTCTGCAAGGGTCAATTTTTCTTTGATAAACTCCCAAGGGTATCTAGAGGCAGCAAGTGGACCAATATTGTTTAAGCTACAATAGTTGTCAAATTTTGTTAAAAACGAATGGAATTATCCTCTGATTTTAAAGATACTCAAAAGTAAAACTTATTGCTATATAGTCAAAAGCAATCTTGATCTCGTACTACATTTTTTGATATAAAGACAGAAGTCCACCGGTACTTCTTTGAAGTGTTATCTTTAAGCATGTGAACATGCAAGAGATTTTGTTAGAATTTGAACAAAAGAATACGACGAGTTCACAACAGAATAACAAAATGAGAACGAAGTGAACGATCACGCAACTTAAAAACACATGATTTATGTGGTTCGGTCGGGATGACCTACTCCACGGGAGGATGTGATATTTCCACTATGTCAGAGAAGAGATTACAAGGAGGAGCGCTCTCGAAAGAAGCAAAATACACACTGAGTACATCAACTATTGTCTACATAAACAAAATCCATGATGATGCTAAAATCCTAACTAGAGCACATATACTTATACATGTAGAACCGTAATTGAATTTCTATTTGGATCTGAAATTTAGATTGTACCATACCGTTGGGGCTTCCTCCCTCACACCCCCTTGGCATTAGCGGGCTAAGGCCCGCACAATGCCCATTAAAACGGGTTGGCGAAGTTCCATTTAATTTTGAACTGAATCTACAATCGGATCAACACAAATCTTCAAGGCACACACCAATTTTAACCTTTGTGGATTGCATGCAGATCGTTTTTTTCCCACTGTGACCATTATAATGGGTTCATTGGAGTACATGGTTCTGGGTTAATTTTGTATCTATAATTTTGCATAATATTCAAGAATATGCCTCACATCACATTACATTTATGTATTAGAACATAAATTTACGATTAAATTTGGTCTTCAAACAATCATTTTTGGATTCCAAACATTTTTCTTAGAAGTGTGGTATTTTTGGAGCTAGGGCTAAGTTTCTATGATTTTTCCAAATTAATAATATCTCAACCAATAGCATCCTACAATGTCACTCAAGCTGGGTGTGGCTCGAATGGATTTAAATTTGAGGGAAAAGACCAAACTACCCCCACGTAATATCATGTCTAATCACACAGATCAAGGGTAGAGAGGTAAATATCTCTTGGGGATTCTTCCTCATGGATATGGTTGAGTCAACAAGCCACAGAGTGAATTCTAGGGTTTACTCTAGGTTGCTGGACTCGATAGTCGAGCCAATGGTCATGCTATGCTCATGAACCTTCACAAAGTCGACAAACTTTTTTGCTCATTGTGAGGTGGCCAAAGAAGGGATAGGCTAGGTTGGTTTTTCGGGTTAGAAGATACAAAATTACATTATAGGTTAGGGGTGTTTTATCTTAGTTGAGGTCTATGAGATGATTGTAGCTCCTTCTTGGCCTTCTTGTGGTGCTCAGGGTTAAGGCAATTGATCAAGAATGCTCTAGTCAACATGACAAGTTCAAGTCTTTGGAGGAGGGGGGTGAAGATCAGTAACGAGTTGTAGGGATCTTGTAGGTGATTGAAAGGTAGGTTGAGTTTCTAGTGTCATGAGGGTTCCATAAGGGTTCTTATATAGGTCTAGTGTAGACTTGATCTAAGGAAATTGGCAAGCCTAGGTTATTGGATTGGGAATGTCTAATTTTGTGGTAATAAGGGAATTCTACGGGTCAGTTGAGTTCATCTTGATCCAACCAGGTGATAGCACAAAAATTGCATGACGATACAATCTAGAGAGAGAGAATGCGAGAGAGGTAGGGAGTTGAGCATGTCCCTAAATCTGTAAGGAAGCAAGAGTCTGAGTGAGGGAGGAGACACCTCCACTCAATTTTTTTTTCTCACAGATCTAGTGTCTGGATCAGTGTGGACACCCCCATCTTCTATGTTTTGTCTCTTTAGAGAAAACCATAGTTTACATAAGTATTTTCCAAGGTCACGCCATAGTTTGAATTTATCCCAAAATTTTGGATAGTCTTTATATTATGATTATCTAGCCTTAGGAAAAATACCAAACCAAAATAACTATGAATGTTATCCAAAATGCGGTTCTCAAGAAATTATAGAGATAATTATATAATTATATGTTGAGGTTACTAACCAACTTGGAGCATTTTGGAATCTCATGTTCAATTTCAAAATATGTTTATGAAACAATTAAAAATATAATTTGTGCCTAATGAAGGTGCAAACCATTGATTTAGCTAACTTGCATTTCAAGGACTCAATTGCAAAATAAGTGTGTACAAATCAGGCATTTAAAAGACAATACGACTAGTTATATCTATTCAATTACATTTGAAGAACTTACCAAAGATCAAAGATTTTATTTTCCTACAAACCTTGTTCATAGTTCAAGGTCGTAGACATATAACATAATTACACCAACATCCCCTATTGGGCCTAGGTTTTAATGACTTTACAAGAAGTCTACTATGCTTCAGATGATGGAAGGCCTAAGTGAAGACTATCTCTATTATTGACATCATCTGATGATTTTACAGGCACAATTTACTTCAATTGAAATCCTCCTTCTGGAATTATGAGTAAGTGGCCCAAAAATATGATGAAATGAACAACCGTGACTCCGGGCATTGCACATGTGGGACCTGAGCACATGAAGCAAGGGTCACCTCCATACTTCACATGCCTCATTTTCACTACTAAACCTTGAAATTGGTAAAGAAAGCATTCATATTTTGACACTCTATCTCATTCATGATTTTGAATACCAAGGACATTTCTCGATTTATGCGTGTCATCCTTGCGCAGGGGCATGCTAATCTTCTCTGTATCGTTCCAATTTTATCGGATGTCTCTGAAGAGACAAATGATGAGCACAATGTAATCACAACCATCACACATGAATAACCCTTATCATAGAAGTTTGGGACTAATACAAACCACCTAGAACAACCTATAGTCCAAGGATGCAAATGACTAGATGATGTCCTCTAAAATTGAAGGTCTGATCGCAGATGCATATGAATCCACAATTCCTACTCATGAAGTATTGTGTAGGTTCCTCAAACCATGCACATTTATATGGACAAAGACCATATCTTACTAACCACACTTACTAGACTCTGACACCAGGTGGAGAAATGAGTACCTCACAAAAAAGTATGGATGAAAACATGATGAATACCAAAATGCCCATTGAGGGCTGGGGCATAATGGCCATTCTTCAAAAATGATGAGGCAAACCAAAAATGAATAATTTGTCTTGTACAAAGAAAGGACAAGTTATGCAAAATGTTTAGTTAACTAGGTCGCTTGTGGGTTCTTGACGGTCACCCCCAATATATGTTAATTAAATGGGTGGTATGGGTCTGGATGATTTTTAGCGGGTGGAAGATGTCATCACCCAAATCCAACTTAAACAGGTCAACTTGTGGGTGCCCACAAATTTTGACCCAATGTGACACATATAACTATCCTAGGTTACCTAACTTACAAAAAGGAGACTTAGATGAAAAGATCTCAATAAAAATTAGGTTCTATGAAATCATCCTAAGGAGTATACATGATAAAATACATTCTTTAAAAACTAGTTTCATTGATTTAGAAATGAATACGACAAAGAAGAAAATGACACCATGGTGACGATCCTATAAAGAAGAGAAAGACATAAAATAAGGAAGTAATATCTACATCACATAAGACTAATCGACTCCCCATCACACCTGTAGATTTCCATTGCTAAAGGATATGGAGATAACTACACCAATTGCTAAAAAATGCAATCTATCAAGACATGGAAAACCTCTAGTGTCATCTTCGAATGACAAAGACACATTCTCACCATTGTATCCTAAATCTTGAGAGAGCCATCCTGAATATTAAAATAGAATATTGTAAGATATTCCACATCATATATGGACTTTTGGAGATTGTAATACCTATACATATACATAGGGAAGCAAGAAACACACCATTATAGACCCAAAAGGACGATTGTCCCTCAAAAGTCAACCATATCTATCCTACAAAGTAAACTTTCAAGACAAAATTTCATCCAATCATAGCACACAAAACCATGTGTCGATTGATAAAGCCGTGATACTAACTCACCCCAGTGATGGAAATGACAACCTACCTTGATAGACACTCAAGAGGATCAATATGAATACATATACAAATATATAAGACCCGAAAGGGCCCCAAATTGGCCCAACTGGCTTGTCCTTATCCAAGAAGTTATATAGATGACCTAATAACTAGGGCACTATGGACTCAAAAGTCCAGGTAATAGCTAAAATATCTACCTTTGAAACAAACATCTAACCCACATTCTCTTCAAAGAAAAACTCAATGAAAAGGTTCAAGATATCATATCATGATGATGGCAATCTAGAAATCATGCACGATGACACGCTTGACTCTTGAAAGACATCCAAATTAGAACCAATTTGATCAAGAAACTATCAACCATCAACCACTAAAAAATCAAGACTTCTACATTCTAAGAAGATACCAACTCACCTGCCAATCTCAACTTCATGGGAAACTGAGTAGTGATCATGAAGATTTGAGGGAGTAACCTAGGACACTCCTTCAACATAGGGGTTAGAACCATACTACAGAAGCCAAAGGTGTGAATCAGAGGATTCTTGAAGCTAAAATTTCCTGACATGAACTCTCTCACAATAGAAATGTATGTACAGTGGTGAAGCTGCCTACTCGCACTAATGTTGGCCAACTTCAACTCTTATGTGTACATTATATTTGTAATAAAGCATTGCAGTAGGGGCATATACATGGGAGGAATCCTTAGAATAGTTGAATGACTAATTATTGTAGGATACATAGATTCAAGAGGACAAAACTATGAAAGAGAAACATGATGTAAATTAATTAGGCAACATACCTTGTTTATAGTCATCTAAGATCAATAGATCTCAACTAGACATGCCACTTGTGGGAAAATGGATTTAGATTCAATGTTCCCCACAAATTGCTTGACTCTACCACTAAGGAAGTGTCACATAATAATTAGAACAACCTCTATGTAGTACTCCAAGTGCAGATGTAGGTAGGATATCTAATCCTTTGTAGTTTGCCAATTCAATCACAAACGGATATTTTCAGACCTCATAACAATATTATCACTCAAAATATGATTTTCCTCTTTTATTTAATTTCAAAAATTTGAAAATTATTTTATTGAAACCATGTTAATAATCACAGAATTACATGATTTTGTCATAAGGAAGAAAAATACACAATTCAAATACTAAGAATGCAAACAAATCATGTTATAACCCACTTTTCTAAATCATGTAATGAGATTGTAAATCTCCTTTTAATGAAACCAATGGTTGATTTAATGGTTTCATTTGGATGAATTTCGTGCATAATGGCCTTGTATGCTTTCTTGATGGGCCTTATTGACTATTGAGCCCAATTGAAAGAAAAAGAAAAAGAAAAGAAAAATGAATCCAATTGGATAAAGGAATAAACAAGAAAATAGATAAAAGAGGAATAAAAGGCTAAAGAATATTTTCCAAGATGGAATTTCGAGATATTAAGGTTCCTTGAGGTTCAATGAACTCAGGATAATAATATAAAGGCTAGGGAAAGAGAAAATAGGTGGAAAATATGAATAATTAAGTGTTAACTTGCAACTGAAGAAAAAGACTCGTTTTCTTTAGATAATGATCCCAAGTTTTGCATGATGAGAGATAAAATCGTAAACGAGGTTCCCTTAAAATTTGAGATAAACAGGAGTTATAATTTGGGAGTTATAGTTTTTTTTCAAGTTATCCTCAAATAGGATTTTATCTTGGAAAAATTAGGAAAATCCTTTTCCTTTTGTTTGAGAGCAACGGATGTGGGCCGTTGAATCTTAATCCAACAGACACCACTCATCGTCAAAGTCCCAACGGGACAAGGACTGTGGCCGGTTATAGAGGGGACTTTCCCCTTCAATTTCCACTCGATCCAGCGCATGTGCATGCTTGGAAAGAGTTCCAATGAGTTCGGGAGAGGGAGACGAACCCTCCCAACCATGGTTTATTGGTTTCTGGAAGTGTCTTCATGAAACACCCAATTGGGCTGTTGAACAGATAACGATGGGGATCGGGAACCCTAAGAGGACCCCCTCTAGTCCTATATAAAGGACCCCTCTCGCTTCCTCTCACCATCCCGATCTTGGACGGCTGCTCCCTGAGTCCCAGAACCCACTCTCTCTCTCTATTGATAGCTCTCCGGTGAAGAACCACCGCAACACCGCCGCGTTGTCTAGAGGAAAAGAGGAGGAAGATGAGAACTAGGGACCCTTGGATTAGGGTCCATCATGGACCTGAGAAGGATTCAACAAAGTGGCAGTAGGGGGCGCGCGCAAACACAATAGTGGAGGCGTGTAACGAGGATCGTCTGATCCTGTGTAGTCTAAGCGGACCAGTGATCGAACGACTACAGAAATTCAGGTAATTCCTTTCTCTAAACGAAATTCCAGTAAAATGCATTTTCTTAGAAAAATCATATCTAATGATAGAAAACTCCGATGAGAAAACTTGTGCATGAAAGTTGCATAGAAAAATACAAGGAACAAGATAAAAATGGTTTGATAACCTGATTCTATCTCATTTTGCAAAAGTACTTTAATTTGGTAGAAAAAGGTATTAAAAGGTAATTAGAAACCATAATTGAATATAAAGGGTGAATATTTGTGGATTAATTGGTTAATTTGAAGAGTATTAACCTGTTGAATACTAAAATAGAGTTTTCATCCGTTTTGAATGTAAGATTGGCTAATTTAGGGTTTTAATCTATAAATGAAGGATAATACATTTAGAAACCCTAATTTAGGGTGAAAGAGGAGAAAAAACTATGTTTATTTCGGATTAAGGAAATAAGATACTAAATAATGATCCTAAGTCTGTTCGGAGTATTAAAATGAGAAATTTAGGATTTTTATGTAGTTTTGCTAAATTAGGATTCATAATGTTAAAAGTGGAGGCAAAACCCTAATTTCAAAGGAAACCCTAAAATTGGAATAGAAATTCTGAGAAATAAGATGAGTTTGGTTAAATTTTGATAAAAGGAAATTTGTATATTTATTTCAGGATTTCTGTGCATAATTGGTTGCTTGGTTGAGATTTCTCTATTTGATTGATTCTGTCTCAAAATCTGCAATCACAGGTATGTGGTTACATTTATGAATAATCACTTTAGTTTCACGGTGATTCCCAAACGTTTTTATCGGTTGATTGAAATAAACTGCTTGGATGACTTTTATTTCATGCAACTATAAAGTGACTATGATTATCACTATAAATAGTTATATATATATATATAACTAGCTTAGATCCGAATCCTCCTCTGTGGCTTTGCAAATGCTAAAAAGGGTAACCTAGAGTAAGGTCTATGCCATCATGAGTTAGAAATTGGGCTACCCACGTGTAGTGCCATGCGACTCTATAGCACGCCATGAGTTAAGGAGTGGGCTACCTATGGGTAGTGCCATGTGACTCAACCGTAGAAACTGATTCACCAGTTAGGTAGGATCATGAGGGGTTTAATGGGGATCTACCATATGGTAGGTAGCATCCAGGTCCACTGTAGGGACAACACAGAGGATAGGATATGCATGGATCACGTAGTTATATTTAAAACGTAAAAATTGGTTGTTAAACTGTAATTGAATGCAATATGTTGTTATTAATTGCATGATTATTGTTTCCCCCACATACCAGCTTTATGCTGACCGACGTTTTGTTTGTCGGCGTTTTAGGTACAAACCCAAAAGGACAAATAGTAAATTGTCACATTGTGAATACATGAATTAAAGTGCAAGGAGGATTAGTTAGACTAGAACTCTTACGTGGATAGACGTTTAGAAATCCAAAATTTTCAAAGGTATGCAAAATTTTATTTATTACAGCTTTTCAGTATAGTTTGGCAAAGTTTGATAATTATTAATGTTTATTTGTCGAACCTTTGATCCGAGAAATTGGGATAACAACTCTGACCTCCTGGTCTCCCTTAATTGGGGGTTACTAGAAGGAGAGGTCGTTACATTTGGTATCAAAGCGAAGGTTCCTCACTTAATTATTAATAATTATTAAATTTTACAAACTCTATAGAACCCAAGGGAGTTATTAGAGGATTATCCGAAAGACAGAGGTGTCTAGAAAAGGATCACAACCAGGGGCTGGCAATATTTTCCTCCGCACCGCTAGTCGGAATACGAGGACTCCCAGATTCGTGTGACTGTCTGGCCAAAGTCTTAGGGTATGATTCGAAATAAGATACCTTTAGGACTCTCTCATCTTATTCATCCCTTCTCATCACACATTCTATTAAGGATTTTAAGAGTTAGGTTTTTTCTCTCTCTTCCTCACCCTCATGTGGTATGGGTAAATAAGCTAAGGATTAAGGAATCCTCCATCAAATTAATAAAAGATACATAATAAGACGTCATCGACATAAGTATAATTAGTTTAAAGGTATAGACTAAAATGTCTATGTGCATGCTTATGCAGATGGCTTGCGTGAAGACAGTGGCGGTCTCGGATGCCACCAATGGTGGTGGACCTTCACGCAAGGGAAATGTGTCTTCTGAGAAGAGGAAGAGGAACCACGGTGGAGATTCCTCAAATAAGAGGAAGAGACCTGAAGAAACCACTCATGAGGTCCCTAATCATGACCCGATACCCTTCAACAACCTTGATCAAGAAGAAGACCAAGGGTACGAGGAGCAACATGAGTACGAGGAAGTGGCCCAGATGGAAGAGGACCAAGCTGGTGGTCCCGAACCAACCATGATAATCCACACCCCTGATGCTTTGTGGATGGAACAACAGAAGAAGCTGACAGAGGCCATTAGTGCTTTGTCCCTCCGAGACTTAGCTAGAGGTGAGAATGGTGAGCCACTTCCTATTCATCCTCGACTGGGCGCCACCATCTTGGACTTCGTCAAGCTAAACATTGAGAAGTTCTGGGGAGAAGATAAGTCAGAGGTGGTCAAAAAGAGGAAGCTTGGCTACTTGCAGTCGAGAATGAATTCCACATGCTTGAGGTACAGCCGAGCAAGAAGGTCCTCTTTGTTGCTCACCTCTTGGAAGGAGCAGCCAAGATATGGTGGGAGACTCACATCATAGGCCGAGATCTGACTGAGGAACCAATGTCATGGGCTGACTTCAAAATGATCTTCACCGCCAGATTCATCCCCGTCTCAGCTAAGAAGGAAAAGGAAAGGGAGTTCACCAACATGACTCAAGGGAACTCATCTGTGGCAGACTTTGGGCGCATGTTTCGAATCCTGGAGCATTTTGGGCATATGATGGATGAGGAAAGAAGGGTGGATCACTTCATAGAGCATCTTCACCCTTCCATCAAGCCCCATGTGATGGCAAGTAAACCTAAAACCTTCGCCGAAGCTTACAACACTGCTTTAGACATGGAGAGGACTGTGATGCCTGCCCAGTTTCCACCCAAGGGGTATTTGGGTTTCACTGAAGGAACTCAAGGTCAGAAGAATAACCACAAGAAAGGTCCAAGACGTCATCAAGCTAAAGGAAGATAGGGAGTAAAAGGGAAACCCCGTCAAGAGAACAACCGACCGCTATGCCGCACCTGTGGAAAGGGGAACGCCAGTGAGTGCCGCTACAGGAAGAAGACATGCTTTCGGTGCCATCAAGAAGGACACCTACAATATGTTTGCCCTCTGCCAGATCTAAGAGGACCAGGACTGGTAGCAGCCCCACCAGTAGCAGCCCCACCTGTGGCAACTCCACCTATAGCTACAGCCCCACCTGCTGGAGAGAGAAGACAAGCTCGGTGTTTGCTATTGACAATGAGGAGGCTCAAGCAAATGCTAATCGGTTGATCGAGGGAAAGAACCCTTATACTTTTCTTTTATGTTTTAAGATAAGCATGTAATGGTCTAATGTATGGTGAGAAACATTGTAGGCATGCTTGAAGTCATGGGACACAATGTAAAAGCTTTGTTTGACTCTGGATCTACTAATACTTTCATTTCAAGAAATCTCGCAACTATGCTTTGTTTGGATATCAAGGATTTAGGGTATGTCTTAGATGTTACAACCCCGAGTGGTCAGATCTTTACATCTCTTTTGAAAACTCCGGTGATACCTGTGAAGTATCGAGATCATGAGTTTCCTACAGACTTTATCCTTCTTGATATGAATGACTTTGATGTGATCATTGGTATGGATTGGCTTTATATTTATAGGGCCAACATTGACTGTAGGGAGAAGAAAGTGACCATTAAGAAACCAGGTCACCCACCTTTTGTCATTAGAGGTAGGAAGGATGCCACCACCAGCCTATATGTGTCATCCTTGAAAGCAGAGCAGATGACGAGTAAAGGGTGTCGAGCTTTCCTGGCAGTAGTCACCGAGCCAGAACCCAGGGTGCAACCATTAGAGGAAATAGAGGTAGTTAGGAGCTATGCAAATGTTTTTCCAGGTGATCTACCCGGGATTCCTCCCGAGAGAAAGGTAGATTTTTCCATAGAGCTAGCTCCTGGGACAAGCCCTATTTCACGAGCACCTTATAGAATGGCCCATGCGGAGTTGCTTGAGTTGAAGAAACAATTGCACGAATTCCTAGACAAAGGTTTCATCTGCCCTAGCACATCACCATGGGGAGCATCGGTTCTTTTTGTAAAGAAAAAAGATGGTTCGCTCCGAATGTGCATAGACTACCGAATGATCAACTAGGCTACCATTAAGAACAAATATCCTTTACTCTGGATAGATGACTTGTTTGACCAGTTGAAGTCAGCTCGAATCTTTTCCAAGATTGACTTGGGATCGGGTTACCACCAGTTGAGAGTCAAGAATGAGGACGTCCCAAAAACAGCTTTTAGAACACGTTATGACCACTATGAGTTTGTGGTTATGCCTTTTGGGTTGTCCAATGCACCCAGTGTTTTCATGAACCTTATGAATAATGTGTTTCAACCCTTCCTTGACTCGTTTGTCATAGTGTTCATAGATGACATACTAGTTTATTCGGATGACTTAGATCAAAATAGAGACCACCTAAGTAAAGTCCTTGATATCTTGAGAAAGCAGAAGTTCTACGGGAAATTCTCCAAATGTTAATTTTGGATAGACCGAGTCATGTTCCTCGGACACATCATCTCTGGAGGAACGATCGCCGTAGATCCAGCTAAAGTTTCGGCAGTTTGAGATTGGCCTGCACTGAAGAATCCCTCAGAAATTTGCAGTTTCTTGGGGTTGGCTGGGTACTATCAGCGTTTCATCAAGGATTTCTCAAAGACTGCCTTGCCTTTGACCATGTTCACTCAGAAGGATATGTCATTGTGAAAGGTAGATAGACAACAATGACACACAAGACTAGATTGTGGTGTTGGTTGATGACAGAATCTCATTATTCATGATATGGAAATATCAAACCAAACACATAGGCACTTGTTAGAGAACAAGTGTACCGGACAAACCCACCGTGAGTTTGACACATGGAACCATGACATGATAGTCACAGTCAGTTCTCACAGTGATGGCGGTGAGTGTGATTCTTTGACCTAAAATCACTACACTCAACACATGTCGTTGGGTACACTTTGACATCATCAAACGCAGTCTTGAAACATGGGTTGTTATAAAGGTGATGATTGGGTGACTTTGACACATGGGGCTTTTGAGGGGTGAGTGATAGATATGGGGTTTGTCCCTCCTGAGGGAATTTGATATCCATGACCACTTGATGAGTAGGATCGAGATAGGCGTGCGCACACATGTGTGAATCAGTATGTGATATTGATGTCATAAATATCTCCTCCATTCGACTCTGAGATCAAGAAAGTGAATGAACGTTGACAGGATGATTGTTCCATGCCTTGAGTTCATTTGGGATATCAGAGACAAAGGAATTATACATTCGATGTAACACCATTCATGGATTGTAGGATTGAAAGTTGTTCTCCAACTTTATATTTCACTTGGGTAGCACTGATGTGCGACTAGGCACCGCTCTTTGCTTGTGAAGTCATAAGTGTTAAGGACTTTCACTGCCAACGTGAAATGGGCCTACATGGTCACACACATAGGATTTAACTTGGAAGAGGACTTTATCCACAAATGATGTTTAGATTGATTACTAAAGGAGTTTAGTAGTTCAATTAAGCACTCCATCAATTGATAGCTCAATATCATAGTGTTCAAGGTGTTGGACTGATTGATTAGAGTATCAGATTGATTGAAATTGCAATTGACTGATTTTACACAGTATGCACTCCCAACCGATTGGCTCATATGATGAACTGATCGACTCAGCTTGGTGAATCGATCGGCTCAGTTGGTGAGTCAACCGACTCAGGTCACTGAACTGATCGGTTCAAGGTGTTGAATCGATTGACTCGATTGACCAACCGAGCAAGTTGGGAAAGTCAGGTTGGTGAGAAATTTCTCTTCATTTCACTTATCCAATTTGATTGGAACAAGGATTGGTATTTGGATAAATTTGAAATAAAAGAGGAAAAGTCAATTGGGAACTGACCAGGATAGTGAACTGACCGGTTCAGGTGCCCCAACTGACCGGTTCGGGTGTGAATTGATGAATCCTCCAGATTCATCCTCAGTCACCAATTCAAAGGTTTTCTGACGTTTTTGCCCTAATCTTGTTTTGCTTCGTTTTTTTTTCAGTCTCATGAAAATTCTGACTTTGAACGAATATGAGGTAATAACGAAAGGAATGAGCTTTTTGGCGACTGTCTTAGGCTTTTCCGTTCCTCGGCACGAGCAACACTTAAGTTCGGTGTGGTGATGAATCCTCCAGATTCATCCTCACAGTCGCCAATTATAGAGATTTTGTGCCTCATATAGACTAGATTACCCTTGTTTTGGTTTACTTTAAGTATCTCTTCAGTTTCGTGTAAATAGTGCATTACTAGTGCTAATTATCCTAGTTTCCAGTTTATTTGATCTCATCCTCCCGTACTCACATTCTCTCTCCTCCGCAGATCATCCTCAACCATCACCAATGGTCATGACCCCTACAACATTGACTCTAACGGTCTCAAGACCATTTGAGCCCATTCGGTCTCAAGACCATTTGATCCCATTCGGTCTCAAGTCCATTTGAGCCCATTCGGTCTCAAGACCATTTGAGCCCATTCGGTCTCAATACCGTTTGAGCCCATTCGATCTCAAAACCAATAGGCCAGCAGAGACTGTTTGAAGTCTAAATCAAACATGTGCAACAACAGATCAAGATCATGAAGCAAAACACCCGCCACAACTGTGCTGGTCACGCCACAACCGTGGCGCATCGCCAACAGTGCCACGTCTCCTCACTCGCCACGCCCGTGCAAGGCGGCACAACCATGGAGCTATATCCTCACCACGACTGTGTTTCCACGCCACGGCCGTGGCGCACCGCCATCAGAGCTAAGTTTCCACTCACCACGACCGTGGCACTCCGCCAACAGTGCCAACGCCTTCACCCGCCACGACCGTGCGAGGTAGCACGGCCGTGGGGCAGCAGCCACATCACGATCGCGTTGTCTCAACACGGCCGTGGTGTGCCGTTTCCTACCTCCCATAACCTGCACCTCCGCGGAGCTGCACCTTGCTCCACCGCCATCACCCAGCAGCACCGCCGTCCTCTATTTACACTCTACATGATCCGCAACAGACCTCAGTGATGGCATCTTGTTCCTCACGCCAACAACACCTGCAATTTTCTCATGCCTCCTTCCTCGACCACCAGCGCCACATCCTGCACCTCCACCGGATTCTGCAGCAACATCGATGCCTTCCTCTCCATAGCTCCTTCGCACACGGTAGCGCGAGACCAATTGCTAAGTTATAGATGATCACAGAGAGGACGTAGACCGTTTGGCACCATGGTCACAAGACTGTTTGATAGCAAACGGTCTACAAACCATTTGGAGGATAAGTTGCAAGACCGTTTGGTCTAAGCAAAGCAAGACCGTTTGATCACCAGGGCTGCAAAACCGTTTGCTGCTGCCAATTAATTGCAAGACCGTTTGCTCTATGCACATGAAACCGTTTGCTCTCAAACGGTTTACAAACCGTTTGGGCAATCAGGAGAAAACCGAATGAGCAGACCGTTTGGTCAAACTTTACAAGACCATTTGAGCAAAAATATCCCCAAAAACCGTTTGGACTAAAAACACACCAAAAACGTGAAGGGCAGTCCTGTGCCTATTAATAGGACCAGTAGGGTCCCCTTTTGGGGGATCGGTTCTGGGACGCCGACAGGCTGCCTGTACACAGGCCCGATCCAAATCCAGTCCCGTCTACGCCAGTTTCATTCCACCGACTGCCCGTGTTGCAATCAAGGAGACCGAGAAGGGAAGGAAGATGGAGCGGAAAAGCCTAAGACAGTCACCAAAAAGCTCGTTCCTTTCGTTATTACCTCATATTCATGCAAAGTCAGAATTTTCATGAGACTGAAAAAAATGAAGCAAAACAAGATTAGGGAAAAAAGTCAGAAAATCTTTGAATTGGTGACTAAGGATGAATCTGGAGGATTCATCACCCCACCACACTGAACTTAAGCGTTGCTCATCCCGAGGAACGGAAAACTTAAAATAGTCACCAATGAAATCATTCATCTTGTGATTGCCTCATCCTATTGTCATATCGTAATTTTGTTTGTGGCTCAGATCGATAAAGCATCAAGGCTTCCTTAGATCACGGAATACATCTTATGATATCCTCGTTTCTGAGTTCACTTTACTGAAGTATATCCTTCTCACTCTTTGTTGTATCAGTCATGTTTTAAAAGTTTTATGAGACTTTTGAAAAGACCCATAGAATCAACGAACATGCATATGATCATCACAGGTGTTTTCAAGAGGAAGGTTGAAATGGAGGTGATTGGGGTGCCGATACAAGGAAGGAAAAGAGGTGTGATCAAGAGATAAAAGTCTCTTCTTTGATTGACTCAAGACTCTTATTATCGGGAATTCATCAAGACACTTTGAATATTTTGTGCACAATACTAGTTGACTTAGCCTTACACCCGAATTTTTCTAAAGGTAACTCAGAAGTGTGTATAGGTTGGCTTAAGGCTTTTGGCTATTTTACCTCTTCGAGAGGAGGTAAGGGGTCATTTTTGGATCCTTAGGATCTCACTGTCGGTCGCGACACATCTGCCTTTGTGAGGGCAAATAATGTACCGGCCGGGCGGGACCTTTATCGATTATCCTTATTCATGGCACAACTCTCATGTTTTTATTCACACTCTGGATTTTATTCATTCTCACTTGGCTTGGGAGAAAGGGTATTTTTTGAATTTTTGTATATTTGGGCTGCCAAGCCTCTTTTTGGAATCGGGGTAGATTTTTCGTCAGCCTTGGTATGTGCACAATCATCATTATATACTCTTTGAATCAAGAAGAGGAGGTGATACACCCCTGTTATGTATTGAGGGGTATGGAAGAAGCAGTAGTGAAAAAGGAGGTGTGGCGTACCACACCAAACTTAGAGTTTGACATAGGTGTGGTTTACCACACCGAACTTAGAGTTCGGCGGAGGTGTGGTTCACCACACTGAACTTAGAGTTCGGCAAAATTCTAGTTTTCACTAGAAATAAGTGTGGCGTGCCACACCGAACTTAAAGCTTTGGCATGATTGATGTGCGGAAGGGTATGAAAATGAAGGATGAAGTGTAGGAGAGAGTTCGGATCATAATGCAGTCTGCTTAGCGATTCCATATGACATGTTCTTTTTCTCCATCACACTCTGCTAAAAAAGTGACAAGATATAACTTCAAATGAGAATTCCATACAACAGATCCATTATTCAGTTAGAGGCGCGATGCATTTGATCTATCTCAGACTCATTGAGGCTTATCATTCTTATGGAGGATATGCCATTAGGGTTCATAGACTATACAAGATGAAACCATTTATCGGTTGGTTTTAAGCGTTTGTTTCTCATGGATTTGCAACGAAAAGAGGTGATGACCATAGATTCGAAAAGCAAAAGTCGGCTAGATAAAGGCTTTATTTTTAGAAGACTTACGAAAATGCAGAAAAATTATGAAAAAGAAACTAGAATGGACAAAGAGAAAACATTAAGGATAGAGGGTGGAGTGAGAAACATACCACCCACCCTCCACCTCGAACTTATGAGTTTGCTCGTTTCTGAGCAAACACTAAGGTCAAGATGAAGGGGAAGAGTTGCGCAGTATTAACCAGGCGGTCCTCATAATTGGAAGAAGTTCCCATGAAGATATTTAATGAGGATTGGAACTGAGAGCGAGGAAGTGGCACAGACAACCTGTGGCAACTCGAACGGGTTTTATGGACAACTTGGATGCACATTTCTTTCACCTCTTTGTCCATCCAGAAGAATGAATCAAGAGACCTTCCCCCATCAACGGGGGGGGGGGGGTGGAATATATGCAGTCGAAACTGGGGGACTAGGTGAATAATTGAAGTCATGCCTATTTGCTTCCTCCTGTTGTGGTCCACCCTCAAAGTTCAAAGTAAAACTACTTTCTTCAAAATCCAGAGCTGTTGATTGAGGGTCAGCCACTTGAACTTCCTCCTGTCCTGGATCAGGTGGTAGATCTGGTTCAGGCTTCATTTCGTCGCCTTGCTTTTCTTGTGTAGGATATGGTAGCCAGGATGACGTTTCTTCATCAGAGGAGTTATTTTGAGAAGTATTATCATCTTTATCAATGTTGAAATTGATGAGAGCATCATTCTTCTTTTCAAAATTTTGTTCAGAATTTTCCTCGTAGAACATCCTTAATTCATCCAAGTAACTAGAAGATGATTCAAATGGTGAAACTCTTGCTCAGTTGAGGAAATCATGGGATTCTGTGGTAGAGGTTCCAATGATGTCTCTTCATGGGAGGGATTAGTCCATGCAAAAATGTTTTGAAGGCTAGAATCTCCCGATGACTCCGTTTCTTCGATGTTGGGACTAAAGTACTCCATTTCTGAGTTAGATTGTTGTTCGAGTACTTCTTCATAGTACTCCTCCGATTCTATTGAGTTCTCGGGAGGAGTTGCTATGGGAAGTTTGAAATCTGGCTCAGGTAAAAGACATATCTCAGTTTCTTGAATGTTAGGAAGGTCTTCTTCATAGGGGTGAATTGCTCTAAGCGGATGGGTTTGTGACTCGATGTCCTCACACGGGCCCTTTTTGTCATTACACGAGTCTATGGAAATATCGTAATCCATTCCAAAATCAAGAGGGGATTCAATAGAAAGATCATGCTCTTGTTCACGGACTGGCTCCGTCTGGACTTCTTGTGGTGGTGGTAACTCAGGTAACATCATCTCATGAAAAGGAACGGTCATAGGATGGTCATCTTGAGACCCGTCATCCTCCCTTGATCCTATTTCATCAGTGAGAGTGGTATGATCCATTCTTGAATCAAGATCTTGATCGGTCCTATCCTCAAAGTCTATTCCTAGACTAGCCGAATGATCAGAAATTTCTTCATAAGGACAATTCAGATCTTGTTCCGAAAATGGAGACATTTGATTCTCATGCATAAAAGACATATCTTTATTTGAATCGGTAACATATCCATCTGAATCTGACTGTGAAGGAGTGTAGAGTCCTTGCGACATAAACCCTTCTTTTATGGATTTTATTAATGAGACAGCTGAAGTTGAAGAGATTTTGTCATTGAGGGAGTTGATTATCGCCAATTTCTCTTCAATGGTTGGATTTGAGTCTATGAAGTCAGAAGGTGGGTAGGTATTGAAGTTTATTCCCCGTTGATCTCCTGACTGTAGAAAATCCTCATATTGGTTACTCAATCTTTCACCTAAGGGCATAGTGCAGGAATCACTTTTCGAGCCAGGTCTTGGCTCGAAAGATGATTCTTTCTCTTGTAATGTTGTGAAGAAATCATCCTTGGGTTCAATTATTAACTCTAAAGATGATTCCTCACCTTGCACTGATGCTTGAAGATCATTGGAAGGCATATCCCACATGATTTCATAATCATGATCGTAATTGATTGTAACATGTGGACTAGGGATGTGCTTAGTTGAAATAGGTGGTTGTTCTACATGTTGCTCAGGAGCGTTGACAAGTTGCATAAGTTGATCAAGATCAGATATCAACTTCTTAGTCACGGCTATCTGATCAACTAGTTGTTGATCCACCGACGTCTGTAAAGCACGTAGTTATTCCATCGATGTGCGTTGATCTTCATGAAAAAGCTCTTCCCTATATCTATCTGATTGATGTTGATAATGGCTCCCCTATTGATAGTATTGAATTGCATTGCTTTCCAGGTTCCCTCCTACATTATAGTCTATGCCTTGAAATCCGTCATAGTTAGGTTTTTCTTAGTAGCCTCCAGGATGATATGGATTATAACTTGCATTATATCCATAGTTGTATGAAGAAGCTGCTTTGAGTTTCCCAACTATACGATTCATGATTATTTAGCGCAGAGCCATCATGTAGTGAGGAGGGACATTGAGGTAGTAAATTGATGCATGGGAATAGTCACCACATAGTTGACATCTAACAGTTGGTGGTGTTGACTGCTTCATTTTGAAGAGAGTTGATACCTGAAATCAAAGAACGAGTTTATCAACTTTAACCAACCACTTCAAATCCAAGAGGATATGCAAGATTAAGTCCTTCACTCTTTTTTTTTTTGAAAAGTAAATGAAAAACCCTAGAGAAACCTAAATGGACACGGAATTTGAAAAAGATGATTCTTACACCGTTGTCCCCGGCAACAACGCCATTTTTTGATGGAGTTAGAACTTACACCAAAAGATTACTCTTCCAATGGAAGTCCTAATGTGCACCAAAAACCCTAGGGAGTTGATGTTCTCTCTAGGTTTACCTACAACTGGTGCTAGATAAATGCTCCAACCCCACAAGAGTGTGGAAGCCTTATCGTAGTACAGATTTAGGATCGAACCCAAAGGACAACGTTAAGAATCTGAGTGTAATTTTCTCATCTCGTATCAATCTAAGTTAATCATCTAAGACCAAGAGTTTGATTTGAGTTATTTAACCTAAATCATGCAAAAGCAAAGGCAAGAATAAAAACTAGTTTAAAGACTAAAATCTAAGTTTAGCAAATGATAACGGATCACTGGGGTGATGCGGGCTTTCACCACCACTACACATGCATTGCACCTGTACCAATATAGCAAGACATGCAAGCAAGATGCATGGATGTTGTACAATACCGATGTCTTGTGGGACAAGAGTATTGCACATATCCTTCACGGGTTGAGTAACTCTCATCCGGTACATATCTACGTGTCAATGAAGATATGTAGTCTCCGAAGAGAGAATCTTACTCAACCTCGTGAAACATGCATCAACAAACTAACAAGCGAGCGATAATCGTCAATTCAATTAGTATCCTTATAGACTATCCCTCTTTCGAGGAAACAACTACAAGGAACGTGGGAGTGTTGCAATGTCAGCCATTCTCGAACGAATGGTCAAATACCTTGTACCATTCCCTCTGTAGAATGTATTCCTCGACCCATCAAGGTTGCACTTCCGTACGTCAACTGATTCCATTTCATAGTGCGGAAGTGTAATGATGGAGGTGAGTTTACTTGATCCCTCGGGAGGCGTTCCTAGATACCGAAACGGATGCGCGGTGGATACACACACCAGAAACCAACACTAAATCGGTATTCAAGTCCCAAGAGCAGTCGTAGACAAACCGCGACAAGAGACAATAGATGTATACAAGAACGCAGCCACCATTCAAGCATGTATGAAACAATTTAGTATTGAATCAGAAAGATAACATCTTTTAGTACAGATTACAAAACATGAGCAGCGGGGCTAGTCTCCACTCCCCAGTGGATGAAACTACTCGCTACTCATGCGAGAAACAAGAAGAATAAGAAAGAGAGAGGAATCCGCCATGAACTCGGTGCAGAAGGTAGTCGCAACTTGGTGAAGAAGATGCGGTCTTCTACGTCATGTCAGAGCAAATCTGGACACAAAATGGGAGATGCCAAGACAGACCGAACAATCTCTCCCGCTCCGTCTTCCTTCCCTTCTCGGTCTCCTTGATTGCAACACGGGCAGTCGGTGGAATGAAACTGGCGTAGACGGGATTAGATTTGGATCGGGCCTGTGTATTGGCAGCTTGTCGGTGTCCCAGAACCGATCCCCCAAAAGGGGACCCTACTGGTCCTATTTATAGGCACATGACTGCCCTTCACGTTTTTGGTGTGTTTTCAGTCCAAACGGTTTTGGGAGATATTTTTGCTCAAACGTTCTTGTAAAGTTTGACCAAACAATCTGCTCATTCGGTTTGTTCCTGATTGCCCAAACGGTTTGTAAACCGTTTGAGAGCAAACAGTTTCATGTGCATAGAGCAAACAGTCTTGCAATTAATTGGCAGCAGCAAATGGTTTCGTAGCCCTGGTGATCAAACGGTCTTGCAATTACACCCTCAAACGGTCTTTCTTTGCTTAGACCAAACGGTCTTGCAACTTATCCTCCAAACGGTTTGTAGATCATTTGCTATCAAACGGTCTTGTGACCATGGTGCCAAATGGTCTGCGTCCTCTCTGCGATCATCTGTAACTTAGCAATTGATCTCGCGCTGTCGTGTGCAGAGGAGCTATGGAGAGGAGGGCGTCGATGCTGCTGCAGAATCCGGTGGAGGTGCAGGATGCGGTGCCGATGGTCGAGGAAGGAGGTATGAGCAAATTGCAGGTGCTGCTGGTGTGAGGAACAAGATGCCATCGTCGAGGTCTACTGCGGATCGTGTAGAGTGTAAATAGAGGATGGCGGTGCTACTGGGTGATGGCGGTGGAGCAAGGTGTAGCTTGGCGGAGGTGCAGGTTACGGGAGGTAGGAGACGGTGCGCCGCGGCCGTGTTGAGATAACACGGTCGTGATGAGGCTGCTGCCCCACAGCCGTGCTACCTAGCACGGTCGTGGCGGGTGAAGGCGTTGGCACTGTTGGCGGAGTGCCACGACCGTGGCATGACAAACACCGTCGTGGCGAGTGGAGACTTGGCTCTGATGGCGGTGCACCACGGCCGTGGTGTGGCACCACAGTCGTGGTGAGGATATAGCTCCATGGACGTTCCGCCTTGCACAGGCGTGGCGAGTGAGGATACTTTACACTGTTGGCGATGTGCCACGGTTGTGGCGTGACCAGCACAGTCGTGGCAGGTGTTTTGCTTCATGATCTTGATCCGTTGTTGTACATGTTTGAGTTAGACTTCAAACAGTCTCTTCTGGCCTATCGGTCTTGAGATCGAATGGGCTCAAACGGTGTTGAGACCGAATGCGCTCAAATGGTGTTGAGACCGAATGGGCACAAACGGTGTTGAGACCGAATGGGCTCAAACGGTCTTGAGACCGAATGGGCTCAAACAATCTTGAGACCGTTAGAGTCAATGATGTAGGGGTCATGATCGTTGGTGATGGTTGAGGATGATCTGCGGAGGAGAGAGAATGTGAGTAGGGGAGGATGAGATCAAATAAACTGGAAACTAGGATAATTAGCACTAGTAATGCACTATTTACACGAAACTGAAGAGATACTTAAAGTAAACCAAAACAAGGGTAATCTAGTCGATATGAGGCACAAAATCTCTATAATTGGAGAATGTGAGGATGAATCTGGAGGATTCATCATGAATCGGTCGGCTTAGGTCCCCAACCGACCGGTTCATGCTTGAATCGATTGGTTCAACTGGCACAGTTGGTTGTTTTTGTGGAAAATCTCGAACCCTTCTACTCCTGCTTTAATCCCGCATTGCCCGGGTAGAGAACCCTGTCCCATGAACCTCCTATATATATAGGGGTACTGGGGGCTTCTCAAGTACAACTTAGGACACCAGTTGTTCTGAAAAGTTGTCATTCTCTTTGGTTGTGGTAACCATGAGAGCCTGAGCAAGTACTACCCGATAAGAGAGGCACAACAAGGGAAAGACAACTGCAAAAAGGCGACTGGTGGCAGGAGAGTGTGTCAGTGACTAGTACGCCGACAGGAGGGTATGACTCCTTCCAGTTCCTTGTGTTACAAGGCGATCAGAGTTCCAGGTGGTCCATGTGGACTACTACAGAGGCAGGAGATTTCTTCCGCTCAGAGGACAACTGTCAATCCCGACAGTCCCAGTGAGACCAGGAGCTGCACAGACACTGTCCAAGACCGGAGGTGAAGACCATGCAAGCCGCGAGGTAACGTCACCAAGCAAGCCTCAGGACAATGTATGTCTCTACAAACCATCCTTCCTATTGTGTAGACGTTAACACAATTCCTTTATACTGGGTTTGGGGAGAAATTTTTTGTTTCCGCTACCTTCACTGCCTCCCCTAAAACCCAATAGTGGTATCAGAGCCACGTCAACTGCTCTATACTTTAGGATTATCGATGTGATCAATTTTGTTTTATTGCCTTTATTTATTGCATACGATGCGAATAAAATTGGCTTTATGCATGTCCAATCCTAAATCCACAAATCCCAATATACATATATGATATGTAATATAAATGCACTAGATACACGTCGCCCTTAAATGAGTTTTGTGGTGGATGTATAGCGTGGTTATGGCTAATAAACCCCATGTCTGTGTATGGTTGAATGTGGTTGCTTGCATCTCAGTCTGCATATTGATTCCTTACCTCCTTTTCTTGATGTAACTCGAGATGACTCGAGATTTCTTTCCTACCTCTACTCCCCCCGAATGTAACTCGGGGTTTCTCCATTCAAATGTAAAATAGCATAGATCATTTATTTCCTGTTATGTTAAAGAATGATGGACAACCTGATGACGACTGAGATGATCGGTTCAAAGCGTGAATCAATCGTTATATCATCAACCTTTCAAATCAATCAAATAAGTCAAAATTGAGTTTTGGACTAAAATGCATACATTTCTTTTTGTATAATAAATGGCTAATCAACAATAATCACTTTATTTGTGATCGGTCCTTGAGACCAACAAACTAATGGGAATAAATTCCACGATTTGTTAGGATGTTGAGAAATGTTCTCAATCAAAGAGCAAAAGCTCTGAGTCCTAGCTATACCAAAACTAGATGAACTCAATCCCACCACACCAATGACTGAAAATATGCTTATGGAAGCATACCGAGGATGACATTGATGTGGAGTGCTTGATGTTGTGTTCTCTGAACTATGAGTTGTAGAGACAACATGAGACATATGATGTCTCTAAGACACTGTCCTAGTATGTCATGATAGAAGGAGATCCAGTAAGGTATTCAGACACTCAATGTGATTGGGTATGTGGAAAAACCTGACTAAGAAGGATTCCCTCTGAGCCAAGAGTTGGCTACTGGTATGATACTGCAAATGTTGCGAGAATCATACAGTTCATGATGAACTACAACATGAACAACTTTTTCAAGCGTTGACAAAGTTGTTGGACATGTTGAGGACAGTAGAGGCAAAGATGAAGAAAGATAAACCTTAATCTTTGATGTGATCAATGAAGGGTAAGTCTTAAAGGTGAGGACAAAGGCAAAGCAAAGAAGCATTCTGATGCTAGCCAGCAATCCAAGCTGTCTTCAGCCTCGAGCCACAGATGAAGAAGGACAAGCCTAAGTATGTGATGCCAATCAACAAAAACAAAGGCAGATCCAAGGGCAAGGGCAAAAGCTAAGAAGGGTTCTGACGCTAGCCAGTAGCCCAAGTCGTCTTCAGCCTCACGACACATGGGAGGGTGAACGAGGGAAATGCCCTCTATATCTGGAAGAACAAAAGATGACGAAAGGAGGGGATATATATCTCCACCGCAGGTATCATGAAATAAACACTTCTTTATCTGAGGTATATGATATTAAGATATGGATCTGTTATATATAATATACAAGATCTACAAAGAAGTGATGGCCTTTGTGAAAGGACCAAGAAAGAAGTACTCATCATTGGAGCAAGTGTTGCTGCCATAGATAGGAGTACCTTTTAGTTTATTTCATACTAAAGGACACAAAATCGAGTTGAGAACTGCTATTTCAATTTTCCAATAGAAACACTTTATTGTTACATCTTGTAGTGACAAGATGGCTATCAATATAGTTGATGTTTCAAAGATATGATCTTTGTGGCAATGCCTTGTTTATCTTGTGTTACTTGGTATGCATAAGATAAAATGATACCTAAAAGTTATTGATAACTCAAACAATCAAATTAGCATAAATCATGAGAAATTCATTTCTAGTTTCCATATGATGGATAAATCTAGACTCTTTTGGTTAGAGAACCAATAATAGACATGAACCTCTTAGACATCTGTAAGGAGAGTGAAATCACCCCTTTACTAAAAATTTGAAGAATTGACATCCATTCCAAACACTCTCAGAGGTATGATGGAATGGGCATAAACTTTCTAAATTTATTAAACACTGGTATACAAAAGACCATTAGAAAGCAGCGGAATTAAACAAATGACTGACTATATTCAATTTCATAAAAGGTTTACAAAAATACATCAAATTATCCCATTAGGGTTTACATCAAGACACACAATCAGGATCTAGATAGAGGGAAGTCTAGACTACTACAATAATGTCTCCAAGCAACATCTCCATCAACTGAGTCCCAGCCGAAAGCTAAGATCTTCCTTGTCTTATCCATCACCTTGTTCAACACCTGGGTGGTTGGGAAGGCACCCAACAAAAAGGGAAAGGAAAGAAAAGTAAGTGTCATAAAACTAATCTAGGATATCAAGATAAGTAAAGCAAATAAGAACAAGCTAGGGTTCATCATAAGATGAATATAACAAGAGTATGAGGCTATATTCAAAAGAAACTTTCCATTAATAATTATATAAAAAAGGATTTGCATGTAAGATAATTATGCCTACCTAACTAAGTAGGGTTGAGGCACCTATCAGACCTCAAACCTTAGGTGAGGGGAGAATAAGACATTCCCAATCACCTATAATATTATGGGGAGAATAAAAACATTCCCTAGGGTTATTATTTACATGCCCTCTTTGGGTGGTTGTACATAAGTACCACTACTTTAAATTAAATAGAACATAAATCCACATGCTAGAAAAGTAGTCATGATAAGAGTAGTCATAATATTCAATAAGCATGGCAGTGTGGTATAAGACCCAAACAATAAGAAACTATAATCTAATTTGAGGCATGCACAACATTAGGATTCAAGAATAGAATATTTAGGGTTCATTTAAGCCTCATTAGGGAAATATAGGGTTGGGCGGAAATTATCCCAACATAGAGTGTAAAGAATGCACATACCTCTCTTGCTGATATCAATTACTAACTTTCATCACTTTAATTGAGTCCAAGTTCCACTTTGCCTATTTTTAATGTATTAACATGTATTAGAGTACATAGTGCACATTAACGTATAGAAACCCTAGTTTCAGAACTTTTAACAAAACTCAGATTTCGATTTTGAAAATATCACCAATGAACTTATTAGGTTCTCCTGATGAAGAAAACATATTCTTATGTCAATTTTGGAGTTATGATGATTAAGATGTATTTTTTATGGATTTTATGCATTAAATTCGTTTAACAAAAATCACCCTACGTCAAAACATGAAATCAGACCTTGAAAATATTTTTATTTGATAGAGATTAATTTTCCAATTCCAAAACATATTTATTTTTCAAATTTGGATAAGCGGTTTAGAAGATATGAATTTTTCAATACTAAGTAATAAAAAATTGCCACATCATCAAACAGATCAAGATAATTAAAGAGGGAGAGGGAGAAAACACCATTTGACCCAAGACCAGATTTGAAGTTTCTTAGATAACAAAACTAGATATTCTAGAGAAGATAAACTAGTTAGAAAACAAAACCTTAGAAGAACATGGTAAAAAGAGATGGAAATCATCGATTATCAACATAGAAGCATGGGTTTTAAGTATGTGATCGACCTGAATCACGTGCTTGGAATACGGAGGCGGATTCAGAAGGAATCAAACTCTTAAATTTATAACCCGAAACCATCTAGGCCCCCACAACTTTTATTATGGGGTCGAAGTAGATATACGGGGTCGAACACAGGGGCATGGTGACGTTCAGGACACCACATATCTCGTTCTTTAGCAGATAAGACAAAACGATATGCGATGAAAATATATGCTAGAACTAGTCTAGCGGGTTGTCACGATTTAAAAAAAAACAAAGAAATGAAAAGAAAAGAAAACAAAACAGAGATCGTGGTTCTACTAATCTGAGAAAGAGAGTTCCTGGCTATGCAACCACAAACGGGACAGTCTATGCACTCATTCTCGGGTGTAGACAACCCTCGAACACCCAAGCAAGCATCTAGTATGCACAGTGGCATCTGTCCTATGGGTCGTCCCACTCGCTCTCGCGACGCATGACTAAAACCATCAACGATATGTCATCGACCCTCTCTCAAGGAATGACATATCAACACCTCAGAATATGCTAAGTTCCCTTTCAGGTCTTAGGATATTCCGGGGTGTAAGGAACAGAATGCCTTGGATCATCCTCCTCTCAGGTTCAGATCCAAACTATCATCTCTTAGCTATTCCTACAACGAATCTCTCTATACAGGCAGAAATAGCAGTTCAAGGGAGTAAGAGATCAACCATACTAGCAATCATAACTTAGAAAGAGAAAATAGAACATGCAACATACTAGATCTGAAATGAATCTACTTGCTTAAGGCAAAAGTACATAAACATGCCCAAATCAGGCTACATATCCAAGAAGGAACTAACTAGCCATAGACAAGCATGGTTAGCACCGAACAAAGACGGATGAACATCGTTGTACAAGAAACTGAGGAACACAGAAGAATGAAAGAGAAGAAAGAAAGAGATTTAGCCCATGGAGGAGTGGTGGCTCTCGCTCCTTTTCCTCCGTATAGACTAGATCTTGTCTTTTGGTCCTTCTCCTTGATCAGATCTGGACTGCTTGGCTCCCTCTCTCTCTAGATCTACTCCAAATAGCAGCCCGGTGGATGTGAGAGGAAGTCGGTGGAGGCTGATCTTCTCTCTCCTTGGCTTCCACCTATGGAGATCGTAGACCAGTAGTGGAGGAGGGCGGTGATGTGGATCTTCTCTCTCCTTAGTGGTGAAGGTAGACGTAGTACATATCTGCTCTCTCCTTGCTTTCCACCCTTGGAGAGAATAGATCTGAGATGGGGATGAAGGAGAGAGAGAGAGTAAAGGCTGGTGGCTGCTGGAGCACGTAGAATGGCTGCCTTGGTCCTCTCGGACCTTGGGATGCTTCCCTGAGGCTCTGGCTCCAACCCGACACCCTTCCGGCATCTGGCCACGACCCAACAACCCTTTGGCCTCAAGGCTAGATGCCTGGGGTCTGGACTCCTTCCTTGACCCCTTCTCTGGACTCCTTGTCTGGATCCCCCTCCCCTATGGTCCAGATTGGGGCTATTTATTGGCTGGTTGGGTGAGAATGCATGTGCTTCACACATGGACTTTAAGTCGGTGTTGGAAAAATGTACCGATCGCGGTCGTGATCAGTTGCCCTTCAGGTCGCGATCTTTTTCCAGCCTGGTCGCGATCCCTTTCTTCTTCATTAGGTCGCGGTTGTCCCTTGCTGGTCTGTGGGTCACGGTTCCTTTTCTTGGCCATTGGTCAAGGTCTGAATTGGAGGGGGCGCGTGATTATTGTAGTGGGGTCGAGGCCGCGGTCTTGAGCAGGTGAGTCGCGATAGGTGGATGGAGAGGCAGCAGGTGCAGAAGACCGCAGTGTGTAGGGGAAGAAGCCGAGGTAGCGGTCGCGATCAAGATCGCGGTCGTGATCATTTGCAGGAGGGGTCGCGGTGAGTGGGTGATGAAGAGTGGGCGAGGTCGAGGTGTGATGCTGGTGAAGCCGCGGTCATGAGAGGTGAACCTAACTCGTGACCTCGCAGAGGTGGAAGACAGTCGTGAGGGACCTCGGGTCAAGGTGTGATAGTACACGACCGCGGACAGAGGTTTGAGGTCGCGGTTGGTGCTGGAGATGATGGATGCAGCTGCTGGATGTGTGGTGGTGAGCGGAGGCACTAGCGGACCTCGGGTCGAGGCGAGGTTGCTGTTGTGTGTAGCGGGTGGCGAGGAGCAGGCTGAGATGGTGTTGCAGGTGGAGCAGCTGTGAGTGACACTGCTCTACTGATCGCGATTCTGAGTATCAGGAAGGGAGGTCACGATTGCAGATAGGTCATGATTTCTAAGAATCGCGGGCGGATGCAGGGTTGCAGGAGAGAGTCGATGGCACCACAGTCACGATAAAGATCGCGAGCGCGATCTGTTGGAGGGAAAATCGTGGGCTACAGGGGGAAAGATCGCGACCGGTGCTGGAGGGAATCACGATCGCGATTAGGGTTGGACCCGAGAGGAGAAGGGAGAATTGCGGGCACTGTAGCCGCGTATGGATACCAAAGGGCCGACCCATTGGCTTTGGGCCCAATTCGTCCTGTAAAAAGGATAAAATCCCATTAAATAGGGATAAAGTCAATTAGGATAAAGGAGGATGTATAAGGGGATTTAGGAAATGAAAGCAATTAAAGGGGAGCCAAACTGAGCCCAGAGTAAAGATAAGACATGATGAATATTATGAGTTCAACATTAAATGGTATATAAAGAAGTACAATCACTGGGCCTCAGTTTAGTCGAGAGAGAGTAAAAGAGTTCGTTCATCTGTGTTCGGTGCATGCGTGTCTAACACTGGCTAATTAGCTACATTATTGGATAATTAGTTACTTTATCTAAGTAAATAAGAAAAGGACTAAAACATGAGCAAAGAGGGGCATATTAAGGCCAATGTGATATGGAACTATAGATAAAATGCATAGACAATATGTGTAGATTTGGGTGTTATCAACTACCCCAAGCTTAAAACTTGCTTGTCCTCAAGCAAGACTGTGCTCAAAGAACAAAAGATAACATCCATATTAAGCTTGGCAATAGATGCTAAGGTTAAGAAAAATAGTTTAAAGCATCAATACTCTTGATCCATGTCATTTCATAACAAACCCCCGCCAAATCAACCACAGTCCTGCCAAAGCAAGATCAAAGATTGTCCAAGCAAGATTAAGCAAATTCACTAAATCCTGTCGATACTCATGAGGGTTTGAATCATAATTATTAAACATGAGAGAATTGTCACATAGGTGATCACGTGGGTGATGACCTATGAACAATCACCATGAATCCATGCATACCAATCAGGAATACCACGCCTCTCACTTATTCACATCCTAAGAAACAAAGAAAAAAGACTCTAATGACTTCTGAGGATCCCGATCTGCGTCAGGTTGGTCCATGTAACGAGCAACAGTCCCTATAGTTCGAGCCAGTTGGCCCAAAGCAGTGATACGAACTCCTCGTACTATGCTCGAACCAACCCTACTACTGAGATGATCTCATAGGTCTCCTAGGGGTTCCTAGTGACTCTCTAATGAGCTTTTGGAGTGATACTACTAGGCACGACATACCCACGTTCATGAGCATAGTCATACACCGGCTGGGGATCACCCTTAACTCTCTTAAAAGAGAAAACAACGCTCATTTAATGTTCATGCTCAGACTTTTATCATCTGCATTCTATTTGTAGGCTTGGGTGAGAACTATATAGATATTTTGGGATTTTGTGGGCGGCCAAGCCTCTTTTGCACATTTTTATATTTTTCATCTTTTTGACTCAATCTAATGTGAGAAGGCACGTAGTCCATCAAGGAAAACACTTAATCTTGATCATAGCTCAAAACTCATCATTGATCCGTCGATACCTGTGTGAGAAGTTGCAATTATGATTCAAGAATCCTTAGAATAGAGGCATGCTTGTGAAATCACAGCTAGGATTCTTCGATCATGTTTTAGCTCATCCCAACAGCTCTTTTACCTTGGATTTGTCATTCACAACATAGATCAAGGGAATTTAGCTGTAAGCTATGAAAAAGGGACATCACCATAGATTTATTACCAAACTCAAGGAAAGAGTCAGAGAGCAAGTCAAGCAAAAGGTCAAGCAAATTTTAAGATGAAAACTGTGCATCTAGGCATAAAGTCAAGCATTTATCTATTAGATTCGCACCATATAGCCATAATTGCAAAGCTAAAAAGTAGAAATTTTTTGAAAATTTTAAAACTAAATGTAGGAAGTAAACATGCATAACTGAATGCAGGAAGTGAACATGTGTGCTAGAAGGGTGAAGAGAAAGAAGGGCGAAGCCTACCACCCCAAGCTTAAAATTTTGCTCATCCTCGAGCAAGACTTAAACTTGAGATAGTGAGGCATGAATGCATGATTTGAACGGTAGTTATGGAAGTTCTAAAGATGATGCATGGATGCAAGGATATAAAAATAGTTAGAGGAAATAAAATAACTAACTAGAACATGAAGAGCAAAATTTATTGTAATAAAAGGGCGGGAGGGTGGGTAAGAGAAAAGGGGGTGGCTGCCCCATGATATTGACATTGGGATCCCAAATCCTTAGTTTTGGGATCAGTGTCACCTGTGTCTTGTTGACGGGTTCCACCACATAATATGAGTATAATAGGCGGATGTGTTGGCCCTGCCGAGTCTGAAGAAGAGGAACATAATCTGGCGAATCGGTGAAGTCATCACTGTGCTGGAATTGACTTGAACTGTACTGTGATGAATTCTTCGGCATATCATCCTCAATGTAACTTTCAAGATATGAATTTGAACAGGAAGGCCCTAGGATGTTGACACAGGATGAGATGGATGAGAGAGGTTGGATGTCTTTTGGAGGACTCATATCTTCTCTCTCCATATCTACATTTGAGGTTGGATGCTCAGATAAACTACTATATACAGTCTGTGTCATCCAATCATCTTCTGAACATGAAGTGTCCCCAGAAGAGTATGATTGATGTTCTTCCACCCCAAGCTTGTCACTTTGCGTGGAGTCAGGGGTATCTTCATGCTCAACAGCCATGTGTAGTGAACCGTCCATCATGCCCCCTTGACGTCCACCCTTCCTTGTAAAGGTATGAGTGCAAATGGCAGCCTATGCTGCTCCAACTCGTCATCGTCAGTATACTCACTGCTCCACATCAAGCAACTGTCGTCGTCGTCATCGAACAAATTGTTCCAAACCATGGTTGGTGTACTGCTCATAGTGAAATGGCAAGTCTCAATATGAGAGATGTCACTCTGGTCTAGTTCAATATCTGACTCGGGTTCCTCAAACCAACCCTCTGGATGTGAGGTTGTTTGGTTGTCATTGTGAGGATAGGAGTCTTCGTCGTTGTCATCATCGAACCATTCATGTCTATTACTCATATCTTCCATTGGTTCATCAACTAGATCATCTGGATAGAATGAAGGGTTTTCCCAAGTGGGTTGGTCTTCACAGAAAAATCCTGGTGAATCCAATTGATGGCATGAATAGGATGATGATGCATACTCCACTTCAGACCCAATGGAATGGTGTTGATGACTAACATCTTCATTGTCTTGTGATGGCATTTGTAATCGATTTGTAACCAAATCAATGAGCTCTTAGAGCCTCCTGCCTTGTTCAACATCTTTATCATGAAGTTGTTGTACTTGAGAAACAATGCATTCGAGACCCGTCGATTCTGCCATGCACATATAAGGGGAATCTGCTGTATCAAACTGATGCTTTAGGATGAATCCTTGTTCAATAGTTTGAAGTAGACTTCTACTGCGGTCTACAGCCTCGGTGGCTACTTTGAGATGATGATCCTACTCTTCTAGTAGTTGTTGCATTGGATCAACATCTTTTTGGAGATGAGAGGCTGAGCGGATGAGTATGTTGGCACTTTCTCGGCTCAACTCCACTGCCTTGATCAGTTCTTGCTCCCATGATAGCATGGGAGTCGAGGGCTGACTGGAAGTCTCCGTTGTTGGAATCTCAACATATGAAAACGGTGGAGGTAAGTATAACTCGACTAGTTGTAGAGCACGACCTTCAATTAGTTGCCAGCAGTCAGGACTGCGGAAAAACTCAAGAGGACATGTGGACAAGATGACCTGCCTTGACGAAGCAAGATCCATGGCTGAAAAAGAGAACAAGAAAATTATATATATGAACAAGTATGTTTAAAACAAAAGAAAAATTATGCATATATACACAGGCTTATAGTGATAGAACAAAAAGCTACTAGGCGTGTAAACGTGGAAAACCACGTCCCCGACAACGACACCAAAAAGTTAATCGACCTAAATCGCGCGCTCAGAATACATAGGCAGATTCAGAAGGAATCAAACTCTTAAATTTATAACCCGAAACCTTCTAGGCCCCCACAACTTTTATTATGGGGTCGAAGTAGATATACGGGGTTGAAAATAGGGACGTGGTGACATTTAGGACACCACAGATCTTGTTCTTTTGTCAGATAAGCCAAAATGATATGCGATGAAAATATATGCTAGAACTAGTCTAGCGGGTTGTCACGATTTAAAACAAAACAAAGAAAAGAAAAGAAAACAAAACAAAACAGAGCTCGTGGTTCTACTAATCTGAGAAAGAGAGTTCCTAGCTATGCAACCACAAATGGGACAGTCCATGCACTCATTCTCGGGCGTAGACAACCCTCAAACACCCAAGCAAGCATCTAGTATGCACAGTGGCATCTGTCCTGTGGGTCGTCCCACTCGCTTTCGTGACGCATGACTAAAACCATCAACAATATGTCATCGACCATCTCTCAAGGAATGACATATCAACACCTCAGAATATGCTAAGTTCCCTTTCAGGTCTTAGGATATTCCAGGGTGTTAGGAACAGAATACCTTGGATCATCCTCCTATCAGGTTCAGATCCAAACTACTGTCTCTTAGCTATTCCTACAATGGATCTCTCGATAAAGGCAGAAATAGCAGTTCAAGCGAGTAAGAGATCAACCATACTAGCAATCATAACTTAGAAAGAGAAAATAGAACATGCAACATACTAGATCTGAAATGAATCTACTTGCTTAAGGCAAAAGTACATAAACATGCCCAGATCGGGCTACATAGCCAAGAAGGAACTAATTAGCCATAGACAAGCATGGTTAACACCAAACAAAGACGGATGAACATCGTTATACAAGAAACCAAGGAACACAAAAGAATGAAAGAGAAGAAAGAAAGAGATTTAGCGCGTGGAGGAGAGGTGGCTCTCGCTCCTTTGCCTCCGTATAGACTAGATCTTGTCTTTTGGTCCTTCTCCTTGATCAGATCTGGACTCCTTGGCTCCTTCTCTCTCTAGATCTACTCGAAACAGAAGCTCGGTGGATGTGAGAGGATGTCGGTGGAGGCTGATCTTCTCTCTCCTTTGCTTCCGCCTGTGGAGATCGTAGACCAGTAGTGGAGGAGGGCGGTGATGTGGATCTTCTCTCTCCTTGGTGGTGAAGGTGGACATAGCACATATATGCTCCCTCCTTAGTTTCCACCCTTGGAGAGAATAGATCTGAGATGGGGATGGAGGGGAGAGAGTGTGAAGGCTGGTGGCTGCTGGAGCATGTAGATCGGCTGCCTTGGTCCTCTCGAACCTTGGGATACTTCCCCGGGGCTCTGGCTCCAACCCGGTAGCCTTCCGACATCTGGACATGACCCAAAAACCCTTTGGCCTCAAGGCTGGATGCCTGGGGTCTGGACTCCTTCTTTGACCCCTTCTCTGGACTCCTTGTCTGGATCCCCCTCCCCTATGGTCCAGATTGGGGCTATTTATTGGCTAGTTGGGTGAGAACGCATGTGCTTTGCACATGGACTTTAAGTCAGTGTTGGAAAAATGTACTGATCGCGGTTATGGGATCGCAGTCGCGATCAGTTGCCCTTCAGGTCGCGATCTTTTTCCAGCCTGGTCACGATCCCTTTCTTCTTCATTAGGTCAGGGTTGTCCCTTGCTGGTCTGCGGGTCGCGGTTCCTTTTCTTGGCCATTGGTCGAGGTCTGAACTGGAGGGGGCACGCGATTGTTATAGTGGGGTCGAGGCCGCAGTCTTGAGTAGGTGAGTCACGACAGGTGGATGGAGAGGCAGCATGTGCAGAAGACTGCGGTGTGTAGGGGATGAAGCTGAGGTCGCGACAAAGATCACGGTCGTGATCATTTACAGGAGGGGTCGTGGCGAGCGGGTGATGAAGAGTGGGCGAGGTCGAGGTGCGATGTTGGTGAAGCTGGGGTCATGAGAGGTGAACCTAACTCATGACCTCACAGAGGTGGAAGACAGTTGTGAGAGACCTCGGGTCGAGGTGTGATAGTACATGACTGCGGGTGGAGGTTTGAGGTCGTGGTTGGTGCTGGAGATGATGGATGCAGCTGCTGGATGTGTGGTGGTGAGCAGAGGCACTAGCGGACCTTGGGTCGAGGTGAGGTCGCTGTTGTGTGAAGCGGGTGGCGAGGAGCAGGATGAGATGGCGTTGCAGGTGGAGTAGCTGTGAGTGACGCTGCTCTGCTGATCGCAGTTCTGAGTATCAGGAAGGGAGGTCACGATTGCAGACAGGTCATGATTTCTGAGAATCGGGGGTGGATGCATGGTTGCGGGAGAGAGTCGATGGCGCCACGGTCGCAATAAAGATCGCGGGTGTGATCTGTTGGCGGGAAAACAATGGGCTATAGGGGGAAAGATCGTGACCGGTGCTGGAGGGAATCATGATCACGATTAGGGTTGGACCCTAGAGGAGAAGGGAGAATTGCGAGTACTGTAGCCGCGTATGGATACCAAAGGGCCGACCCACTGGCTTTGGGCCCAATTTGACCTGCAAAAAGGATAAAATCCCATTAAATAGGGATAAAGTCAATTAGGATAAAGGAGGATGTATAAGGGGATTTAGGAAATGAAAGCAATTAAAGGGGAGCCAAACTGAGCCCATAGTAAAGATAAACCATGACGATTATTATGTGTTCAACATTAAATGGTATATAAAGAGGTACAATCACTGGACCTCAGTTTAGTCGAGAGAGAGTAAAAGAGGTCGTTCATCTGTGTTCGGTGCATGCATGTCTAACACTGGCTAATTAGCTACATTATTGGATAATTAGTTACTTTATCTAAGTAAATAAGAAAAGGACTAAAACATGAGCAAAGAGGGGCATACTAAGGCCAAGGTGATATGGAACTATAGATAAAATGCATAGATTTGGGTGTTATCAACTACTCGAAGCTTAAAACTTGCTTGTCCTCAAGCAAGACTGTGCTCAAAGAACAAAACATAACATCCAAATTAAGCTTGGCAATAGATGCTAAGGTTAAGAAAAATAGTTTAAAGCATCAATACTCTTGATCCATGTCATTTCAGAACAAACCCCCACAAATCAACCACAGTCCTGCCAAAGCAAGATCAAAGATTGTCCAAGCATGATTAAGCAAATTCACTACAGCCTGTCGATACTCATGAGGGTTTGAATCATAATTATTAAACATGAGAGAATTGTCACATAGGTGATCACGTAGGTGATGACCAATGAACAATCACCATGAATCCATGCATACCAATTAGGAATACCACGCCTCTCACTTATTCACATCCTAAGAAACAAAGCAAAAAGACTTTAATGACTTCTGAGGATCCCGATCTGCGTCAGGTTGGTCCATGTAACGAGCAACAGTCCCTGCAGTCATACTTGTCAAGGCACCCCAGGGATGCGCCTAGGCGAGGACGCTTTATTATAATTCTACAATGACCTAGGTTTGTGGGTCTAGTTGTATATTTACTTATTTTTATGTTTGATATGGCTAAACCAATGCTCAAAATTAATAGTGTTGCCTATTTTATGTGCCAAATATCACTTTTTAATTGGATCTAATACTCTTTTTTGGGTTTGACTAGATCTAATACTCTTTTTTGTTTGACTGGATATAATACTCTTAGTACACATTTGATTTTTCTTAGTTTGCACCTTCAATTCAGATTGTATTAAGTAGCTATGCTATGAAGGGTAGTGATTACATTGCTTAATATTTGTAGCTATGTATGACAATAAATATATATTTATATGTTGATCACTCTTACATTCTTTGCAATAATTCTTTTCGTGTCCTTGACATTATTGTCAAATGATAATATATTAGAAATATAATTGGTTATTTTTTCATACAATAAAATATATATATGGAGAGATTGGCTATAAATATGTAGATAACTACATATATAACTACACAATGTGTGTATATGAGTGGGGAAAACCATGACACATGTATATATACATAAAATATATACATAAATTATTATTTTTAAAGGTCGCCTAGGCGACGCCTAGTCACGCCAAGGCGCAAGGCGTCCGGCCCCAACACCGTGTCGCCTTGCCGCCTTAACAAGTATGCCTGCAGTCCGAGCCAGTTGGCCCAAAGCAGTGATACGAACTCCTCGTATTGCGCTCAAACCAACCGTGCTACTGAGATGATCTCATAGGTCTCCTAGGGGTTCCTAGTGACTCTCTAATGAGCTTTTAGAGTGATACTACCAGGCACGACATATCCGCATTCATGAGCATAGTCATACACCGGCTGGGCATCACTCTTAACTCTCTTAAAAGAGAAAACAATGCTCATTTATTGTTCACAGTCAGGCTTTTATCATCTGCATTCTATTTGTAGGCTTGGGTGAGAACTATATAGATATTTTGGGATTTTTTGGGCGGCCAAGCCTCTTTTGCACATTTTTATATTTTTCATCTTTTTGACTCAATCTAATGTGAGTAGGCACGTAGTCCATCAAGGAAAACACTTTATCTTGATCATAGCTCAAAACTCATCATTGATCCGTAGATACTTGTGTGAGAAGTTACAATTATGATTCAAAAATCATTAGAATAGAGGCAAGCTTGTGAAATCGCAGCTAGGATTCTTCAAACATGTTTTAGCTCATCCCAATGGTTCTTTTACCTTGGATTTGTCATTCACAACATAGATCAAGGGAATTTAGCTGTAAGCTATGAAAAAGGGACATCACCATAGATTTATTACCAAACTCAAGGAAAGAGTCAAAGAGCAAGTCAAGCAAATGGTCAAGCAATTTTTAAGATGAAAACTGTGCATCTAAGCATAAAGTCAAGCATTTATCTATTAGATTCGCACCATATAGCCATAATTGCAAAGCTAAAAAGCAGATTTTTTTTGAAAATTTTAAAACTAAATGCAGGAAATAAACATGCGTAACTGAATGTAGGAAGTAAACATGCGTGTGATAAGCGTCGCTTTGCAATATCAATCACTAAGATGGTTAATCCTAGGGTTTAAACCTTTTTTACTTCCGGTTTTAAGGATAGTATAGAAGGGTCGATCCCACATGACAACTTTTTAGAGATGGTTCTTAGAACCCAAAGTTTGAAGAACTTATTATTTGTTTTTGGTATTTTTCTTTAGATTAAAGAAGAAAGTAAAAGTCAAGTTGGAGGTTTGATTGACTACACTAATGCAATAAGAAATGCACTCAACAAGAATAAACATGCACAAGGAAAAATTAAGATGATTGTTAACACAAGAAAAACTATATGAATGAAAGACTAAGAATTAAAGAAAACAAAGGATGCAATGATTAAATCAAGAGATGGAAATCGAGGCTCGTAGGGGTTTTCACCACCTTAGCCTAGGCGATAACAACTAATTATTAAACGACGATTCAATGAAGGTTTGCGAATTTAAAAACTCACAAGAGATAAACTCCACATGAGCCCATTGGTCTTGGTGCTCATGCTTCCCAGTTTTCCATCCTAAAAGACGAAAATCCACGGTCATATGAAAAACGTCTATGTAATCGATTTTATTGTTCTAAATCTGGATTTCCATGGTCATTTCCACCCGAATTAACATGCGATCCGAAGATCAACCGTTAATTAAAATCGATTACCATTTATTCGTTTAAGAAGAAGTCATTAAAACCATGGCTAAGAGGTTATTCCCCTTGCCTCGATAGAAGTCTACTCACTCATGGAAAAAGGGGAGACGGAGGAAGAAAGTACTGAAGCCATAGTCTAGCCCAAAAATCAGGAGATTAATCCTTATGCTAGAGACAATGAAATGACTTAGTTCTTTGTTCCTTGCTCCAGAATTAAAGAACGGAGAAGAGACGATTAAAACTAAGGTAGAAAGAAGAGATAAGAACAAGTATGAACGAACCATGATTGAACTAAAATCTACTTTATTGCATAATAAGAAGATGATTACAAGACTAGTTGTTTCAGAATCCCAATACAAAGAAATCCAAGATGCCCAAAGAGGAGGAAGTGCCCCTCCTTTTATAGGAGAAGGAGGGTGGTATACATTAGGTTTAGGGCAAAAGAAATGGCCGCCGGCGGCTGCTAACTTTCTAGATCACTTAATAGAGGAAAAAATTGATTTCTTTGCATCCCTTTTGTATTAATTTCTGCAACAGAAGTTTCGAGCGTATTTTTGGTCCAGTCAAAAATTTGGAAGCGGTCCAAAAATATATTTTTTCTATAGATAATTGAATTATCTTTCCAACGCATACTTGCACAATAAATTCCGCCTTGGGATGTGGGAGTTATATCAATTTTGGTGAAAGGTATATACTGAAATCAGACTCTGTGGGAAAACGTAATGCTACTTTCACCGGTTAATTTCACAGCCAAATAAACACCAAAATTGCCGCAAAATATATCTTTTTTGTAGCCAATAAAATTCTCTTTTCATTCCATACTTTATATTGAAATTCCGCCTATGGACGCAAAAGATATGGCTATTTTGGTGACGAGTATCTCAGGCACTGCGGGAATATTTAAAAACCTCATATCTTCATCTTTTATTTTCTCGATTTAATTACTTGGATAATTCCTGAAAATTAAGAAAAATATCATAAGAATTCAGGAAAAGTATATCAAGAAGATGAAAATGCTATTTATTTTTGAATTAGCTAAAATTAACAAAAAAGTCCTAATTAATTATTCTAAATGAAGCAAAAATAAGAGATGAATATGCATTCATCAAAATACCCTAAACTTAAACTTTGCTCGTCCCGGGCAAAATTAAAATCAAGAAATACTTTCAAGACATACTCTCAACCTGTCATCCTCACTCTCCTAACAATCACTTGATTCCTTCCACCAAAATATGACCAAGCGACCCTGACTTCCTGAATTCACGAAAAGTGACTTTTATATTTCCTACTTCACAAACTTGCATTTATTCAAGACCTGCAATAAAACAGATTTTCATTTCACCTTTGCATTTGGTACTCCATTTTTTTTAAAGTTTTACACAAGAACATGGCTGATTTGGATGGTTGGGGTTTTTGTAGTTTTCCCCTGGGTAGAAAATTGGAGTGAAGGAGGTATGGAAGAAGGACAGTCTCTCCTCTATTCGACTCGAGGCCTTTTTATTTAGTAGACATGCAGTTACATTGACCACATTTTTTTTTCTTTGATTTTTGGTGATACACCTAATTGCATGGGTATGGAAGAAGCGGAAGAGGGGTGCCACCCCAAACTTAGCCTTTTGGGCATTATTGGCTTTTTTTTTTCTTTTTGACGAATGGAAATATTTGGAAGTGGTGGAAGAAGAGTAGAAGAGGCTGCTCTTGCGCAACTTTTTTTCTATCTTTTTTTTAAGAGTACCATGCATTGGTTCAACTATTACCGAATCATGCAAAAAATCAAGAAAATTTATACAAGTTGTACATGATAAGAAAGCATCACTCTTGAATCCTATCAGTCCTCTATGACTTGCCATCTTTTCCAAGGAGTGATTATTATTTGAGGTCCTAAGTGATAGGAGGATTTCTAGTCATGAAAGTTTCAAAATTTTAATTGCAAGGCAGTTACATCATTAAGGTGAGTATTTTGACAAATGATCATATCAAGGCCGACTAGATATGGGCCAATTGTACTATGAAAAGAAAGAAAGAAAAAAAACTACATGCAAAATGTAAAACAAAGAAAAGATACTAAAATGGGAAGAAAAAGGGGTGGAAACGTACTACCTATCCCCACCCCGAACTTAAGACTTTGCTCCTCCCGATAAAAATCAAAATCCGAGATGAGGGAAAAGAATCGCTGTGGTGGAGGATGAAGGACGATGACAACAACTCCCCAAAAGAGAAGAACACAAAAAAAACAAAAAAAAAACAAGGGTGGTGATATTAGAAAAGAAGGGAAAAATGCAAAAATTATTTGGGTTGCCTCCCAAAAAGCGCCAAGTTTTACGTCATGGCCTGACAAGAGATGGATCAGTCTATTGGGATTCTGGGGAAGTTGTGGGGTCAAATAGGTTCAGGTCTTTCAAAGATAAAAAATTGTTTAAATCTGAAGCGACAAGGTCTTCAGTGGTGATGTATCTTTTAAGTCGGTGCCCATTAACCTTAAACTCACCCAAAACTTTATCCCATAGAAGAAAAGTGCCATGTGGATAAGCACACTTGACAATGTAGGGGCCATACCATCTCGACTTGAGTTTTCCAGGGAAAAGTCGTAATCTTGAATTAAAAACTAAAACTTGATCCCCTTCTCTAATGTCTTTGCGCTTAATATGACCATCATGCCACATTTTGGTTCGGTCTTTGTAGATTCTTGCGTTTTCGTAGGCACTCATCCTAAGTTCATCAAGCTCATTTATTTGGAGAAAATGTTTCTCTCCAGCCATGGAAAGGTCAAAATTCAAAGTTTTGATGGCCTAGCTTGCTTTGTGCTCTAGTTCTATTGGTAAGTGACATGACTTACCGTAGATCAGTCTGAAAGGGGTGGTACCAATGAGTATTTTGTAGGCAGTACGATATGCCCACAGAGCGTCATTGATTTTTAACGCCCAATCTTTCCTAGTGCGTCCAACAGTTTTTTCTAAAATTGATTTTATTTGTCTGTTGGATACTTCTACCCGCCCACTGGTCTGAGGATGGTAAGGAGTGGCGACTTTGTGATAAACACCATATTTTTTCAAAAGAGCCTCAAAACTTTTCTCCAAAAAATGGGATCCCCCGTCAGAAATGATGGTGCGAGGGACTCCATATCTAGGAAAAATGATATCTTTAAAAAGTTTCTTAACGGGTTTAGAGTCACATGTTTTAGTGGGTATGGATTCAACCCACTTTGACACATAATCTACCGTGACTAAAATGTAAGCAAACCCATAAGAAGAAGGAAAAGGGCCCATATAGTCGATTCCCCAGACATCAAAAATCTCTAATTCCTGCCAAGAGGTGAGAGGCATTTGGTCACACTTGGAAATATTACCCATCCTTTGACATTGGTCACATGAAAGCACATAATCATACGAGTCTTTGAAGATGGTGGGCCAAAAGAATCCGCATTGTAGGACCTTTCTAGCCGTATTTTGGGAACTCATGTGACCACCATAGGGGCCAGAACGACATTGTTCCAAAATGGCGATGCTTTCTTCGTGGGATACACAACGACGATTTAAACCATCAGCACAAAGTCGAAACAAATAAGGTTCATCCCAATAATAATTTTTGACGTCATGTAAAAATTTAGCTTTAGAGTGTCCCGTATACTCGGGGTGCAATACACCTGCAGCTAAATAGTTTACAAAATCAGCAAACCAAGGAAATTGGGAGTCTACCTTGAGCAATTGGTCATCGAGTAAGGATTCATTTATGGGATGGTCATCAATGGGGCTATAGCAAAGTCTACTAAGGTGATCAGCCATGAAATTTTCAGATCCCTTTTTGTCTAGGATTTCTAGATCAAATTCCTGCAATAACACAATCCATCTTATGAGTCTAGGCTTGGCATCTTTTTTGGTCATGAGGTAGCAAATAGCTGCATGATCAGTGTAAACAACAACCTTTGAACCAACAAGATACGAGAAAAATTTATCGAATGCATAGACAATGGCTAGCATTTCTTTTTTAGTGACTGTGTAATTTCACTGAGCTTCATCCAAGGTCTTGGATGCATAATAAATGACATGGTGTTTTTTGTCAATTCTTTGTCCTAAAATGGCACCTACAGTAAAATCACTAGCATCACACATGATTTCAAAGGGTAAGGCCCAGTCAGGAGCACGGATGATAGGAGTGGTGGTGAGAGCCTTTTTCAAACATAGAAAGCTCTCCATGCATGCTGTATCGAAATGAAAAAGCACCTCCTTTTGAAGAAGATTGGTGAGAGGTTTTGTGATTTTGGAAAAATCACAGATGAATCGTCGATAGAAACCGGCGTGTCCTAGGAAGGCTCGGATGTCTTTGACTGAGGTTGGGGGAGGCAGCTTGGTGATGACCTCAATCTTAGCTTGGTCTACTTCAATGCCCTAGTTGCTCACCTTGTGGCCTAGAACAATACCCTACTTGACCATGAAGTGACACTTCTCCCAATTAAGGACTAAGTGTGATTCAATACATCTATCAAGGACAAGGGAGAGGTTTTGAAGGCAGGAATCAAAACTATCTCCATAGACAGAGAAATCGTCCATGAACACTTCCATGACAGTTTCAGTTAACCCTAAAAAAATGGCAGACATACATCTTTGAAAAGTGACTGGTGCATTGCACAGGCCAAAGGGCATTCGTCTAAAGGCGTATGTACCAAAAGGGCATATGAAAGTGGTCTTCTCTTGGTCTTCAGGATGAATGGGAATCTGATAAAAACCCGAGTAGCCATCTAAATAGCAAAAGTATTGTTGATGAGCTAAATGTTCAAGAACTTGATTGAGGAAGGGAAGAGGGAAGTGGTCTTTCCTAGTTTCTTTGTTGAGTTTCCTGTAGTCAATGCACATCCTCCACCCTGTGACGGTATGGGTGGGGATGAGCTCATTCTTCTCATTCCTAATGACTGTAGTCCCACCCTTTTTGGGGACGACCTGGACAGGGCTGACCCAAGGAGAGTCAGAGATGGGGTAGATGATTCCTGCAGTCAAAAGTTTAATTACTTCAAGACGAACACCTTCCTTCATGTTTGGGTTGAGTTTCCTTTGCGGGTCTCGAGAAGGTTTACTATTTTCAATCATTGGGATTTTGTGGATGCAAATGGATTGATCTATCCCAACTAAATCCGTCATTTTATACCCTAAAGCTATTTTCCGTTTCCTAAGTTCTCTCATAAGCATGTTTTCTTGTTCAATGGTAAGGTCAGAATTGATAATGACATGGCATAATTGTTGTTCATCTAGAAAGACATATTTCAGGCCTATGGGGAGAGTCTTCATTTTTGGGGCCTTTGGCGGTTCATGTCGTTCTTCTATGGTGGAGATCATTTTAAGGTCTTCAATCTCAGCACATGGGATTTCCTCAAAGTTGTCCAAATGAATCTTGAGTTGATTTGATGGTTCATTATCAAAATAACATTTGGTAAGGATGGTGAGAGTAGTGCGTAGGGGATCATCAACTAATTCCCATTCTTGCCTTAGTTGGGTTAATTCATCAATGCAATCAAGGAGGTAGACTTCTTCCTCAAGACTAGGTCCCCTCATGCTTTCAAACACCCTAAACTGTAGGGTTTGCTTCCCTAGTCTTAACAAAATGGTACCAGCCTCAACATCAATTAAGGCACGAGTAGTGGCTAAGAAGGGACATCCGAAAATGAGAGGGTAGCGTAAATCTTCCTTGATATCCACGATCACAAAATCACAAGGGACGTATGCATCATTTCCAACTTTAACCGGAATGTCTTCTATGATTCCCATGGGTTTAGTTGTGGATGAGTCTTCCAGTTGGATGGTCATGGCTGTGGGTAACATGTCATTGAATCCTAGTCTTTTGCAAAGACTATATGGCATGATGGATATACTGGCTCCTAAATCTGCTAGGCCTTTTCTACAAGCATTGTCACCCAAGTAGCATCCTATTCCAAAAGAACCTGGATCCTTCTGTTTTTTAGGCATCTTACTTAGGATAATGTCTGATGTGGTCCTAGCAAGTTTAACAGTCTCGTATTCTTTAGTAACATACTTCCTAGTCAAGAGAGATTTCATGTACTTGGACCAGGCGGGCATGTCTGCCAAAGCATCAAGGAAGGGAATGTCGACATGCATTTTTTTTCATAGCATCCCTAAATTTCATGAAGCGGGCATCAAGTGTTGTTTGTTTGAGGCGGGCTTGATAGGGAGGTCGGGGTTGGTAAACTGGTTCTTCATCTTCCACTTGAGGGGTTTCAGGGACGGGTGGTTTGGGTGTGGCTTCAGGTTCGACAACTACCATGTCCTCATCCTCAAATTCTAGAGGTGGGTCTGAAGATTTTTCTAGAGGGGGAGTGGCGTGCACCTTTCCCGAACGAGTAGAGACAACCTTGAGTTGTTCAGGATGTTTGGGGTTGTTTTCAGGCTGCCCTGCAAAGGTCCCAGTAGGAGGTTTTTGTTGGGAAAACAGACGGGCCAACTGTGCGTCAGTTGCCTTTTGATGGGCTTGTATGGCCACGAGGGTTTGTTCTATGCTTGCCAGGCTAGGATGACTTGAGGGAGGAGGAGGGGGGGCATTTTGAGGTGGCTGGGGAGGTTGAGGTTGGTTTAGATTTTGGGGTGGAAGGTTTAGGTTTTGGAATTGTTGGTAGTGTTGTCTATTTTGGTGATTTCCAAAATTTCTTTGATTGTTGTATGGGAATCCAGGTGGTGGTCGATTGTTACTTTGAGGGTAGGGAGGCCTTTTTTGAAGTTGGTTAGAGTTCTCGGCACCTGAAGGGTTCCCGTATTGAAAACCAGGGTGGTTTCTAGGTTGGTTGGGATTGTAGTAACCTTGGCCTGGTATTGTATGAATCGAATTGAGGTCTTCTGGTTGTTGTCCTACTTCAGGTTGCATGGGCATGTTGTAGAGATATTGACAGTGGAGAGTGGTATGGTCATATCATTGGAAAATACCACAAAGGGAATCCATGGCTTTTAGTTGTTGGGGTGACTCCCTAAGGGTGACCAAGGATGACTCTAACCGATCTTGTTTTAAGGCAATTAATTTTAGGCTTTCCGTTATGATTTGGATATCATTATTAACTTCTGCCTTGGCTACCTTAAGGATTCCGCCAATCCTTCTTCTAGCCCTTGTTTCGAAAGCCCGTTTGACTACCTCCCATGCACTAGTCAAACTTTGATGCATGAAATTTCCTCCAGATGAGGAATCGATAAAGAATTTGGTATCATCATCAACACCACGATAGAAAATCTCTATGAGTTGGGCTTGAGAGATATCATGGTGGGGGCACTTCCTAAGTAAGTCTTTGAACCTTTTCCAGGCTTCACCTAAAGACTCTCCTGGGGACATAGAAAAATGAGTTATTTGACCCCTAAGTTCATAGGTGAGAGACGGGGGGTAAAATTTCTCAAGGAACTTGCTTTGTAGAACTTCCCATGTTGTGACATGTTCTTCGCTCTCCATGGTGTTGTACTAGCTACTAGCTTGGCTGGAGAGAGAATACTTAAACAACCTAAGGTGGATGACATCTTCAGAGACACACGAGAGTTTGTTTAAAGAGAAAAGGTCAATGAACCTTTGAAGATGATCTTGGCAACTTTCCCCATTGTTGCCTGAGAAGGGGTTGGCTTGCATCATGGTGATCCATTGTGTTCAGATTTCAAATTGTGGAGCAATAATATCGGGGGGTATAACCGGATGTTGTGCATAGGCCATTTTGGGAACAGAAAAGTCTTTTAATTGTTTTTGCCTTTCGGTTTCCCTCCTATCGGCTTTTATGATTTCTTGTTCGGCCCTAAAGGCTGCTCATAAAGCGGCTTCTCTTTCCGCTTGTTCGGCTTGGATGAGCTCTCTTTAAGCTGCGAGAGCTTGGTCGATCCTACGGGCGACCTCGTCTTCATTCATTCTCACTAGATTTTGACGGTTTAGACGATGAAAAGTCCTTTCTATTTCCGGATCAAACGGTTGAAAATCGTCGTTCGGACGTCGCTTGCACAATTAAAGCAGTTATTCATGTACAGAAAAAATGTACTACCGGAATGGAAACTTGGCAGAAAGAGGAGTACACTTCCGGAATGTTACTCGGAAGGCATGAAAAAAAGGAAAAAAAGTTTTTCAAAATTGTTTTGGGGTTCGAGAAAATAATCTGTTGTCCCCGACAACGGTGCCAAATTGATAAGCGTCGCTTTACAATATCAATCACTAAGATGGTTAATCCTAGAGTTTAAACCTTTTTTACTTCCGATTTTAAGGGTAGTATAGAAGGGTCGATCCCATAGGAAAACTTTTTAGAGATTGTTCTTAGAACCCAAAGTTTGAAGCACTTATTATTTGTTTTAGGTATTTTTCTTTAGATTAAAACATAAAGTAAAAGTCAAGTTGGGGGTTTGATTGATTACACTAATACAAGAAGAAATGCACTCAACAAGAATAAACATGCACAAGGAAAAATTAAGATGGTTGTTAACACAAGCAAAACAATATGAATGAAAGACTAAGAATTAAAGAAAACAAAGGATGCGGTGATTAAATCAAGAGATGGAAATCGAGGCTCGTAGGGTTTTCACCACCTTAGCCTAGGCGATAACAACTAATTCTTAAACGAAGATTCGATGAAGGTTTGCGAATTTAAAAACTCACAAGAGATAAATTCCACATGAGCCCATTGGTCTTGGTGCTCATGCTTCCTAGTTTTCCATCCTAAAAGACGAAAATCTACGTTCATATCAAAACGTCTATGTAATCGATTTTATTGTTCTAAATCCGGATTTCCATAGTCACTTCCACCCAGATTAACATGCGATCCGAAGATCAACCGTTAATTAAATTCGATTACCATCTAGTTGTTTAAGAAGAAGTCGTTAAAACCATGGCTATGGGGTTATTCCCCTTGCCTCGATAGAAGTCTACTCACTCATGAAGAAAAGGGAAGACGGAGGAAGAAAGTACTGAAGCCATAGTCTAGCCCAAAAATCAGGAGATTAATCCTTATGCTAGAGACAATGAAATGGCTTAGTTCTTTGTTCCTTGCTCCAGAATTAAAGAACAGAGAAGAGATGATTAAAACTAAGACAGAAAGAAGAGACAAAAACAAGTATGAAAGAACTATGATTGAACTAAAATCTACTTTATTGCATAATAAGAAGATGATTACAAGACTAGTTGTTTCAGAATCCCAATACAAAGAAATCCAAGATGCCCAAAGAGGAGGAAGTGCCCCTCCTTTTATAGGAGAAGGAGGGCGGTATACATTAGGTTTAGGGTAAAATAAATGACCGCCGGTGGCTGCTAACTTTCTAGATCTAGTCAATAGAGGAAACAATTGATTTCTTTGCATCCCTTTTGCATTAATTTCCCACAACAGAGGTTTCGAGCGTATTTTTGGGCCAGTCAAAAATTCGGAAGCGGCCCAAAAATATATTTTTACTGTAGATAATTGAATTATCTTTCCAACTCATACTTGCACAATAAATTCCGCCTTGGGATGTAGGAGTTATACCAATTTTGGTGAAAGGTATATACTGAAATCAGACTCTGCGGGAAAACATAATGCTACTTTCACTGGTTAATTGTGCAGCCAAATAAATACCAAAATTGCCACCGAATATATCTTTTTTGTAGCCAATAAAATTCTCTTTTCATTCCATACTTTATATTGAAATTCTGCCTATGGACGCAAAAGATATGGCTATTTTGGTGACGAGTATATCAGGCACTGCGAGAATATTTAAAAACCTCATATCTTCATCTTTTATTTTCTCGATTTAATTACTTAGATAATTCCTGAAAATTAAGAAAAATATCATAAGAATTCTGGAAAAGTATATCAATAAGATGAAAGTGCTATTTATTTTTGAATTAGCTAAAATTAACAAAAAAACCATAATTAATTATTCTAAATGAAGCAAAAATAAGAGATGAATATGCATTCATCAGCGTGCTAGAAGGGTGAAGAGAAAGAAGGGCGAACCCTACCGCCCCAAGCTTAAAATTTTGCTCGTCCTCGAGCAAGACTTAAACTTGAGATAGTGAGGCAAGAATGCATGATTTGAAAGGAAGTTATTGAAGTTCTAAAGATGATACATGGATGCAAGGATATAAAAATAGTTAGAGGAAATAAAATAACTAACTAGAACATGAAGAGCAAAATTTATTATAATAAAAGGGCGGGAGGGTTTGTAAGAGAAAAGGGGGTGGCTGCCCCATGATATCGACATTGGGATCCCAAATCCTTAGTTTTGGGATCAGTGTCACCTGTTTCTTACCGACGGGTTCCACCACATAATATGAGTATAATAGGCGGATGTGTTGGCCCTGCCGAGTCTGAAGAAGAGGAACATAATCTAGCGACTCAGTGAAGTCATCACTGTGTTGGAATTGACTTGAACTGCACTGTGATAAATTCTTCAACATATCATCCTCAAGATACCTTTCAAGATATGAATTTGAACAGGAAGGCCCTAGGATGTTGACACATGATGAGATGGATGAGAGAGGTTGGATGTCTTTTGGAGGACTCATATCTTCTCTCTCCATATCTACATTTGAGGTTGGATGCTCAGATAAACTACTATATACAGTCTGTGTCATCCAATCATCTTCTGAACATGAAGTGTCCCCAGAAGAGTATGATTGATGTTCTTCCATCCCAAGCTTGTCACTTGGCATGGAGTCAGGGGTATCTTAATGCTCAGCAGCCATGTTGTAGTGAACCGTCCATCCTGCCCCCTTGACGTCCACCCTTCCTTGTAAAGGTATGGGTGCAAATGGAGGCCTGTGCTTCTCCAACTCGTCATCGTCAGTATACTCACTGCTCCAGGTCAAGCAGCTATCGTCGTCGTCATTGAACAAATTGTTCCAAACCATGGTTGATGTACTGCTCAAAGCGAAATGGCAAGTCTCAATATGAGAGATGTCACTCTGGTCTGGTTCAATATCTGACTCAGGTTCCTCAAACCAACCCTCTGGATGCGAGTTTGTTTGGTTGTCATTGTGAGGATAGGAGTCTTCGTTGTTGTCATCATCGAACCATTCATGTCTATTACTCATATCTTCCATTGGTTCATCAACTAGATCATCTGGATAGAATGAAGGGTTTTCCCAAGTGGGTTGGTCTTTACAGAAAAATCCTGGTGAATCCAGTTGATGGTCTGAATAGGATGATGATGCATACTCTACTTCAGACCCAATGGAATGGTCTTGATGACTAACATCTTCATTGTCTTGTGATGGCATTTGTAATCGGTTTGTAACCAAATCGATGAGCTCTTGGAGCCTCCTGCCTTGTTCAACATCTTTATCATGAAGTTGTGGTACTTGAGCAACAATGCTTTCGAGACCCGTCGATTCTGCCATGCACATATAAGGGGAATCCGTTGTATCAAACTGATGCTTTAGGATGAATCCTTATTCAACAGTTTGAAGTAGAGTTCTACTGCGGTCTACAGCCTCAGTGGCTACTTTGAGATGACGATCCTGCTCTTCTAGTAGTTGTTGCATTGGATCGACATCTTTTTGGAGATGAGAGGCTAAGCGGATGAGTGTGTTGGCACTTTCTCGGCTCAGCTCCACTGCCTTGATCAGTTCTTGCTCCCATGATAGCACTGGAGTTGAGGGCTGACTGGAAGTCTATGTTGTTGGAATCTCGACATATGACGATGATGGAGGTAAGTATAACTCGACTAGTTGTAGAGCACGACCTTCAATTATTTTCCAGCAGTCAGAACTGCAGAAAAACTCAGGAGGACAAGTGGACAAGATGACATGCCTTGACGAAGCAAGATCCATGGCTAAAAAAGAGAATAAAAAAAAGAAAAGCTAATTATATATATGAACAAGTATGTTTAAAATAAAAGAAAAATTATGCATATATATACAAGCTTATAGTGATAGAACAAAAATCTACTAGGCGTGTAAACGTGGAAAACCACGTCCCCAACAATGGCACCAAAAAGTTAATCGACCTAAATCGCGCGCTCAGAATACATAGTCGGATTTAGAAGGAATCGAACTCTTAAATTTATAACCCGAAACCTTCTAGGCCGCCGCAACCTTTATTACGAGGTCAAAGTAGATATACGAGGTCAAACACAGGGACGTGGTGACGTTTAGGACACCACATATCTCATTCTTTAGTCAGATAAGCCAAACGATATGTGATGAAAATATATGCTAGAACTAGTCTAGCCGGTTGTCATGATTTAAAACAAAACAAAGAAAACAAAACAAAACAAAATAGAACTCATGGTTCTACTAATCTGAGAAAGAGAGTTCCTGGCTATGCAACCACAAACGGGACAATATATGTACTCGTTCTCGGGCATAGACAACCCTCGAACACCCAAGCAAGCATCTAGTATGCACAGTGGCATCTATCCTGTGGGTCGTCCCATTCGCTCTCGCGACGCATGACTAAAACCATCAACGAAATGTCATCGACCCTCTCTCAAGGAATGACATATCAACACCTCAGAATATGCTAAGTTCCCTTTCAGGTCTTAGGATATTCTGGGGTGTTAGGAATAGAATGCCTTGGATCCTCCTCCTCTCAGGTTCAGATCCAAACTATCGTCTCTTAGCTATTCCTACAACAGATCTCTCGATATAGGCAGAAATAGCAGTTCAAGCGAGTAAGAGATCAACCATGCTAGCAATCATAACTTAGAAAGAGAAAATAGAACATGCAGCATACTAGATCTGAAATGAATCTACTTGCTTAAGGCAAAAGTACATAAACATGCCCAGCTCGGGCTACATAGCCAAGAAGGAACTAACTAGCCATAGACAATCATGGTTAGCACCGAACAAAGACAGATGAACATCGTTGTACAAGAAATTGAGGAACACAGAAGAATGAAAGAGAAGAAAGAAAGAGATTTAGCCCGTGGAGGAGAGGTGGCTCTCGCTCCTTTGCCTCCGTATAGACTAGATCTTGTCTTTTGGTCCTTTTCCTTGATCAGATCTGGACTCCTTGGCTCCCTCTCTCTCTAGATCTACTCCAAACAGAAGCCCGGTGGATGTGAGAGGATGTCGGTGGAGGCTGATCTTCTCTCTCCTTGGCTTCCGCCTATGGAGATCGTAGACTAGTAGTGGAGGAGGGTGATGATGCAGATCTTCTCTCTCCTTGGTGGTGAAGGTGGATGTAGCACATATCTGCTCTCTCCTTGGTTTCCACCCTTGGAGAGAATAGATCTGGGATGGGGACGGAGGAGAGAGAGAGTGAAGGCTGGTGGCTGCTGGAGCACGTAGACCGACTGCCTTGGTCCTCTCGGACCTTGGGATGCTTCTCCGAGGCTCTGGCTCCAACCTGACAACCTTCCGCTGTCTGGACACGACCCAGAAACCCTTTGGCCTCAAGGCTAGATGCCTGGGGTCTGGACTCCTTCCTTGACCCCTTCTCTGGACTCCTTGTCTGGATCCCCCTCCCCTATGGTCCAGATTGGGGCTATTTATATGATGTCTAGGTGAGAACACATGTGCTTTGCACATGGACTTTAAGTCGGTGTTGGAAAAATGTACCGATCGCGGTTATGGGATCGCGGTCGCGATCAGTTGACCTTCAGGTCACGATCTTTTTCCAGCCTGGTCGTGATCCCTTTCTTCTTCATTAGGTCGTGGTTGTCCCTTGCTTGTATGCGGGTCATGGTTCCTTTTCTTGGCCATTGGTCGAGGTCTGAACTGGAGGGGGGAACGGTTGTTGTAGTGGGGTCGAGGCCGTAGTCTTGAGCAGTTAAGTCACAACAGGTGGATGGAGAGGCAACATGTGCAGAAGACCGCGGTGTATAGGGGATGAAGCCGAGGTCACATCAAAGATCACGGTCGCGATCATTTGTAGGAGGGGTCGCGGTGAGCGGGTGATGAAGAGTGGGTGAGGTCGAGGTGCGATGCTGGTGAAGCCGTGGTCATGAGAGGTGAACCTAACTCATGACCTCACAGAGGTGGAAGCAGTCGTGAGGGACCTCGGGTCGAGGTGTGATAGTACACAACCGCAGGCGGAGGTTTGAGGTCGTGGTTGGTACTGGAGATGATGGATGTAGCTGCTGGATGTGTGGTGGTGAGCGGAGGCACTAGCGGACCTCGAGTCGAGGCGAGGTCACTGTTGTGTGAATCGAGTGGCGAAGAGCAGGCTGAGATGGCGTTACAGGTGGAGCAGCTATGAGCGATGCTGCTCTGCTGATTACAGTTCTGAGTATCAGGAAGGGAGGTCACGATTGCAGACAAGTCATGATTTCTGAGAATCACAGGCAGATGCAGGGTTGCAGGCGAGAGTCGATGGCGCCACAGTCGCGATAAAGATCGCATGCGCGATCTGTTGGAGGGAAAACCATGGGCTACATGGGGAAAGATCGTGACCGATGCTGGAGGGAATCGCGATCGCGATTAGGGTTGGACCCGAGAGGAGAAGGGAGAATTGTGGGCATTGTAGCCGCGTATGGATACCAAAGGGCCGACCCACTGGCTTTGGGCCCAATTCGACCTGCAAAAAGGATAATATCCCATTAAATAGGGATAAAGTCAATTAGGATAAAGGAGGATGTATAAGGGGACTTAGGAAATGAAAGAAATTAAAGGGGAGCCAAACTGAGCCCAGAGTAAAGACAAACCATGATGATTATTATGAGTTCCACATTAAATGGTATATAAAGAAGTACAATCACTGGGCCTCAGTTTAGCCGAGAGAGAGTAAAAGAGGTCGTTCATCTGTGTTCAGTGCATACGTGTCTAACACTAGCTAATTAGCTACATTATTGGATAATTAGTTACTTTATCTAAGTAAATAAGAAAATGACTTAAACATGAGCAAAGAGGGGCATATTAAGGCCAAGGTGATATGGAACTATAGATAAAATGCATAGACAATATGCGTAGATTTGGGTGTTATCAGTATGTACTAAGCAATATATGAGAAGGGGGTTAACAAAACTTGCCTCTAGGAATGTAAGAAGGTCCAAACAGAAATGATCCCTAGATTATAAGGTATGCTTGCTCCAAGCTAAGCTCCTTTCTTGAGCAAAGATCACCTTCTCCACTTTAGAGGTGCAAACCCTAGCAAAAGAGTATGGAGATGAGATGTTTTAGGGTTTTAGGTGGAGTTTTACCATGTATGATCATGGTTACGACCTAGAAGAAGGTGTAAGGAAGACTAACAGTATGAAAATAGGGAAGGAAGGGAGGAAACTTACTAGTTTTGGTCGAAATTACTAAGGAGGAGCTTTAGAAACCCTAATAGAGCAATTTGGAAGCCCTAGGAGCTTTCTTCACCAAGGTAGGCTCCCTCTATTACCTTGGGACAGAAACTTCATGGCCAAATATAGAAGGAACTATTATATAAGCTAGAATAAAGAAAAGGAGAGCAAGAGTTTTCGAATTGTGAGTTGGGAAGGGGTATACATGGCTATATATAGAAAAAGGTGAAGCATGAGGTGTCTTAAGGGACTTTCCATGTGTCTTTAGCCTAGGCTTGATGGCCATGCAAGAGGACAGCTCATGGATTCTTCTTGGATATCAAAATTCGGTCCTAAGAGCCCACAGATCCTTCTAGGCCATCCCCACCATTTTTCAAGAAAGAAATAACCTCATTGGTTGATAGCTTTTAAAGATAAGCATCTTTATAAAGAGGGTAATCCCTATAATGCCCTTGTAAAGAAATACCATCAAACCAAGGTGAAACTAGGTTCTACAATGGTTTAAAATCTTGTTAATGGTAAGGGAATATCTAAGGATTAAAATCTAGGTGATAATTTGCAAGAAAAACCTCTCAATTGGGTAAATTGCATAAAAATCCAGAATGTACATATAATTGCATAACTTGCACAAGCAACATCTAAATCAAACCAAATTTGAAACTTAGGATCATTTTATGTTTTCAAATCATATCAAAAAGTTAGATTAAGGTTTAGAGCACTTAATTATGGTAATTAAGCTTTCTCTGAGGTATTTGTGCATAAACCCTTATATTGGTACACTTAGTGAATAAATGTTCACGAAACGACTATAAATTCCACTAATTAAATAGAAAAGACAATAAGGATAGAAATGAAAGGAAAAGATGGGAAAGAGGGTCAAAATATAAAATTTTAGAATTCGGTATGTTACAACATCAATCTTCACTAATGGTAGTGGGAGAATGATTATCCTATTAGGTATAATCCATGTGATATATTTACACACCTATTGGAGCAAATGCTAATACTTCAGCAGTGTTTAGAGAAATATCAATATGAATATCTTGAACTATTCAAGAATATCATAGATGAAGTACAAATTTGGTAAAGTGTTAATACTTGATAAGATCAATGAATGAAATACTTGGACCAAATGTTTGAGAACCTTGTGAGTGATTATGATAGTGTATCATAATAAACTCATGATTAAGGAATGGTGATGTCTAAATCAAAAGGAGTCATACTCTAAGGAGTTAGAGGATGATTATCAAATACCTAATTTCTTCTTAAATAAAGAATACCCCACACTAATAAAGGACATTAAGAATAACAAGAAGTTGTGAGTTCTTATATCCTTGATAGATTCACCTCGATTATCTATGTGATGAGTTGGTCATGTGATGAATCAACTATCTAGATGAATATGAGGAACCAAATTTTTAGTTATGGTTTATGACCATTACATCCTAAATGACTTCCATGTGAACCATAAGGTATGACCTTGATGGTAGCACCCATTGGGATGAAATCCATAAGTACGAATGAGTCTTAAGCGTTAAGACACATGGATAACATTTTGAGAAGGATGATGCTTGTTGATTGCAACTTAATGACTAATAGGTTTGGCATATAGATACTAAAACCACATTCGTATGAGGAATAAAACAAGGATGTATACGTGACACAACCTATAAGGTTTATGAATCCATTAATGCAAATGAAGTCTATAAGTTACAATGGACTAATCAATGTGATTGATTAAGTACAAGAAACTCAGAGCTGGATCTTTACTTTGATGATATAGTCAAAGGGTTTGACTGATATGTCAAAGATAAAGAAGGGATCTGTGATTTCGTGGGAGCATATTCACATTCCACATGTTGATGTGAAATGGAAATGTTCTAGAATGGAAATCCAAAGTGAAAATTATCTTCAAGGAAGATAGAGACATTTCCTATGTGATAGGAATAGAGATCTATAGAGATAGTTTACGAAAACCTCTTGACCTGAAAAGAGAAAGCATACATTGGTAATATATACTAAAGGGTTCAGTGTGCAGATATTCAGTGGGAGAAAACTTATCCATGTTACATGGAGTTAGTATCCCAAGGCCAAGTGTCTAATTCTTATGAAGAATGGGAACACTAAGAATAGATATGGATCTATCATGTACGTAATCATCCCATTATCTTGTATGAATAGGACATAGCAAGAATAAAATGCATTCATCATCTTGTGTGTAGGACATGACAATATGATGTGCTCATCTTGATAACTCATATGTGGGACACGACGAGTGGATGTTTGTCTAGTTCCAGTAAGGGTTACTGGAATACCATAAGAACTTGATAAGTACTTGAGAAGTACTAGTTCTATAGAAATAAGGAAGGGTTCACTGTAAAGAGTTACACTGATGCAAACTTCTGAAAAGGACAGAAAATTAATCGCAATATATATATGAGATATATAAAAGTGAATGTTTGTTGATAAATGGAAACGTTCCAATATAGCTGTTTAAAAGGAAAAGCCAAGTATCTGTGTTAGAGAACATTAGTGGATACTATATGGATCTGGAAGTTCATGAGATGAACTTATAGATATTCCGGTCATTGATGACAAATAAGGAGTGCTTGGTCATGCAATGTGGCTAAAGGTTAGTAAAGGAATACTAGATCGCATATTACGGGAACTCCATCTCATACGTGTGACGTACAACAAAGAGATGATATACATGTAGTTAATATCGACTCTGGCAAGGTGTTGCCATAACTCACTCCGTAAGCACTAGAGCATAGTAACATGTGGGACATGTTTGAAGATCACTATGAATATGATTCAAGGGTGATTGACTCGCAGTGCAAGTGGGAGTCTGTTGGTGTGTATGCCCTGAGAGTGAATCATGGGATGATTGGTGGGATACATTAAGATTGATTTGATAAGCATCAAAGGAAAGCTTCCAATTCTTTTTGGTTCAGTCATATGAGATAATGATAGAACATATTGAATGTCTAGAGAATGACAATACTCAATGACGTATGCTTTTAGGTTGAGGACCTGAACGATGAGATCATATGGATGCTAAGAGTTTGTACATTCTTATTATGTCCCTAGTCGGATGTCATTGTGGAAGGTAGATAGACAACAATGACACACAAGACTAGATTGTGGTGTTGGTTGATGATAGAATCTCATTAGTCATGATATGGAGACCCACCGTGAGTTTGATACATGGAACCATGACATGGTAGTCATAGTCAGTTCTCATAGTGATGGTGGTGAGTGTGATTCTTTGACCTGGAATCACTACACTCAACACATGTCATTGGGTACACTTTGACATCATCAAACACAATCCTGAAACATGGGTTGTTATAAAGGTGATGATTAGGTGGCTTTGACACATGGGGCTTTTGAGGGGTGAGTGATAGACATGGGATTTGTCCCTCCTGAGGGAGTTTGATATCCATGGCCACTTGATGAGTAGGATTGAGATAGGCATGCGCATGCATGTGTGAATCAATATGTGATATTGATGTCATACATATCTCATCCAATCTACTCTGAGATCAAGAAAGTGAATGAACATTGACAAGATCACTGTTCCATCCCTTGAGTTCATTCGGGATATCAGAGATAAAGGAATTTTACATTCAATGTAACATCATTCACAGATTGTAGGATTGAAAGTTGTTCTCCAACTTTCTATTTCACTTGGGTAGCACTGATGTGCGACTAGGCACCGCTCTTTGCTTGTGAAGTCATAAGTGTTATGGACTTTCACTGCCAATGTGAAATGGGCCTGTAGGGTCACACACATAGGATTTAATCTAGAAGAGGATTTTATCCACAAACGATGTTTAGATTGATTACTAAAGGAGTTTAGTAGTTCAATTAAGCACTCAATCAATTGATAGCTCAATATCATAGTGTTCAAGGTGTTGGACGAATTGATCAGAGTATGAGATTGATTGAAATTGCAATTGACTGATTTTGCATAGTATACACTCCCAACAGATCGACTGATATGATGAACCGATCGACTCATCTTGGTGAACTGACCGACTCAGTTGGTGAGTTGACCGGCTCAGGTCACGGAACTGATTGGTTCAAGGTGTTGAATCAATCGGCTCAATTGACCAACCGAGCAAGTTGGGAAAGTCAGGTTGGTGAGAAATTTCTCTTCGTTTCATTTGTCCAATTTGATTGGAACAAGGATTGGTATTTGGATCAATTCAAAATAAAAGAGGAAAAGTCAATTGGGTAGTAACCTGGGTAGTGAACTAACCTGTTTAGAATTGAACCGACCGGTTTAGGTGCCCCAACCGACCGGTTCAGGTGTGAACCGATCGGCTTAGGTCCCCAACCGATCGGTTCATGCTTGAAACGATCGGTTCAGCTGGTGCAGTTGGTTGTTTTTGTGGAAAATCTCGAACCCTTCTACTCCTACTTTAATCCCGCATTGCCCGGGGTAGAGAACCTTGTACCATGACCCTCCTATATATATAGGGGTACTGGGGGCTTCTCAAGTACATCTCAGAACACCAGTTTCTCTACAAAGTTGTCGTTCTCTCTGGTTGTGGTAACCGGGAGAGCCCGAGCAAGTGCTACCTGACAAGGGAGGCACAACAAGGGAAAGACAACTACAGAAAGGCGACTAGTGGCAGGAGAGTGTGTCGGTGACTAGTACACTGACAAGAGGGTACGACTCGTTCCGGTGCCGTGTGTGACTAGGCGATCGGAGTTCCAGGTGGTCCGTGTGGACTACTATAGAGGCGGGAGATTTCTGCCGCTTGGAGGACAACTGTCAATCCCGACAGTCCTGGTGAGACCAGGAGCTGCATAGACACCGTCCAAGACCGGAGGTGAAGACCACGCAAGCCGCGAGGTAACGTCGCCGAGCAAGCCTCAGGACAAGGTATGTCTATACAAACCATCCTTCTTATTGTATAGACATTGACACGATTCCTTTATACTGGGTTTGGGAAGAAAATTTTTGTTTCTGCTACCTTTACTGCCTCCCCTAAAACCCAACAGTTTTTACCTTGTCCATGATCCAACGATTGGCCCCATTATGCCAACCAGTGGTGGGTACCTTCATTGCTGTTTGGACTTTTGTTTATGCTAAACGAATGGCTATGTTCCCTGCCACATTTAATTTTCTTGAGGGTCTCTCAAGTGGCTAAATTGATGATCTTAAGTCCTGCCAAATGATGGCTTCTTTGGTTTCTCGACTGATGGTTTTTTTGATCTATTTTCTCACCTAGTGATGACACTCAATAGTCACACTAGGTCAAGACTCTATGGCTTCACTGTATCAAAAATTGATGGCTTCACTGGGTCAAGATTGTTGGTGTCATTGGCCCTTTGGTCGATGGTTCTCAACCAATGGTCTCACTAATTGCAACATCCGATAGTGACACTGTTGTCCACAACTGACAGTGGACCTGAAGTCTACAACTGATGGTGCTTATGGAGTTAGAAAATGATGGCCTTTCTAGGTGTGTAACCCCATGGCTTCTCATGATGCTGGTGGTGATTTATGCACATGATTCAATGGTTTTGTTTGCTGTGAAACTGATAGTTTTATGTGTGGTTTTAATTCGATGGTTTGTGCTTGTTGCACTTGATTTGATGGTTTGGATTGATGATTTAGAATCAATTGTTCCATGAGATTGTGGTCTTACCTTTTTCCCTCAAAATAATATAATTTGATGGTTTTGCCTATCTAACATCCAATGGTTTTGCGTCTATATGAATCCATGGTTGATAAATCCTAAGTTTGATGGTTTTGGTTTAATGCTACAATCTGATGGTTAAACCTTGTGTTATGGATGAATCCATACATGAGTAGTATGGTTACCAATGGTAATGATTTATCTTCTGTATATCCATGATCCAATGAGGATGTTGTGTGTGAAGGATGTGCTTGACCTAAGTAAGTGTGAACCTGTGGTTAGTTTGAGGGGCTGAATTATAACATCACTTCCACCTATCTTGTTGGACTTAATTTAGTTGAATTAAGGAATGATGATTATCGTACTTAGCTTCCTTGAATGATATGATGAAAAAATATCCTCTCTAGTGTTTTTTGTAACCTTAATATGTTAACTATTGGTTATCATAGACCTTATGATTGATTCTTTATTATGTTATGCCTGCGTATCACAAGTATGATGGTTTAAGTTGAACCTTCTTCAAGGCGTTGAAAGATAATGATGATCATGCAAGAAATGATGTAATGGTCTTAATGACCTTTGGACATGTTTTGAGTCCTTATGGAGGTGCAATCCTCTTTATGTTGACAAGGGTTAGTACACTGGGATAATGTGATAAGGACTTTTATCATGTGATGGTGTGAGGACATATATATTCTCATGAATGGCAATGAAATAGTACCATGTGATGTTGAAATAAGGAATATGTCTCATATGTTTTATATCTTATGGATTTGTATATATCAATGCTCGTTAGAAATGAAGTTGGGTATGTATGTTCACTTGTTTGATGCAACCTTAACTCACCCAATTGGCATTAACTAATCGAGTGAAACCCTAACATAGAGAACCCCCTATAGTAAAACCATTCTAATGTCAGGACTTGCTGGATGGGGAAACAAGTATTCCTGAAGGAAGCTCAGAGTCACATACTATTGAGTATGTGTAGGTGCATGAGACAATGTTTCCTTGTCATCATGGTCCCATGGTTATGGAGGATGGCTATAGTCATACCTCAGATTGAGAGCGTCTATTGTCTTGTCTCAGATATTTGTATATATGTTGTGATTGAGGACAACTACGGTTGTACCTCATATGATAAGGTTTTATATACCATGGTTTCTAGTATCGTGACCTATATACTGAGGGTGGGCTAGGTGTTGCAGCTTGACTATATGTCATTGCGAGAAGTTTGACAGATATGTCATTGCAGTTGTCTCATACTAATTGAGGTGGGAGGTCTTAGGATTTTGGCTCTCCTAGATCTTATACAGAACTGAATAACACTTGGAAATGGTCAGTTGGAGTCTGAGTGGTGTACCTCAAACTCCCCAGGGCTTAACAATATGTAATCCAGTGGTGTAGTATATCTATTACGGTTATACACAACATTTCACATTGGATGATAACCCTTGTTTTCTCCTTTTATATATGGATGTTGTATAATGCAATATAGAAGGTAGCCATGCTGATGTTGTTACATAATCATGTTGATAGATTTAATCATGTTGATAGATATGCTTATGCTGCTAGAACCACTTATGTTGTCAGCTATGCTTATGTTGTTAGTAATGTATATGATGTTGGTTAGGTTAAAGAAGATAGTTTTATCTATTACTTTATATTCCTTGTTAATCATGCTTTTTGTGATGCTTATCTGTTGATGTGCTTGACCTACTTAACTGTTTAATCAAATAACTTGATGTAATCAATAACCATTGTTGAGAGTTACATCTCTCTCTGGGACATGGATCTCACCTCGTGGGTCACCACATCTTTAATGATCGGTAGCAGCAAAAACATTCCCATGACAGATATGAGGAGCTATGGTGATGGACCTTAGATAAGGTTGTTAGATGTCTAGTTTATCCTAGAGTCATCCCTGTACTCTCAGGTCTAGGTGGGAAAGTTTGTATATGATGTTTCAATCAAATTGAGCTTTTGGTAGAATTTTGATGCCTGTACAAGTGATAGATGTGTATCATTGATAACACCCAAATGTACGCATATTGTCTATGCATTTTATCTATAGTTCCATATCACCTTGGCCTCAATATGCCCCTCTTTGCTCATGTTTTAGTCCTTTTCTTAATTACTTAGATAAAGTAACTAATTATCCAATAATGTAGCTGATTAGCTAGTGTTAGACACGCATGCAACGAACACAGATGAACGACCTCTTTTACTCTCTCTCGGCTAAACTGAGGCCCAGTGATTATACTTCTTTATATACCATTCAATGTTGAACTCATACTAATCATCATGGTTTATCATTACTCTGGGCTCAGTTTGGCTCCCCTTTAATTGCTTTCATTTCCTAAATCCCCTTATACATCCTCCTTTATCCTAATTGACTTTATCCATATTTAATGGGATTTTATCCTTTTTGCAGGTCGAATTGGGCCCAAAGCCAGTGAGTCGGCCCTATGGTATCCATACGCGGCTACAGTGCCCACAATTCTCCCTTCTCCTCTCGGGTCCAACCCTAATCACGATCACAATTCCCTCCAGCACCGGTCGCGATCTTTCCCCATGTAGCCCGCGGTTTTCACTCCAACAGATCGTGCCCGCGATCTTTATCGTGACCGTGGCGTCATCGACTCTTGCCCGCAACCTTGCATCCACCCGCAATTCTCAAAAGTCATGACCTATCTGCAATCGTGACCTCCCTTCCTAATACTCAGAACCACGATCAGAAGAGCAGCGTCGCTCACAGCTGCTCCACCTGCAACACCATCTCAGCCTGCTCCTCACCACCCGCTCCACACAACAGTGACCTCGCCTTGACCCGAGGTCCTCTAGTGCTTCCGCTCACCACCACACATCTAGCAGCTGCATCCATCATCTCCAGCACCAACTGTGACCTCAAACCTCTGCCTGCGGTCATGTACTATCACACCTCGACCCGAGGTCCCTCATGACTGTCTTCCACCTCTACGAGGTCGCAAGTTAGGTTCACCTCTCATGACTGTGGCTTCACCAGCATCACACCTCGACCTTGCCCACTCTTCATCACCCTCTTGCCGCGACCCCTCTTGCAAATGATCACGACCGTGATCTTTGCCACGACCTCGGCTTCATCCCCTACACACCGCGGTCTTCTGCACCTGCTGCCTCTCCATCCACCTATCGTGACTCACCTCCTTAAGACCATGACCTCGACCCCACTACAACAACCGCACCCCCTCCAGTTCAGACCTCGACCAATGGCCAAGAAAAGGAACCGCGATCCGTAGACCAGCAAGGGACAACCGCGACCTAATGAAGAAGAAAGGGATCACGACCAGGCTGGAAAAAGATCGCGACCTGAAGGGAAACTGATCGTGGCCGCGATCCCATAACCGTGATAGGTACATTTTTCCAACACCGACTTAAATTCCATGTGCAAAGTACATGCGTTCTCACCCAGCCAACCTATAAATAGCCCCAATCTGGACCATAGGGGAGGGGGGATTCAGACAAGGAGTCCAGAGAAGGGGTCAATGAAGGAGTCCAGACCCGAGGCATCCAACCTTGAGGCTAAAGGGTTGCTGGGTCATGTCCATACGCCGAAAGGCAGCCGGGTTGGAGCCAGAGCCTCGGGGAAGCATCCCAAGGTCCGAGAGGACCAAGGCATCCAGTCTACATGCTCCAGCAACCACCATCCTTCACTTTCTCTCTCCTCCATCCCCATCTCAGATCTATTCTCTCCAAGGGTGGAAACCAAGGAGAGAACATATCTATGCTACGTCCACCTTCACCACCAAGGAGAGAGAAGATCTGCATCACCTCCCTCCTCCACTATTGGTCTACGATCTCCACAGGTGGAAGCCAAGGAGAGAGTCGATCAACCTCCACCGACATCCTCTCACCTCCACCGGGCTGCTGTTTGGAGTAGATTTAGAGAGAGAGGGAGCCAAGGAGTCCAAATCTGATCAAGGAGAAGGACCAAAAGACAAGATCTAGTCTATACAGAGGCAAAGGAGAGAGAGCCACCTCTCCTCCATGGGATAAATATTTTTCTTTCTTCTCTTTCATTCTTCTGTGTTCCTAAGTTTCTTGTACAACAATGTTCATCTATCTTTGTTCGATGCTAACCATGCTTGTCTATGGCTAGTTAGTTCCTTCATGGCTATGTAGCCCGATCTGGGCATGTTTATGTACTTTTGCCTTAAGCAAGTAGATTCATTTCAGATCTAGTATGTTGCATGTTCTATTTTCTCTTTCTAAATTATGATTGCTAGTATGGTTGATCTCTTACTTGCTTGAACTGCTATTTCTGCCTGTATTGAGAGATCCATTGTAGGAATAGCTAGAGACGATAGTTTGGATCTGAGCCTGAGAGGAGGATGATCCAAGGCATTCTGTTCCTAACACCCTGGACTATTCTAAGACCTGAAAGGGAACTTAGCATATTCTGAGGTGTTGATATGTCATTCCTTGAATGAGGGTCGATGACATATCGCTGATAGTTTTAGTCACGCGTCGCGAGAGCGAGTGGGATGACCCACATGACAGATGCCACTGTGCGTACTAGATGCTTGCTTGGGTGTTTGAGGGTTGTCTATGCCCAAGAACGAGTGCATAGACTGTCCCGTTTGTGGTTGCATAGCCAGGAACTCTCTTTCTCAGACTAGTAGAACCACGAGCTCTATTTTGTTTTGTTTTCTTTTCTTTGTTTTGTTTTAAATCGTGACAACCCGCTAGACTAGTTCTAGCATATATTTTCATCGCATATCATTTTGGCTTATCTGACTAAAGAACGAGATCTGTGGTGTCCTAAACGTCACCACGTCGCTGTGTTCGACCCCGTATATGTACTTCAACCCCGTAACAAAAGTTGTGGGGTCTTAGAAGGTTTCAGGTTATAAATGTAAAAGTTTTGACTCAATTTTGGGCCGATCAATCATGCTCTTCTGTATATATGTTGTGGATGAGGCCGTAAAGTGGTTGTAAAAGATACTTCACATAATATGAATATATGCAAGATGTTGAGCTTTTATGTAAATGTTTGTGGGCATGTTTTTGAAGTTTAAATCAGTTTTAGTTATTCCCTTTTACTCCTATGTAGTTAATTAGTGATTGATCATGTTTTTAGTAATGAGGAATCTCATTTAGCATGACCAATTATCACACATGGGGTAGATAAGGAATAAATCACGAGAAAAGAAGAAAACCTAGAGGTATTTTGCTTCAGGAAAAATCTTCTGACTTTATCTAGGTAGGTGCATGGTGGTTCAGGAGTACTTGTAAGTTGACTAGCAGTATGCATGAAAGTTTTTCTAGCCCCCTGGTCGTGGTCCCTTCTAGACACGATTGCCATTAAAAAAAGCCCTAATAATTCCCTTAGGCTCTATAGAATTTTTTAAAATTTATTAATTATTAAAGTTTAAATGATAAACCTGGGCACTGATACCAAATGTAATGACCCCCTCCCCCTATTATTCCCAATTAAGGTAGTCTGAGAGGACAAGAGCCATTATCATATTTATAGGATCAAGATTTAGCAATTAACCTGTAACATAATGAATCTTAGATGTAGTCTCCATGTAAACCTTTTTCCCAAGTTTCCCTTTCATTTCTATCCTTTATGTCATTTATGTTTAATTAGTGGAATTTATAGTGGTTTAGTGAACATTTATTCACTAATTGTACCAATATAATGGTTTATGCACAAAGACCTAAGTGAAAGCTTAATTACCATAATTAAGTGCTCTAAACCTTAATCTAACTTTTTTATATGATTTGAAAACATAAAATGAGCCTAAGTTTCAAATTTGGTTCGATTTGGATGTTGTTTGTGCAAGTTATGAAATTTTGGGTACATTATGGACTTTTATGCAATTTACCCAACTGGGAGGGTTTCTTTGCAAATTATCACCTGTATTTTAATTCTTAGATATTACCTTACCATTAACGAGATTTTGAACCATGGGTCACCTAGTTGCACCTTGGTTTGAAGGTGTTTCTCTCCAATGGCATTATAGAAATTACCCTCTTTATAAATGTGCTCATCTTTAAAAGCTATTAACCAATGAGGTTATTTCTTTGTTTGAAGGATGGTGGTGATGGCCTAGAAGGCTCTAGGGGTTTGTATGACTGACCTTTGGATACAGGAAGAGTCTATGAGCTGTCCTCTTCCATATCCATGAAGCCCTAGCCTAAGGACACATGGAAAGTCCCATAGACACCTCATACCTGCCCCCTTCTTTATAAAGCCATGCCTACCCTTTCCCACCTTCCAATCCAAGAAGTAATCCTCTCCTTCTCTTTCCCACAGATTAGAGCATCATCCCTTCTATGTTTGGCCACTAAGTTTCTGTCCCAAGGTAAAAGAGGGTGCCTACCTTGGTGAAGAAGGCTCCTAGGGTTCCAAATTTCTCTATTTATGATTTCTTAAGCACCTCCTTGGTGATTTTGACCAAAACTAGTAATAATCCTCCTTTACTTCCCTGTTTTCATGCTTTTATTATTCCTCCCACCTTCTTCTAGGTAAGAACCATGACCTTCCATGGCAAAACTCCACCTAGAACCCTAAAACATCTCATCTCCATTCTCTTTTGCTAGGGTTTGCACCTCTAAAGTGGAGAAGGTGATCTTTGCTCAAGAAAGGAGCTTGTCTTGGAGCAACCAGACCTTCTAATCTCGGGATAATTTCTGTTTGGATCTTCTTACCTTCCTAGAGGCAAGTTTTGTTAACCCCCTTCTTATATATTGCTTAGTACATGCTTAATACTCATGCTTCTATGTTTAAAATTGATGATTTCCATCTCTTTTTACCATGTTCTTATAGGGTTTTGGTTTCTTGCTGTTTTACCTTCTCTAGAAGCTCTAGTTTGGTTATCTATGCATCTTCAAACCTGATATTGGGTCAAATGGTGTTTTCTCCCTCTCCCTCTCTTTTTAATTATCTTGATCGGTTTGATGATGTGGCAATTTCCTATTGGTCAGTATTGAAAGATTCAGATCTTCTAAACTGCTTATCCAAATTTGACAAATAAATATGTTTTGGAATTGGAAAATTAATCTCTATCTAATAAAAATATTTTTAAGGTCTGATTTCATGTTTTGATGAAGGGTGATTTTTGTAAAACGAATTTAATGCATAAAATCCATAAAAATTACATCTTAATCATCATAACTCCAAAATTAACATAAAAATATGTTTTCTTGATCAAGAGAACTTAATAAGTTTATTGGTGATATTTTAAGAGTCTAAATCCAAGTTTTTCTAAAAAGGTCTAAAATTAGGGTTTCTATATATTAATGTGCATTATGTACTCTAATACATGTTAATACATTGAAAATAGGCAAAGTGGAACTTGGACTCCATTAAAGTGGTGAAAGTTAGTAATTGATATCAGTAAGAGAGGTATGTCCAATTACTCTTTATGTATGTTCATTCTTACACCCTATGTTGGGATATTTGCAAAGCAAACCCTGTATTCTCTAATGAGGCACTATATGAACCCAATTTCCTCTATTCATGATTCTTTTGTTAAATTGCCTCAAATGATATTATTTTTCTTGGGTCTTATACCCCACTGCCATGCTTATTCAATATTATGACTACTCTTGACATGACTACTTTTCTAGCATGTTGATTTATGTTCTATTTAATTTAAAGTAGCAGTACTTATGTACAACCACCCACAGAGGGCATGTATTTAATCGCCCTGGGAAATATTTTTATTCTCCCCTATATAATTGTTTAGGTGACTGGAAACATCTTATTCTCCCCTCACCTATAGGTTAGAGGTCTGGTAGGTGCCTCAACCCTACTTAGTTAGGTAGACATAATTATCTTACACCCTACTTAGTTAGGTAGACATAATTATCTTACATGCAAATATTTTTTAATATAATTGTTAATGACAAGTTTATTTTAAATATAGCCTCATACTCTTGTTATCATCATCTTATGATGAACCCTAGCCTGTTCTTATTTGCTTTACTTATCTTGTTATCCTAGACTTGTTTTGTGACACATACCTTGTTTTCTTTCCCCTTTTGCTGGGTGATTTCCCAACCACCCAGGTGCTGGTGCTGAGCAAGGAGAAGGACAAGTTTGAAGGAAGTCATCTCAGGAGTAGATATCAAGCTATCTGAAAGGATGTCTAGGTTGCTATAGCTAGATCCTTTTCTCTTATCTTTTTATTTTGGGAAAAATCATGTAATGAACAATGAAAGCCATGTAATAGGCTTAGTACTTTTATTTCCGTTACTGTTGACATTTTATAATGTATCTGGTGCATGCTTATTTACTTGGATTATTATACATGCATCTCTCAACATCTTTTGTCTTTCTAAAAGATGGATGTTTTGTACTTCCTTTAAATTTTAGTAAGGAGGTGATCTCGCCTCTTTACATAACCAAAAATAATTATAAATTTTATTGAATCGAAAAGAGTTTGATAACAATAGAATATCCTCTAGGGAGTTTCATGGAATGGAAATATAAATGTTGCAACAAGAAATAAATCTCCCTATCTATAATCCTCCACTAGACTATGAGTAACTTATCTTTTGGTGTCTTCTTTTTTGGATATCCATATTTCATACTAATTCTAGTTTTAACCTAAAATGATGTGAAATAAAAATGTGGTCAACATACTGAGATAATTGAGCATGTGAGGAAACAAAATATTTGCATCAAGTTGCAACAACATTAACAACCATTTTATCAAATATTATTTCATAATCGAACTTGCAAATTGTGTTATAACTTCTCAACCCACATTTATTCAATCTCTATGTATGCACACTCAATGGTGGTATTCATACTATCATACTCACTCGATGGGAGTATTTTGATGATGCACCTACTTTTGGGGGTAATCTCTACTTATACCCACTCATTGGGGGAATTTCATATTTTTATACTCACTGGCTTGGAGTATTTCATTGGCCAATCCACTCACTGGGGGTAGACTCTATAATTCCCATGCATGCATTTATTCAGAGATAATATCTTGGGCTTGAGCAAGTTATGTTTATATAAAGTGATACTCATATGGTTATTATATACTACACAAAGTAAATAAACAACCAAAAATTTAATTACAATCTAATCAGGAAACATCAAAAAGCCACACAAGTCGATAGGGAAATTATTCATAGGTGCAACCACATACCTTTCTAAGAGATGACTTAACCTTGAAGTAAATAAGAGAAGATGTAACCAATCAAGAAATCACCCTGTAATTAATGCAAAACACCCATGTATTACCATTATGCTCACTAAATATCATTAATACTATCTTGGGTTTCAAGTTAGGTTTTTTTGGTCAAATTAGGGTTAGGATTCCCAAACTCTAGTTATTACCTTTTAATACTTTTTAACTCAAGAAAACCTAATTTTGATAACATATGAATTCTTTAGCTTAATTAGATCCCAGATGCTCTTTTAATCCATAAAGATTAGACTTTATCCATTAAGATCATTTGACAAAGTTATGATCATCAAAACTATGAAATTACAGTTTTCATGGATTTATTACTTTAAAAATTGCATCTTTATGTGCTTTTGGAATTTGAGATAGAACTATGTCATGGAACCTATTTTATTGGATTCCTTATGTTATTTTGATTGAAAATATGTATACTTTTCTATATTTGTATCTACATATAATTTTCAAGAGTTTTTACAAAGTAAATTGGTTTGGACCAATTAGCTCTGGCCACCTAGGTGGCGGACTGGGTAAAGCCAACGTGCTGCTGGGCCATGGCTGAGCCAATCAGATTGTGCCATGGTGGCACCCAAGCCCACTTGGCTTAGACAAGAAAGAAAGGAGAGACATACCATTTTTCCCCTACCTCACAATAGTAAATGTAGGGTAGATGAGACCTTTCACCCATGTCATCATTATCTACCTTAGGCTCACAAACATTTCTCTTATGTGAGTCAACACGAGAGTTGACTGCAAGCTTTGGGTTCCTGATCAGCAAGCAATCATGCATGATCCTCCACCTCACCTTGTCAAACTCGCAGGTGGCTTCCAATTGCCTAGAGGTGGTTGGAGTAGAGAGGACAAAAAGGGGGTTCTTCTACAAAGTACAAAGAGAGGGTAGGAGGTGAAGGATGAGGATGTAAAGAGGAATTGAGGACTGGGATAATCAAGTCAAGTGTCATAGGGTATTGTGGAGATTTGTGTGGTCTAATAGGGGATTGCTACCCCTTTATATAGTTATGACATTAGGAGGGTTATCCGTTGAGGATCTGCAAATTGGAGAAAGCTACTATAGCCTTCCAAAGCCGACAAAAGTAGGCATTACCAAGTTTGTAATCATCTCCTGATATTTATGTGAGGATTTCTAGGTGTGCACATGTATTTTAGAGAGAGAAAAGCAAGAAAGAAAAACGGAATTTACCTAGTTTCCTATTTAGTCAAAGGTACGAGACTATCTCCTATCCTTTGATTCACAATCCAAGGGTCCAAAAAATGTGTGACATCAAAGGGCCAAGCCCTTGTTTCCAAATTTGATTATTATGTGACATCAAATACATTTTTCATAATGCCTTTCAATTTAGGAAAACTTAATTAATTCATAACTTCCACCTGATTTATCCAATTGACTCCAAATTCTAAAGGAAGGCTTTTAATAATTAAATCATGATGAGGGAAAAATTTATCCAATCATATGGCGACTGTAATGGCATATCTTGTAACGATTTGATTAATAATAAAGGCAATATTCCAATGTATTCTATTTTATTCAATTTTGAGATAATGATATTACATAATAAATGTCTAAAGAATGATATTACTCAATGGAGTATGTCTTCAGGTTCGGACCTAAAAAATGAGATCATACAAATGCTAAAAATATATGCATTCTTTTTATGTCCATAGTCAGTTGTTATTGTGGAAGGCTAATAGACATCAATAACACATAATACTAGAGTGTGTATTGGTTGATGATATAATCTCATTATGTTATAATATGTGATATCAAACCAAACACATAGATACTTGTTAGAGAACAATGTATCAAATAGACCCACCTTAAGAGTGATTCATGGAAACCATTATATGGTACTCACAATCATTTCTTATAGTGAGGGTGGTGATTGTGGTTCTTAGACATGAAATTTACCGCATTCATCACATGTCATTTGATGTACTTTAATATCATCCGTCGTGACTTTGAATAAGGGTTGTCATAATCATGGTGCTTGGGTTCATTGTGATACATGGGGATGCTTGTGAGAGAAGTAGATGTCATTTGTCCCTCCTATAGGATTTTGATATCATGGCCACTTGATAAGTGATAATTGTAAATGTGTGTCCATACTCATGTGAGTCAATACGTGATATTGCACTCACATATATCTCAAACAGTCCTCTCTAGATCAAGGAACATGGATTGAACGTTTAAGAGGATGATGATTCCATGCCTCAGGTTCAATCTAGATATCAATGACAAAGGAACTACACAATCACTATAAAACCAATCATAAATTATAGGATGAAGTTTTTCTCCAACTGTCTGATTACTTGGGTAACAATGATGTCTTGCTAGATACCACTAATTTCTTGTGATGTCATAAATTAGTTATGGACATTCGCTGCCAATGTAACTTGGAAACTTTAGGGTCACACACATTGGATACACTTGAAATAGGAGTTTATTCATGAGTGATGCTTAACTTAATTACGAAAGTGTTATGTATTCAATTCAAACAATAATGGTTGCAAAGTGACTGACTGGACTGTGACTAGTTCAAGTGTTGAACTGATTTATTCAAGTGTTATGACAATTTGAACCATTATTGGCAATCAACACTCTGAAATGACTAGTTCAACAAGTGAACTGGATGGCTCAAATATGTGAACCGACTGGTTCAGGTTGTGAACTAACCATATGGTTGATCAATACGATTGTATCAGGAATTGATGCTAACATCATATTGTACATTAATCGAATATAAATTTCCAATACAGTTGCAAATAGGAAACATAGTGAAATGACCAATTTAGGGGTTCAACTGATCATCTCATGTGTGAACCAATCAGTTCAACATTTGTAGGTTATAAAAATTCATGAAATTCTATTCTTTCAACTCCTAGTCATACTAGAACTCATGACCCTGACCCTCCTATAAATAGAGGGGTAGTCATGGCTTTTTAGAGACAATAATATGATATGACAATTGTTGTCTTCTTATAGTTGTGGTATCATGATAACCCAAGCAAGTTCTACACGTCAAAGGGAGGAACATCAAGGGAGAGATAATTTGGAGAGAAAGTCAACTCTCGCATGTTGACTAGAAGGGATAAATCTTTCTTGTCCATTCATCTAGAATGACAAGAGTTTGCGATGGTCAATGTGGACTACTAAAGAGGGGAAGAGGTCATTGCCACATGGTAGGAGGATGTTGTAACATCCCTAAAATTTAATGTTGATTTGAAATAATTAAATATAAATCCCCAATGAAGTTTATGATTAAAAAATCAAAATTATTGGATCTCAGTGCAAATGAACCCTAAATAAATTAATTTTTTAAATTAATACAAAGAGGAGTAAAAGACAAATAAACTTGCAACTTAAAAGTCTAAGAATGAAATTGACCCTTTCATGGTGCATATTATGGCCCAATAAAAGTTATACATGTTTATTATGATAATAATTTGGTTTCCCAATAAATGATCCACGAGTTGTGTTTAATCCAAAAAGGACAAGAATACATCATTCCCTCAAGAGTGAAATACAATATTTTTATTGGTCTCCTCATACTTCAATTAGATAATTTGTAAGATTTGATATGAAATAGATAATCCAAGAACTCCCCCCTTTTATTAGGAAAACATATTAGATAAAATATATTAATGTATCAACTTCCTCTTTGAAAGTTGGTTGGGAGAGGATCATTTTTGAGATAGACTCTTAGAAGTAGAGCCCGCACTCCTGAGTTGTCCCCCTTACATTGGAGGACTCTATTTCCAACCCAAAGTGGAATCCTTGCCTCCCTAATATCTCTTTCATGTTTATAAAACCTAACACCATGGTTCCTATTGGTCTTTATCACCGAGACAAGTTGGTTGAAGCTAACCATGATGAGGAACGAATCCTCAGAGAAGTCTACTCATCCCTGACATCTATCAATACAGTACAACAAACTTAGATCTCTACTTTCTCTAAGACACATCTATATAAGAAATCCTTCACAGAAAATCACCTATGGGAGAAATCACAGGACATCTAGAAATCACAAACCATCATTGCCACTATCCCCAACTTGCCCTTCCATGAACATGAGTATGCCCCCTAGAGATCTGACCTTGGAATTCTGATCTCCAAGACCATATTTGGCACTACATATTCAACGACACATGAAAAATGCATGGGATGGTCCATTTCATTTTTGCATGGCTAGAGGAGAGGTAGTGGTTGATCTACCTACTACAAACTATGACAAAGTAGTATCATGTTCTTGTCCTAGAATAGGGCAGAGGCGAGTCCCCTCCTCTTGTCACCTGGGCGATCATAGCCAAGAACAAGTGCCGTGTCGACCGAACATCTGGGGGAAGGATGCTAGTTGGGGTGGCCACCCTGTGCGCTAGCCTTATGACACATTGCTTTGTTCAAGGCATGAGAAACAGGGGAACAATATCTCTCCCTAGTCGCTAGTCAAGCAAGGAAGATGATAGGGTGGTGGACCCCATTGCTATATGGTAGGCCTTGCACCACAGGGCCTTCTGTGAGGCCTACCTAACTAAAAGAAAAAGTGAGATTGTTCAAACAAAACTTTCAATTAAGTACTTACTTCAAACAATCACAATAGTTACATAATTTGTCAAAAAATTTGCATGAGTTGTAATTGGAAAGGTATTAAAACTGGGTCAATTTTACTAATTTCACATCCTAATTCAAATAAATCACATCATAATTTCTAAAGATATAATATTAGGGATTATGGTCATATTAAGATAGATTTTAAAGTATGAATGTTACTTTCAGGTGGTTTATGAGTTCACTATGATTATGAAGGCCTAACCTAAGTATGTGCTTTGCTCCATGTAAGTGAGTCACACAACTATACATGTGTACATTTGTTGAATTGTATGTTATGTACGATTTATGGACTATACTTTCAATTTCAAGTTCAATGCTCTAATCATACTCATATATAAAGTGTGTAATGACTTCTATGTCCTTGTCTTAAGGTTATCATGGTCATTAATATTTAGAGATTATGATTAATGGTCAATGATTAATGGATTCAAAGTTCAAGTGTTAAATGGGAGAAATCCCATCATGCTAAAGAGTCAAGTTGAAGATTTAATTTGTGTTCATGGTCATAATAAAGTTAAGATAATTGGAATTCAACTAGTTTTATATGCTTCTCGAATCATGGACCTCAAGGGATCATTATGGGAATTTGTGCTAATTATGTGCTATTATAACCAAATCATGGGCATTCATGCCAATTATGGACTTTCCTAGAAATCATGTGCACTTAAGTGGGAGTGATAGAGAGATGCATATATTTACTGCTCAATTTATGTCACGAGATTCATGTAATCAAGAATTCTTAAGTTAAATAGATGTAAATATTTTCTCTCAAGACAATTATATATATTTTCTTTTCTTATAATTTTTATAGTTCCTCTTACTGACGTATGTATCTATTCTAGCATGACCATGGGATGAGATGTTCCAAGATCAAGGAGCAAAGTAATTTGAAGTGTGTGCTTTAAAGTAGAAGTTCTTAAGACTTAGTTGGTGGGGTGCCATCTACACCTTAGAAGATCCAATACAAAGTTTTCAGAAAAGATTTATGTCTTAGATTTCTTCAAACTTTCATGTACTAGATACTAGTTCAAATAAGAGATAGTTTACATTATAAGTTTCCTTTTTCAATGAGCAATATATGAATCTATTTTTCCAATTAATGTATGGTGTTCTATTTATCTTGTTGTGATGTATATCATGTATGTGATGCTCCTACATGACTGAGTGACCTATGTTATGGAAAAAGGGATTTTCTTCCATTGTCATATATGTATGCTAGGAGGGGTATTACAATGTGGTATTAGAGAAAATAAGTAGATGGATACTAGACAAAATTCTGATTCATATGTTCTAAGACCTAGGTATAGAAGAACTAAGTGAAATATTTTTGACACCAAAGTAGAGGTCTAGGAAGGAGACAAAAGTTTACAATACGATTAGGGTTACGTCCCCATATGTTTTGGATTTTTATTTTTACTCTAGAATCTTATATAGTATGCTCTCTCTTTCTCCCATGTGTTTGTGGTATGGGACACATGTTTATGGAATTTGTAGAGAGAATGTTATGTGCACAATATTGCTTGTGTTTCCCTTTCAAGTGCATGTGGTATGGAACATGTGCATGAGGGAGGTGCTAAGGTAAGTATGATAAGGCATGTCACCTCTAAATATATGACTGACCAACATGTATCCAAAGGCAAAAAAGAAAATACGAGTTCGCATAAAAAGTTTGAGACACATATATTCACCTAAACCTAATTAGAAACATAGTAAGACCAAGAATATATATATAGGATAGATAATTTTACATAGAATAAGGGAAATCCTAGGGTGGGTAGTAACCTAAAAGGAAATTTCAGGCACAAAATTTTATAATGTGGGTAGAATTGTAACATCCGTAAAATCTAATGTTGATTAAATTTATTAAATATAAGTCCCCAATGAAGTTTACGATAAAAAAACAAAATTCTTGGATCTTAGTACAAACACACCCTAAATAATTTACCTTTTTAGATTAATACAAAGAGGAGATAAAAACAAATAAATATGAAACTTAAAAGTCTAAGAGTGAAATTGGCCCTTTCATGTTGCATATTATAGCCCAATAAAATTTATATATGTTTATTATGATAATAATTGGGTTTCCCAAAATATGAGCCAAGAGTTGTATTTTTGTCATCATAAATAATAAAAACATGGTAATCCATAAAGGACAAGAATATATATTTTTGTCAAGAGTGAAACACAATGTTTTTATTGGTATTCCCATACTTCAATTAGTTAATTCAAAAGATTTAATATGAAATAGAAAATCCTAGAACCCATTTTTAATTTGGAAAACATAATAGATAAAATATAGTAATGTATGGTTTTCATCTTTGAAAGTTGGTTGGGGGACCCTTTTTAGGACAGACTCTTGGAAGTGTAGCATGTGTTCCTGAGTTGTCTCCTTTACCTGGGAGGACTCCATTCCAACCCAAAGTGGAATCCTTGCCTCCCTGATATCTCTTTCATGTTGATATAACCTATCATCATAGTGACTATTGGTCTTTCTCACTGAGCCAAGTTTGTTGAAAGAAAACACAACAAGGACTCAATCCTCAAATAAGTCTACTCATTCCCTCCATCTATCAATACAATATAATGAACCCATATCTGTACTACACTTCTCCATGCAACATGTATATAAGAAGCCCTGCAAAGAAAAATCATCCGTGGGAGACATCACAGGACATCCAGAAATCAAGAACCATCAATTCCTTTGCCCTCAACTCGCCCTTCCATGAACTTGAAATTAGTATGCTCACCCTTAGAGACCCAAAATTGGGCCTCTAAGCTCCAAGACCATACTCAGCACTCCATATCTAGCGGCACATGAAACACACATTAGATGATCCATTTCATGTGTGCACAGCTAGAGGAGAGGTAGTGGTTGAATTATCTACTCTAGATCACCAAGCAATGCCTTATTCTCATCCAAAAATAGGGGAACGAGGAGTCCCCTCCTCCTACCACCTGGGCAAACACAACCATGCACATGATTCATGTTGACTAAACTTTTGGGGAAGGTTGTTGGTTGGGTTGGCCACCATGTGCGCCATCCTAATGGCACATTGCTCTTTCAAGGCAGAGGAAACAAGGGAGTGGATGCCCTCCCTGGTCATGAGTTAAGTGAGAAAGATGGTAGGGGATGGGCCCTATTGCTAGATGGTAGTCCATGCACCATAGGATGATGGGCATGTTGTGAGACCTGCCTAACTAAATGTGTGGCATACAACTCATAAAAACATAATTAACTAATGCAGAAGCGTTCACTAAGCAACATATTACTGAAAATAACTAAAAATTAAAACCTTTTTACCAAGAGGTCCATCATATGAAAGCTTTCTCACATAGAACAAAAGTAACACATTTACATTCTATTTTCAAAAGTACATATCCTGTATCATCTCTTTCTGAGAATTACAAGTATCAATTGCTCTAGTAAGCTGAACACAGGCAATATAAAATCTCGAGGCACTGAGCCAAAATCTCAAAAGAATTAACTACTACTCTGAGGACCTGAGAGTACAGATACGACACATAGGACTCTATCTACATCTATACAAGGCATAACAGCTAATGTCTCCACATGAGACTTCACTACTGTCCTTGCTACTGCTGTTGCTGTCCTTCTCCTACTAAAGGATTCCTGTCTCCTCGTCCGCGTCCACCTAAAAATGTAATTCCCACAGGGGTGAGACAATTGTAAATTTCTCCAGCGAGAGATATAACTCTCCGCCAGTAACATTATTATTGTAGTTTAAGAAGATAAATATGAACATAGGAATCATATTTGTTTGACAATAGTTAATTCAATGTCTAACATATTAGAATATCATTCTTATCTAAAACATTGCAGCTATAACTTGAAAGAGCAACATGTCACTTATCCATTAAGGAATATGAAAAACATGTATAACATTCATTCACTATAGAATCATTTCCACAACATTAACTCTCTTCAGGCTTAGATCATATATCTAATGCCTAGAATTGTCATTGTGGAGTCATGGCCTGTAGCCATACTCTTTTCACAAAGTATTGGGATCTTAATCTCTCAACTCATCAAGTACATTTACACTTCTTAACAAGTTCATCATCATGATTATAGAATCTGGGTATTTAAACCCATATCTCATCATAGGATACTTATTACCACTTATTAGGTAACTTAATACCTTCATCTGACCAAGGACATTATGGTTCTTGCTACACAAAGTATTGCACATAGTACACAAATTTCAATGATTCTTACTACACAAAGCATATGAAGGCTTATAAAGCCTATAAAACATTCTCAATAAACAAAGCATCATAGCCCATGCCTGGCTATGCTTTTCATCTCATCATTCCTGCATGATTAGTACTCATGATAACAATTATAATGCTTTCATATAAGCACCATACAACACTTAGTAATACCACTATTCCCTTTTTAGGGTTCATGGTTTCTCTTTCATACCAGCACCATACAACACTTAGTAATACCACTATTCCCTATTTAGGGTTCATGGTTTCTCTTTCATATCAGCACCATACAACACTAAGTAATACCACTATGATCTCTTTAGGGTTTTCCCATAAATAACCACATATGTTCTTAAGATCATATTATTAATGATCCAGCCCTATGTCATTGCTTCTCACAGCTAGAAGCCAATATTCATATCATAAGTATTCAAACATATTTATTCTCATCATTCATCATTGAATGTATTATCAACACAAAGTATGAGTTTCTCTCTCATCTTTATCAGAATATGATTGTATCATAGTCTATTGATTTGGATTAACCTTTTCATAAGGCATGTTAGCCTACATTCATCAAGGTGCATTACATCTCAATGTAACAAATGACCTGACACATTTCATGTGTCACTTATTCAATTATATTGGACTTATAACACATCAAGGTATATCAGAATTGGGGTGTTGGATGCAATATCTATCATTTCTTGATGTATCACTTCCCTCAACACCTTTATCTTTCTTGAGTTCATCCACTTAGCTTGTATTAGGGTATTCCCCATCATAATACTTTATGCAATAAATCATCACATTCATCATGCAATGTATTGGTCATAATTCACCTATTTAGAATTTACAACCATTGCCAAAGATATGGACTCACCCTTGAGTCAGGAACTATTGATTAAGGATATCCATTGTCAACCCCTCTAGGTATTACATTTGTCAATACATTAATCATTATTCCATTATTAGGAATAGGATTTTCCATATTTATAGTTTGAGGTTCACATAGCATCTTTCATATATTATATTAATTTCACCTAGTATCACTCTTCATTAGAGTTTCACATAACATCCTTCTATATCAGGGTTTCTCATTCCATAACCCACAATTAGGGTTTACTATTTACGTCACATTTCCCTAGATTAGGGTTGCTCATATCATCAACCTCAATTAGGGTTTCTTATAACATTATCCTCAATTAGTGTTTCTTATAGATTCACCCTCAAGTAGGGTTTCTCATGAAGTTACCCTGAATTTGAATTCCCCATATTATCAACCACATTAGAGTCACAACATTAACCTTGATTTGGGTTACATATGATATTGCCCTAGATTTAGGTTAGGGCTCAACAACCTCCTTGATTAGGGTTTCATGATCTATTTATTAAGGATCATACCCTAATTGCTTAATTATTCACATTGAAAGTGTTGATGCTTATATAGTACATGATTACCATTCATGTAGGAAGTCCTCTCTCTCATCCTCTATAAGATGATACTACTTTAGACTTAATTAGACTAAGTCAACCTAGCTTGGATGAAAGATTGACACTTACTCCATTGTGTCATTACTTTCATAATCAATAGAGATTAATTATCCAAAGGGTACCAATCACCCTATCTCATTAAGGATACAATTATTATAATCACCCTTAGTTCACATCATGTAATTGTTCAATTAAATAGTTGACCTCTAAACACCTCAAGTGTCCATACTGTTTTGGTTAATTATTTCTCAATCGGTCTTGGTCACTTAGACCTCAAACGGTCTTGACCAACCAGACCTCAAATGGTCTTGCTTACATTACCTTCAAACGGTCTAATACCGTTTAGACCTTCAAATAGTCTTGATCATACGGTTTGAAATCATTTGGTAAATGTGGTGCTTGAAACCGTTTGCTAAAGCAAGTACTTGAAATCGTTTGCTAAAGTAAGTATTTGAAACTGTTTGCTAAAGCACTCATGAGATCGATTGGGCCTCAAACGGTTTGGGATCGTTTGGTCCCAAACGGTCTTGAGACCATTTGGTCCAAACCACCTCAAAACCGAATGGACCAAAGATGGTCTCAACCATTCCAATCGATTTAGGGTTTCCAAGGTTAACTCCCTCATCAAATGAATCTATGGAATTACTCATCAATTAAACCTAACACCTTAATTCAATTGAGCTTAATAGGTCATCCTTCAACTGATTTAACCCTCAATTAAGCATCAATTAGGGTTTTAAATCAATTGGATTAGGGATTGAACCAATGAACTTCAATGTTAATCATTGTGAAACTAATTGCCTTGAAATCATTGGGTCACCATCCAAATTGGACATGACCTGACCTCAAATGGTCTTGCGGTCATTTGGATGACCTCCAAACGATCTTTAGACCATTTTCCCATCATAACATCAAAATCCATGACATGCAATTAGGGTTTGAGTCATTGGATTGAGCATTAAATCAACATTTGATTGCAAATCAGTTTGGTACTTTGGATCTTCAAATACCCAACTATACTCAACCCTAGACCTCCAAACGGTCTTGGGTGACCATAAAACGGTCTTGAGACCGTTTGGGTGATCCCCAAACGTTTTTGAAACCGTTTGGGCTAATCAACCCAAAGTTCCAAATCAATCAATGCCAAAATCAGCACTTAACTCGATTAGGGTTTGGTGATTGATGGTCCTTCAACTAATGAACCAATTGAAACTAATCAAGTATAATTAGTGGATCATTAACCATCAATATTATCAACAATTGTCCAAATGGTCAACCCTGGTCAACACCTCCAAACGGTTTGAAACCGTTTGCTCTCATTCGGTTTGATGAAACTATTTGACCTTAAACGGTTTGAAACCGTTTGCTCCAAAACGGTTTGAGAAACCATTTGAGCAACTTATGAAAACCGTTTGGCCCATAATTTTCTTGGGAAATGTGTCAAGATGATGTCATAATCATCTTCCTTCGTGCATCCAAGAACAAAAACCATTTTTCATGGGAATTTCGGCAATGAATCAAAAGAGTACCAAATAGAAGAAAATAATCAAGAATTATTGAAGAATGGATTGCAATATCAATGTTTAGGGTTTGAGTTATAAAACCCACCTCAAAATCTGATCTCCAAGCTCCAAGCTCCACGGTTCTAATTGTGGATGAAGTTCCAGCAACTGCCCAAGGTCCGTTTTTGAGATTTTAGATGAAGAAGTTGGCTAGGATTGGAAATCGAGTGAAGAAGACAAAGAATCAAGCATTGATTTTGAGTTTTCACCATGAATCCAAGGTGGAAGATGATCAAAAGCTTAACAACAGGTTAGAGTCGTCCTTCTCCTGCTCCTGAGATCTCCCGTGGTTGGCCAAGGCAAAGTGAGAAAAGGAATTCCAAGAAAAGTCCTTAAGTGAGTTGGAAATGAGATATGTATAAGGAATTTCCAAGGAAAGAGAAAATGGAATTAATTCCTTTAATTCCCAAAATATTTTCACCACTCCCCCCTCACTTCTTGGCCACGAATCCATCTTCATCCTCTTGCAAAACCTCTTCATTATCCAAGGATTAAAGGAAAAGAAATTAAGCACCTTAACCCTTATAATAGTAATATCCATTTTTGAGTGGAAATTCGTTTTCTTATAATAAGGTGAGTGGAATTTTCACCTCCTTAGGATATTTCGTGGTATTTGCAAAGATCAAGGACATCCACACACATCTGAATCTAACCATTTTAATTTTGGTTGAAGGCCCTTCAATTATTTTATTTATTTTTGCACTAAATTGAATTAGGGTTTCAATTAGGATTAAATCTTGATTATTTTAATATCAAGATTCTCTCTCCTCCGACTTAATTCAAATGAGACACCCCTCTAATTTTCTTTTCTCTACATGATTCCAAGAAACATTAGGGACCTTATTGAAGTGGTAATTTGCATATTGAATCCTAGGTTTTGGGTAAATTGCACATTACACCAAAATAAGGTTTTAATGCACAAACATTGCTTTATCAGCTCTTTCTTGGTACTCAAGCTCCCACAAGCCATACCTCTGCATCATATTCATTCTCATGATGCTTCAACACATAAGGAACATATTATCATGTACAATTTGCAATTTAACTCCTCAACTTGGGTAATTTGCACTTTAGTCCAAATCAAGTAAAACATTATTCAAAAGGGACTAAAATTGAAATATAAGTTCCTCTTGAGCCTTAATTACTTTTCACAAGATAAGATTAAGCATCTGATCAACCTTATTAGGCAAATCATCTAGGGTTAAGAATAACCCAGGTCAGGGGTGTTACAAAAAGAAAAAGGTTAGATTGTTTAGACAAAACATTCAATTCAGTCCTTACTTCAAACAATCATAACAATTACATAATTTGTCAAAAAAATTTGATGAGTTGTCATTGGAAAGGTATTAAGCCTAGGAATTTGAGTTTACTATTTTCACAACCTAATTTAAATAAATCCCATAATTTTTTTAATACCTAGCATTAGGGTTTAAGGTCATATTAAGATAGATTTCGATGTATGGATGCTACTTTCACGTGGTTTTCGAGTTCACTATGATTATGAAGGCCTATCCTAAGGATGTGCTTTGCTTTAGATAATTGAGATTGGACATTTGTTAAATTGTATTCTATTTATTATTTATGAGTTATGCTTTAAATTTCAAGTTCAATGCTAATCATGTTCATATATAAACTGCTTGATGATTTCTATATCTTATGTCTTATGGTTATCATGCTCCTTAAGATTTAGAGATTATGGTTAATGGTGAGTGATTAATGGATTTAAAGTTCAAGTGTTAAGAGGGAGAGATCTCATCATGTTAATGATTCAAGTTCAATATTTAATTTTGTATTCATGGTAATATTAATGTTAAGATAATTGGAATTGAACCCATTTTTTATTGATCGTGGACCTCAAGGGGTCATTATGGGGATTTTTGCTAATTATGGACTTTTATAGCCAAATCATGGGCATTCATGTCAATTGTGGGCTTTCCTAGAATCAAAGTCTTTCCTATCAATCATGTGCTCTTAAGTGGGCTTCATAAAGAGATACATATATTTACTACTCTAGTCTTTAGGTCATAAAGTTCATGTAATCAAGAATTATGAAGTTAGGTACATGTCAATATTTTCTCTCAAGACAATTATATCTATTTTGTTTTCTTATAATGTGTATAGTGTTTCTTATTGGTGCATGTCTCTATTTTCTCATGACCATAGGATGATATGCCCCTAGATCAAGGAGCAAAGGAATATAAAGTGAGTGCTTCAAATTAGAAGTTCCCAAGAGTTAGTCGGTGAGGTGCCATATACACCTTAGAAGATCCAATACCAAGTTTTCAAAGAAGATTTATGCCTAATATTTCTTCTACCTCTCATGTAATATATTCTAGTGCAATGATGAGATAGTTACATTATAGGTTTCCTCTTTGAAAGAACAAAGTTTGAATCTATATTTCCAATTAATACATGGTGTTTCATTTATCTTGTAATGTTCCTCCAATACAAGTGATTTATATTATGGACAACATAGGATTTGCTTCTTCCGACATATATGTACTTGGAGGGGCGTTAGAGATGCAATCAAATACCATCCATGGAGATCAACCAGGAGGCCACTGTCGACGCCATAAAAGTGCAACTTGAAGAAAGTTGTACACTATAGAAATAGATAGTCTACGGACTTACTCCGGACCATGTATAAACCTTGCAACCCTCCTTCCCATTACATAGTTGTTTACACGATATACTCTATAAAGGGGAAAATGTCACAAAATGTTTTTTTTCTACTTCTATATCTAATGCCATATTTTCCTAAACTAACCACTTCCATTATGCAGATGGCAATGCATTTGGTAACCTTGTGCGAAAGAATTGATAGTTTAATCAGACACTTCATTTAGGGAGGGGGTCACAAAGCCCACCCTATGTCATCTTTGGTTTTTTAGAACAAGGTTACTAGTCCAAAATACAAAGGTGGACTTAGTATAAAGGAGTGATGAGGAAATGGAATGTTGTGCTTCTCATTCAAAACACTTCAGACTTGTTGTGTGGTAAACAAACTCTATGGTTCATAGGTCTAAATAAGGGATTCATGTCCTTCAAATGTCCAAGGGTAATAGTGGCTTAGATGCAAAGGAAGTTTTCCTTTGAAGGAAAAATCCTAACTTACAAAATTTTAGGATTTAACTGATGAGTGGATTTCAATCTAACCTTCGGGAAGATCGATGGGTACGGTCCAACTTCAAGCTTGAGAATATCACTACCAAACCGATTCCCCTAAACTTCAAGGGCCTACTTGTAACAAGTGTTATTAATCATGATGGCAATTAGGACATTGAGTTCTTGAAGGAACGGCTTGAGGAGGAAGTGGTGAAGGAAATTGAAAATGGGAATCCTCCATTTGACACAACCCATAAAGACGTGTGGACATGGAATCATACAACTGATAAGAAATACACTACCAATTCAACGTATGAGATCTTGAGACAATACAAGAATGTTGAAATTAGCAGTAAATGCAACCATATTTGGGGTTTGAAAGTCTCCGGCTGAATCTAGTTATTCATCTTAACCATAACTCATGGAGAACTTCTTACAAATTCTCGAGGAAAGCATGAATTGACGTCGATGATGACAATTGTAGTAGATGTCATTTCCAAGAGGTGGATGTTCTCTATGCCCTTAGGGACTACAGGCATGTCAAACTAGTCTTGGAAAGGATTCTATAAGAAGATGAATTGGACAAGTTATTTAGCTTTTTTAATGTCAATACATGGTTGGGTACCAATATAAAAAGACCATAGTGCTTGCAGATTATAATTCTTATTACATATTGGAATATCTGGAAGAATAGGAACCAATATGTGATGGAGAATAGAGCTTGCTCCTTTCCTCAAAAAATTAGGCACATCACTAAGGATATCCAATTAACGATAATGGTCGGGAAGTCAGATACTAAGGAGAATATTCATTAAAGAGTAGGAAGATGGTCCAAGCCTACACAAGGGTACATTAAGTTCAATTAGGATGCATCAATTGGAAAATATATGGCTTTAGCAATTTTCATTGCCTGTGAATGGGATGAAAAATGTTTGTGGCAAGACATATATGCTTTATTCCCACATGTGCACTATTGAAAGAGACACACAACACCCTGTGAGGAACGTTGAACTAAATACATTGACAAGGTATACATTGTATCCATATGATTATAATAAATTATTTCACAAATTTTTAAAATATATTTATTTATATCAAGTATAAACACTAAAAGCATATATCATAGATATAAGAAATAAACTAATTATGACACATCAAATACGTCTTACTAAATTAATTTGTAAAATTCTAAATTGAATACTATTTACAAATTTTTATTATTTTCCATATATGAGTTTTCTTTGAAAAGTAATAAAGTTTCTAAAATATACATTAATTATTTATTTGGGATCTAGGGGATAAGTCTAGCATCAAACTCCTTTCTTATATTCCATACTTATTTGGAATTTTGTGGATCCATTCTAGGATCTACTTCCCCACAAATGGACCAAATCCTCTCTTATCCTTCATAATTCCCTTCACATCATAGCAAAACGAATCAAATAAAATACATAAGTATCACACTCTAGGAGTCTGAAGCTTCATACTTCATTGGTCTTTGGTAGTGCTCAGGATGTAACCTACATCCTTTTTGAGTTTAGAAAGAAGGATGGAAGTGTATGAAATATTAACAAAGTAAGAGTTAAGTTGTATCATATTTGCATATGAAATAGTTCATTAGCATTATCACTTTTACATCCAAAACCACACCATGTTAGAACATAAATATGAACTTTTATTAATACAAAAGGTTATAGTGAGTTATGTTGTCTCCAATTCTCATAGTAAACTGACCCAAGACCCTTATGTATCGAAGTATAACATTTAGGAGGGTAGCCTCAATTAGTTATACCAATTTCAAGGACACAATTCCCAACAAAGTAGCTAGTAATTCTACATCCCAACTTTTAGGAACCTACCAGCATAAATGCTAGTGATACATGGGTCATTGTACTAAATTAACCATCCTATGATGGTTTTTTAAATTGAAAAAGTTCAAGGTTTCATGTTTTGTTCATGTTTAGGCTTCTTCCAAATTTGGTGGTTTTTGGATGATCAAATAATTTAATACATACCCAAGGATATTTATAGCATTTAGTTATATTAGTCTCTCTAATGCATGAAATTATATGATTTGTATTATGTACATATTAACATATCAGATAGATGGTAAGATTACTTTATAAAAATGTTTCCCAAGGAATTCAATCTAAGAAGATAATACTACTAATAGATAATATTTGGATTTTTTGAAATATTATTGAAAGAGATAATGTTTTATGTTGTTTCCTAAACTCAGACATGTGATTAGTTTTTTAGTTTAGTGAAATACGAAATACCATAATAATAAGAATGAATATTTTTTGGGAGTATATTTGAGATAATACCAATTTTAATGGAAGTCCAATTGTCGATTATTGATAATTTTTGATAATATTTGAAGTATAGAAAAATAATTAGATGGAAATAAAAGATATTGGATGAAACAGATAAACATTATTATTGGCAGAAAAGGATATACGATGAAATGACATAAACATATGCATGTATTTTACGTCAATTTGCGTTCAATGAATTTAGACATAGATATTCTTTATAAGATATATTCTAAGAATAGAGTAGTTCCACATTATGATGACTAGTAACACAATAGCACACATTCAACATGATAATAAATAAGAGAGTGGATATAAATCATCCAAAATCTAGTTAGAGGGTAGGTAGGAAATGTTATAGGACCAATTTTGGTAGATTTAGGCGATAATAGAGAAACTTGGGGAGAAAATCCTCATCTCTGGAGATGTGTAGAGGTTTCCAACATTCCAAGAAATAAGGTTAAAAGGTAAAAGGTCTTTTTTGTTGTAAAACCTCCTTACTATACACATGCACACAAAAGAAGCAACTCGAGTTATATATAACTTATGCACTAGGGAACAACATGAACATAGAGCACATGAAAACATAATAAATACATCCATGGAAACTAAAATGTACCTAGATTCAAAAACATATTCTTAAAAAGGAAACATAAAAAAACAATGATATGGTTTGAAGAAAATTCTAATCTTATGTTAAAATATTTATATCAAGTCTTTTAGTTCAAAAATCTTGAAATAATTGAAAAGAAAATTTATTGATCATCTTATATTCATAACCATGCATGATCATGTCTATCTAGGTGCAAGTGTTAAGTATGATGGCTCTAAATGTTTTCTTGAACCTCACTTGTGGGCATATTATCTCGAACTATGTGTTGGATAAACAAAATGTCAATGAACAACAAGAAAACTATACTACTTATGGTGTAGTGATAAAATATAAATCTAGAAACTCCTTTCAAGCATTTGACATGTATAATAAAATGACATTCTTGAAGTATTGTACATGGTTATGCATATATCTTTCATATTTGTATGCATTTACATCTTTTATAAAACATGTATTGTGTTTCATGGGTCTTATTTGCAACACATAAATTCCTAGGTCATAAATCCATATTTAGTTATCTTATATTCCTTACATTACATTAAATATTAATGAATCTCAAAATAAAGTCATATAATCATGCTGATCATGAACAATGAACTTTAGTATATAGGATATATGTCATATGAAGAAAAATAATATTGAATAAGAAGTCATGACACAATTATCTTTGGTAATGGGAGTGGCATTCTATCTTATGTCCTTAATCCTCTATGTAGATATCTCAAAATTATCAAAAACCCCATGAGCTTATGTGTATTTCTTATATACATGTTCAGTGCCCTAATAACTCCTTATATTCCTTAAACTTATACAAGTTGGTTAGGGTTCCTATTTAAACTTATTTAGACTCTAAAGTAAAAGAATGATTAAATATTGATAATGAATAATATCAAATTACATATATCAAATTACAAAGTGTTAAATATTCAAAGAATTTATACTACTCAAATAATGCATTCATAAATACCTATATTCATAATTACTTTGAAAAATATGCAAACATACTAATATATATATATATATATATATATATATATATATATGATATCTTAATGAAAGTATAGAATGATATGATCAATAAATGGAAACTGCATTATAAACAATTATATATAAGATAACTCAAAAGTAATCAAACGTGTAACATGTAGATGATGTTGTTCTCTTTGCAGATGATGATGACAAAAGTATTGAAGGTATGTTGAACATCATTAGAAAATTTGGAGAGCTCTTTGGCATGGAAATTAACAAGGAGAAAAGCTCCATTTTCTATAATAAAGAAGATAGGGGTTCTAATATCTCTGGAAGGATCAGATCTCTTTGGATACTTTACCTAAGAAGTACCTGGGGTTACCTTTATTCCAAGGAAATATTTCTATCTTCTGTGCAATGATTATGGATAAAATCAAGAGGAGGTTAGATGGGTGAAAATCAAGATACCTTTCATATGCAGGTAGAGTGGAGCACATCAAAACTACACTGGGGTCCTTTCACTTGTGTTGGGCAGCCTCCTTCCCTCTTCCTAAGGTTGTATCTTTGGAGATAGATAAAATATACTGTGATTTTCTCTTGGGTGGCCTTGATCTTGGGAATAGGATGCACATGGTTTCTTGGGATGATGTTTTCTCTCCTAAAGAAGAGGGAGGGTTGGGTATTAAAAAGACTGATGATATTGTTAAAGCTTGTATAGCAAAGAACATATGGAATATTGCTTTGAAGAAAGATTCTCCGTGGGTTTGTTGGATTCACGCTAGGTATTTAAAGAAAGAGTCAGTCTGGAAGGCCAAAATTCATGCTAATGCTACATGGATGTGGAAACAACTGGTCATTTTTAAAGGGTAGTTGGTTACAAGAGTTTTTTTACTCTGTGGGGAATGGGGAGGACACCCTACTTTGGGGTGATCCATGGGTGAATGAGTGTACTTTTATGGATGATGCTATTGATAGAAAGCATAAGGTTAATTGTATATAGAGTGACTTTGCAAAAGTTAATTGTTACTAGTCCGGTGGTAATTGGTTGTCTACTAAAACGAGACATGTCAAGTTTGTTATGGATTCTGTTAGAAGTAGGGTGGAATTTTGACATGATGTTAAGGATGTCATTCTGTTAGATGGCAATGAAGTCTGTAAGATGAAGCATTTCTGGGGTGTTCTTAGGGAAAGGAAAGTTAAAGTTCCTTGGAGCAATTGTCTTTGGAAGATGAAAGCTTTTCGAGCTAGTATTCTCACTATATGGATGCTAGTTAAGAGAAATATCTTGGCTCATCAAAATCTAAAGAGTAGAGGGTTCAGTTTGGCCTCGATGTGTATTATGTGCAGAGATTGTGAAGAGGATGATGAAAATATCTTCTTTGATTGTGTTTTCAGTAGTGCTTTCTAGAGGGATACTATTCTGGAAGAATATATGGAAGATTTTCTGGGATCTGTGAGCTCTGTATTGAAGATGTATGATGGAAAGAGAAAACCTTTTTGTTCTTGGGAATTCATGAACTTTGGAGGGAGAGAAACTTGAGGATTTTTGAAGATGGACACATATCTAGTAACAACTTTAGTAGAGAAGAGATGTAAAGATATCTTATAGTAGCATTAGATAGGTTTACCTCTTTTACTATTTTGTACATATATCTTTTTAAGTTTAATAGTAAAAAGGAGCATGCTTTGGGGGATCAAAACAAAAAAAAGGTGTGATATATATCACTAACGTGATATTGAAATCATTGCATAAGGTACAAAGACATAAAATATAAAAAGGCCTTGCATTTTGTAAATATAACTCAAGTTACAACTTTGAAAAGGTATTCAGGAAATATTTCAAGTATATAGTGAGTGAAATACCAAAAAAGGCCTTATTAGGATTTACATTAAAATCTATAAAGAACATCACATCATTAAGATCAGACTCAAAATTGTGTCAACCATGTTAAAATATGATTCCTATAAACATATTAGGATTTTTGAAATGTTGTTGCTAAATATGTTATTATGAATTAAACATGTAATGGAATTGGTATAAATATTATATTAGTGACAAAACATCTAGCTAAATATTTTATTATTAATGTAGACTAAAAACCATTTCCAATGACAACATGTTTCCCTAGTTTGGGTGTCCTATGAAAGTTGAATTTCATAAAAATACCTATATTTAATTGATTATAGATCCAATGAATTGGGCTAATAGTGAAATTCTTTCTTATCCTTTTTTCTCTATTCCCTTTCTCAAGATCCATTTCTGGAGCTAGTTACTTATCCACCTACATACTTGGTCCTCTCTTGTATTTGGTTCTCCGCTTTAGAAAATAGAGCATTAACTCTAGTAAAACATAGTGTTGATGTGCTTCAAGCTTCTAGTGAACCAAAGGCTCATACTCTAGTCATCTCCGCTAGTATTTGAGGAATATTTTGCATATGTTACACAAATGGGGTGTGGGGCAATGCAATATCAACCCCTTCCCATTTTCTTTCCCATAGGTAGTCTCTACATCTCACCAAGCTTAGTTTTTCTTCCCACCAAAGCATTCTTTTATAACCGATCATAACACTTCCTTCCCAAGATTTCTGAGGCTTACATAGTCTTTCCCCCTTTAATTTTTAGTAGATTGGATTGTGGAACTACCAATTCATGATGAACTAGGGACTTTCGTGTTCTTAAAACAATTCCATAACAAGTTTTTTAACTCAATTAGCTATCCCACAATGATCAATGATATCTCACATATACCATTATCTTCAAATTATGAACCTTTTTCTCCAATCAAATTATATTTATAATTCACCCCTATATTTTATCTATATTTATCTCTCTTTCTATATCATATAAAGCTCTTAAAGTTTGTTTATAGTTAGCAACTATATCTTCATTAAAACTAATAAAATACTCCAAAAAATTATGAAAATTTTACGGCCATAGGGGTTTCTGTTATCATATATACAATCTCATTCAAAGTTTTTCTCTAATTCAATGTTAATATGCAGGTGATACACATGGCATATCTCTTTCATTAATATCGACAAAATTTGAAATATCCTCTACAAATAACATTCTCTCCTCAAATAAAATACCTTGAGAAATAATGATCCAATGATCACAACAGTCAAACCATCTCACACATATGTAGAGTGTATAATATAAGTTATAATCTCTTAACTTCATGTATTGGATAGCCTAGTTGTAATAAATACCCTATAACATAATTCAACATTCTTTGTTCATCCCAATGATACCAAATTTAGGGAAATACTAATTCTAAACGTAATGGTATGTTGAATTTTATTTTTTTGAATATCTTCATAAGTGGTCAATTTATTATGATATTCCTTGAGTATGATGTACGAAAAGATGGTCTTCAAAATGTGCACAAATATATGGAGCATATCCCACTTATTATATCTTATCCAATTGAATAGTATAATAATTATCTAGATATGTTCTCAAAAGTTGAGATGTGAAAGAAGCTCCAACTTCAACCATGTTTATTTTTAAGGAAGACTCAACTCTGAGCAAGGTCTGAGCAGAATTTGAATTTGATAAATTCTTCTTAGAGGTAAGGAAAGAAGTATATATGTCCAAAACATTTAATTACTATGAGATATCATACATACATAGAGTAAGTGTGAGGAAAGGAGGGTGATTTTTATTAATTTTAGAATATTAAGCTTAAAAAAATTGAGTTCGTTAGCCTCTTTTTCGTACTTAATAAAACTAGTCATGTGTGCAAATGATCTCTTATCAGTTCTAAATGTTTTAAAACTTATCTAAAGCCCACTAAAAACTAGCATGTTTGAGTAGTTGTAATGGATTCAAAGTAATTCATCAGTGCAACAGTCCACATTCCAAATGAGTATCTAATAAGCAACATTTTTATAGTAGGCTTTAGTTATATTATCACCAAGCTAGTCATGTGAAGCATGAATATGTAGAGGGGAACATAGTTCAAGAATTTTGTGAGAAAAAATCCATGAGTGGTGTTAAAACACCCACACTATGAAAATAATGATGATGTGAGAGCATCCTAATATAAGTACCATATAATAATGATGTGGTCTCCACATTCAACCTTGAGAAAATATTGAGGGAAATGTAGTACTCAAGGAGTAGGATACCTCTTCGGAGTAAATAATGAAGCATCCTTAGCCATATCCTTTTTCAAGGGGTATGATGAGCCCAGGGCTGGTGTAACATAAAAATGACCCTAGTGTGAGAACCCGTTATAGTAAATGAGATTACTCAAAACATAAAGCACAATCGATCACTAATTAATCACATACCCAAAAAATGGGTAAATTAAAACTGATTTCAATGTCAACTCCTACTCAGAAACATTTGCATAAGAGCCCAACATCTTTCTTTTATCCATATGATGCCAAGAATTTGATACAAATTGTTCTATCGCCTTAGTCACATCATATATTTACAAGAGAACAATATTCATATATGCCACACAAACAAATATTAATATGCTAACAAAAGTTCGATTCATTTGAAACACCATATACAAACTTTTTCTGCCTGGATCTGAGAGTACAAGGACGACTCTAGGACACACTAGACATCTAATCAACTCTTTCAAAGATTCATTACTATAGTTCCTCTTTGCTACCACATGTTTGTTTTCATCACTTATGATTACCTAAAAAAATGTGGCGAACAACTAGGGTGAGACCCATGTCCCAACAAGAGATATAACCACCAACAATGCTTATTGATTATAACATTTTAAATAGTAGATAACTAAGCAGTTTGAGTATATAATAATCAATTAAATAGATTGAACAGTTCAAGTATGCTAAATAGATTAAGAAAATAATCTTAGAAATAAGTATGATCATAAATGCATATATAGATAACAAATAAATCCATTTCTTTGGGTAAATATCTACCCAAATATCATCAAATTGCATCTAATAACAATCATTATCATTAATCTGACTATCATTATATTCCTTGCTAATAGAATAAGCAATCTAGTAGCATAAGCAACCCTAACATAGTGAATATGTCTAGTAACATAACATGGCTATCGATATTGGCATCTCAAATAAAGGGAACACATATATATATATCATATGTAGAACTAACATCATAGCACAATTAACTGCATAAGAATGATTATCAGTTTAAGAATTTCTAATTACATAGGCATGGCTACCAATATTAAATATAGCTAGAAGCAACATCTTAACCATTAGTGTCAGTATATTTGACAACATAATCATGTTTACAACATGAGCATAACTACAACATAAGTATATCGATTATATCTTATTGTAATATACATGATTTCAGTGAAAAGAAAGCAAACAAGGGTTATAATCCAATATGAAGCATTGTGTATAACCCAAATAGATATGCTACACAGTTGTCTTACATATTTTATTATGCCCTGAGGAAATTGAGGATACCACTCAAAATCCAACTAACCACTGCTAAGTTGAAATCAATGCCATACAAGATCTAGGAAGAGCCAGACTCCTAAGATCTTCTCTACCCCCAGTCAGTACAGGTCCGCCACAGAGACACATAAGGTCAAGCTGCTAACAACTAGTTCATCCTTAGTATAGGTCACAACAATAGTAGAAGGAGGTGGGTACACATACCCTACCATCCGAGGTGCAACTGCAATTGTCCTCCAATCTCATCACATAAATAATCACCAAGATGTGATCGCAGTCATTCTCAAACTGAGGGCTATGTATGACCGCAGTCATCCTTCCTAAACACTTGAATTCAGGATGACAAACACCCCGCATACTCATCATTATACACTTTGAGTCTCCATCAGGAATACTCATTTCACCATCTGGTAAGTTCTGACACTCAGATGGATCTATGGCACAGGGCACTACATGATTAGAGTTCCACTTGAATAGTCATGCCAATTGGGTGAATTAAGGCTACATCAAACAACTGGACATACAAACCCTGATTCACTTCTAGCCAGCATATAAATATCACAACTTTTAAAAGATATAAAATGTGTGGAACATAATTTTTCATCTCATCATCACATGGTACTATTCACTTCCCATTCATGAGACCACACTAGTCTTCATACTATCACAAGATATAATTCCTTTTCACAATATCATAGGGTATCAACCCTTATGTTACACCTCATTCAGGGCTCAACCATGCCCAAAGGTCATTAAGACCATCATACTATCATATGATATAAAATCATTTTCACAATATCATAGGGTATCAACCCTTATCAACACAAGAGGATTCCACTTCATTTAGGGCTCAACCATGCCCAATGGTCATTAAGACCATCATACTATTCCCTGCAAGATCATCATTATCTTTGGATGCCTTATAATAAGGCTCAACAACATCACTTACATATAATACACCAGATCAACACAATATTGCATTAGTGAGCTAGGAGATATTCATAAACAATCATAGCAGTGTTATATTAACATTAAGAACATTCCTTTATTACATCAACATGCAAGGAATCTAGATATGATTAACCCTCATTGTATTCATAATGCACATGTTTAGCATAAGAAAGTATCAACCATGTGGTTATGATAAGCACCAATTAACATATCAAGGTTATGATCATAGTAAGGAAGTTATTCCACCATCATTCCATCATATAAGAATGTTAAACATGAATACTCATATTTATCTATTTGCATTAGAGTTAGGTTCACAAGATAAATTATATTAATGTTACTAATAAACACTCATACACAAACCCTAACTCACGACATCCCCATTGGATCATGGATGAATAACGTGAAACATCACCATCACATTCCATACAATTCTCAAGTATGAACCCACATATAAATCATGGTGTAACCATCAAGTTATAGCATACTAGGGTTTCGACAATAGTAACAGAGTACATCATGATTGTATTAGTCATTCAAGTACTATTCATACCCAATTACCATCATTTAGTTATATTAAAGCTAGGTATAACAAGCTATACCACACTAGGATTACATATTAACACAATATGGTTATGATTCCTTCTATTCATATGAGTTAATAGGTAAGACTACCTTATTAAGAGTAACCATCAATTTGTTCCATCATCATTCAACCCATATCACCATACCACAATGTCACCCAGAACCATTGGATGTTTAAAAGGTAAGACCATTGGTTTTTTACATAAGTAAACACCTTGAATGAATCATATATGATGTTATTGAGTTGTGATCTATAAAAGTCACCATTTAACCCTAGACATACTTTGGTTCACAACAATAAGGGTTCTGTTGAGAGTAGGGTAAAACCCACAATCGACCGTTCATTTAAAACAAGTTATCCATTGTCAACAAGTAAGATCCTTAAGTTGATCATATAAAATAAACCATATAAATAACATTATTAGGAAAAAAATATTACATTAACCATCATTAAACTTTATTGGAGGAATAGACATTAGATCTTGACCAATGGGTCAAGTTCATATGTTAAAACCGTCAATTACAATATAAGTCTGACCATTGCATCAAGTGACCCAAGAAACCATTGGTATAAGGATTAATTGATTCTACAAATACAATGCTTAACTCACCATAGGTTCTAGAGACCTGATCCACCATCATTAGTGACCAATAAATCACCATAGGTTGTTAAACCAACACTATATACATGAATCAACATCAAACATTAAGCTAATGTCATCCTTGATTGATAACATCAGTAGGGTACTTAATGGTTGATCATTAAACCTCTAATTAATCCAAAACAAGACCTAAGGGGGTGACCATAGGTTGTCACCATAATTTGAAACCTTTGATCCTGACCATCAGTTGTCATGAAGACAACACCATAGCGTTGTTGCAATGGTACCATCATCGAGTCATGGGTTTATAGAAGAAATAAGCTTTAAACCCTAAAATTGACCATTGGTTGATAGGTGCTTAATACCATACATTGCCAAAACAACATGATCAAAGTCATATTATACCTTAGGAACAAAGTACACATGATCACAAGTTCATCTAGAACTGAAATCAGAATAGGGAACATTATAAAAATCGAAATCCAAGTCAAGCATAGCGTTTTAGTGCATGGATCATCATTTTCAAGTAAGAACATGAGCTAGCAAGCTTATGGTAAGAAATAACAATGGAGCAAGTTATAAAAATTGCCTCTAATAAGAAAATAAAACCCCAAACAGAAGAAAACTCGAGTAGGTAGGGTAGAAAATTCAAGCATAAGTTGTGAACTCGTCCATCTAGCACCTTTCTTCATCAAATGAGCAAACTCTAAGCATAAGGAGCAAAAAGGGTAGGGTTTTAGAGATTTAGAGAATTTTTTACCATGGAATACAAAGGTTCCAACCTAGAGAAAGCTAGAAGGAAGGATAACAAAGAAATAAATTGAGGAAAGAAGGGCAAGATCACTAGAAGGAAGCTTTTCAAACCCTAAAAGGAAGTCAATTGCAACCCTAGATTCAATTTTCCAAGAAGGTCCCTCTTTCTTCTTCCTTGGATAGAAAATGTGCAGATTCATAGAGGGAGGATGGGGTTTGTAGAAGGAGGGAAGTGGTGGAGAGAAAATGGCTCGTTTTGGTTCTTAGGGATAAGTATATGAAACTTTAAGATAAAGAAAAAGAAAAAGTTGAAGTTCTAGTATCTTTCCAAGTGTCCATGGCCTTAAACTATTAAGAATATACAAGCATACACACAAGAATCTCCCCCAATGTCCATAGAGACATGCTTATCCCTTGTTTCTTGAATTTCCAAGCAAAACAAATAATTCATTAGTTGATAGCTACCAAAGGTAGCTCATCCATGAAGGGGTAAACCCTAAAATACCCTTCGAGAAAACACCTTCAAACCAAGGTTTAAATAGGAGCCCCATGGCTAAAAAAGCTCAAGGATGATGACAGAATATCCAAGGAACATAATGCAAGTGACAAATTGCAAAGAAAACCTCTCAATTGGGTAAATTAAAGAAAAGTCCAAAATGTGCATAAAATTGTATAACTTGCTCAAACAGTGTCCAACTTGGACCAAATTCGAAACTTAATCTTGTCTTATGATTTCAAAGAATATCACAAGATTATATTAGGGTTATTAGAATTCAATTATGATAATTAAACTTATTCAAAACATTAAGCAAGTTTAGTGGCCTTACAACTATAAACCCCTAACAAAGATTTCACCTCTGAAATCCAAGGTAAACAAAGATGTGTACTTCCTTTGAACCTCATCCTATTACCTTCACATGGTTACTTGCATATCATGGTGATGTCACATCATTCATACATATCTCCTCTTGGGTCAGCACAAAAACCCCCACCAAAGAAGACATTCTCAATATGGAATGTAGAAATTTGTTGTGTCATATGTACAACTCTAGTAGTAATTTTCAATAGTAAATTCTAGCTATCATCCAAAAATTATATATATTGTATTAACACATTACTAAAAAGTCATACTTGCTAGCTTTTTACCAATCATGGCATGTGTCCCATACCATTCCTTGAAGCATAAAAAAAGGCTATGTATCCATCCTTTTTTTTCTCTAGATACACATACACTGGAACACTAGCAATTCTTTTTCAACATCAAAAGAAATGCTGACGCTGCCACCTGTCATTCCATACAAGGAAAGATCATTCCTAGTCAACCTTCTTAGGGGTGAAACAACAACACTATCTTCACCTTACTAGGATTTACACAACCTACTTAGAATACATATCATGATCCCATAAAGACATTTAATCAACCCCATATCACACTTGTTCAACTTGTCTCATAGCTATTGCTGCTTTGGCAACCCTAAGGTTTTTGAAGAAATATTGATCATATTTTTGACCATATTTGAAATACTTTGACATGTAATCATTCAAATCTTGATATAACTTGTATGACATGACTGGAACACTCTGTTCCTCCTATTCATAAATTCAATTTGTACATTGGTTAGTCTAAAGGACATAACTCTAAACTCATCATGGTCATGTAACTTATGTCATCCATTCTAACTCTTATGTCTAAAGGATATTTTATCTTAAAGAAACACAGTAGCACATGTCTACTGATCAACAAACTATCTATCCTTGATAGTGGTCTTTGCCAACTATGACTGAACCATACACAATATTATAGAATCACTTTTGTTTTTCCTTACAAACAACATTTACAGGGTCATCATAAACTCTCTCTCTCTAAGGGAGAGGAACACTAGGAATGTTAATTTAATAAATATATCTAACCTTCACATATTTCTCATACTGTTGATACATCTTGGATACTAGGATTCATTACCTTGGTATCCACCTCATGTGCTATAAGGAACTCCCATCCTTATCTCATCTACTTTTACCGACATCATCAAATCTCAAGACATATTAGAGGAGTCTTCCTAATTATTGGAAGGCTCAAAAGCAAACTCATCACAAAATTTATGATCTTGGAACCAATATCCAAACAACCTTATGCTATAATAAGCTATCCACCCTCTGTTTACAATGAATACATGCATACAAAGTGGAAATGATCCCACTTGAAAGTTGTTCCCTAGAAAGGAAAGACACAAAGGGAAACATACTTCCCACATCATTGTAGCATTGTTCAAGGGTCACTAGCAAAAAGGTAACCAATTCTATTTTCATTATGCAATTTACAACTTCTTATGTATCATTTTACCCTTTTCATTTTGGGTTCCTTGCCATTAGAATAGGAATCATCATGATTAACATATCTTATTACTCCTTCCTTGATGACTATTTATCACACTTGGGTATGTTCTCTTATTTTATTATGTTTTTCAACCACTTATCAATAGGTAAATCATCATTTTCTTTATTTTCTTTAGTAAACAGGGATCATCTCCCTTAATTTCTTTCACATGCCATGCTAATTTTACATTGACACTTTCTTACACACATAGGTTGGTCCAAGGTTAACTCAGGTTCCACCTTATTCCTTTGTCATTGTTCCCATTTATCTTCTCATTTTGTACTTGTTATAGGAGTTATTTCCATCTTATGTGGATTTCATACCTTGATTCACTTTATAAGCATAGACTTATCTATCTTTTACTTTATTATCTTCTTGAATCACATATTCAAGAACTCCTCTTTTCCTTATTTGTATTTAGATTTAGATTTCATGGTGTGGTATCTTTCTCTTATAGTTACCAAACATTCAAGTTTTTATAGATAATGATGTAATTCTCATCTTCTTTAAGGTATGATTGAGATATTCACACCATTATTTCTTATTCATTATGCTCTTTAGATTGTCTAATAATGACTACTTGTGTCCTAGTGTCCCTATAGACTCAGTGAACCTAAAGCTCTGATACAAACTTGTGAGAACATGTTATGGTAAACAAGATTACTTAAAACATAAAGTACAATCGATCACTAATTAATCACATACCCAAAAATATGGGTAAATTAAAGCCAATTTCAATGTCAGCACATGCTCAGAAACATTTGCATAAGAGCCCAACATCTTTCTTTTATCCATACTATGCCAAGAATTTGATACAAATTATTATATCACCTTAGCCACAACATATATGCACAGGAGAACAATATTTGTATATGCCACACAAACAAGCATTAATATGTTAACAAAAGTTTGATTCGTTTGAAACACCATATTCAAACTTTTTTAGACTAGTCCTGAGAGTACATGGACGAATCTAGGGCACACTAGACATCTAATCAACTTTCTCAAATATTCATTACTATATCTCCTCTTTACTGCCACATGTTTATTTTTGTTACTTTTGATTACCTAAAAAAATGTGGTGAACCACAAGGGTGAGACCCATGTCCCAGCAAGAGATATAACCTCCAACAACGCTTATTGATTACAACACTTTAAATAGTAGATAACTAAGTAGTTGGAGTATTTGATAATCAATTGAAATGTTTGAATAGTTCAAGTATGCCAAACATATTACGTAATTAATTTTAGCAACAAGTATGGTCATCAACGCATATATAGATAAAAAATAAATCTATTTCTTTGGATAAATATCTACTCAAATATCATCAAATTGCATCAAATAACAATCATTATCATTACTATGACTATCATCATATTCCTTGCTAGCAACACAAGCAATCTAGTAGCATAAGCAACCCTAACAACATGAATATGTCTAGTAACATAACATGGCTATCAATATTGGCATCTCAAATAAAGGGAACATATATATATATATATATATATATATATATATATATATATATATATATATATATATATATATATATATCATACGTACAACTAACATCATTGCACAGTTAACTACATAAGCATGATTAGCAGTTTAAGCATTTCTAATTACATAGGGATGGCTAGCAATATTAAACATAGCTAGTAGGAGCATCTTAACCACCAGTGTTAGTATATTTGACAACATAAGCATGTTTACAACATGAGCATAACTATAACATAAGTATATCTATTATCTCTTATTGTACTATACATGATCTCAGTGAAAATAAAGCAAACAAGGGTTATCATCCAATATGAAGCATTGTGTATAACCCTAAATAGAGATACTACACAGCTATCTTACATCTTTTATTATGCCCTGAGAAAATTTAGGATACCACTCAAAATCCAACAGACCACTGCTAAGTCAAAATAAATGCCATATAAGATGTAGGAAGATTTGGACTCCTATGATCTTCTTTGCCCCCGTTCAGTATGGGTTCGCCACTGTGACACATAAGGTCAAGCTGCTAACAGCCTAGTCCGTCCATGGTACATGTCACAACACTAGTGAAAGGAGGTGGGTACACATACCCTACCATCCGAGGTACAATTGCAGTTGTCCTCCAATTTCATCACATAAATAATCACCGAGACACGACCACTACCATTCTCAAACTGAGGTCTAGGTATGACCGTAGTCATCCACCCTAAACACTTGAATTCAGGATGACATGCACCCCACATACTCATCAGTATGCGCTCTGAGTTTCCCTTAGGAATACTCGTTTCACCATTTGGCAAGTTCTAACACTCAAATGGATCTATGTCATAGGGATATACAGACCCTAATTCACTTCTAGCAAGCATATAAATATCACAACTTTTAAAAGATATAAAATGTGTGGAACATAATTTTTCATCTCATCATCATATGGTACTATTCACTGGCCAATTAGGAGACCACACTAGTCATCATACTATCACAATATATAAATCCTTTTCACAATATCACAAGGTATCAACCCTTATCAACACAAGAGGATTACACCTCATTCAGGGCTCAACCATGCCCAAAGGTTATTAAGACAATCATACTATCACATGATATAAAAACCTTTTCACAATATCACAGGGTATCAACAACCCTTATCAACACAAGAGGATTACACCTCATTTAGGGCTCAACCATACCCAAATGTCATTAAGACCATCATACTATTCCCCGCAAGATCATCATTATCTTTGCATGCCTTATAATAAGGCTCAACAACATCACTTACATATAATACACCAGATCAACACAATATTGCATTAGTGAGCTAGGAGATATTCATAAACAATCATAGCCGAGTTATATTAATATTAAGAACATTCCTTTATTACATCAACATGCAAGGAATCTAGATATGATTAACCCTCATCATATTCATAATGCACATGTTTAGCATAAGAAAGTATCAACCATATGGCTATGATAACCACCAATTAACATATCAAGGTTATGATCATATTAAGGAGGTTATTCCACCGTCATTCCATCATATAAGAATTTTAAACATGAATACTCATATTTATATATTTGCATTAGAGTTAGGTTTACAAGATAAATTATATTAATGTTACTAATCAACACTCATACCCAAACCCTAACTCACGACATCCCCATTGGATCATGGATGCATAAGGTGAAGCATCACCATCGCATTCCATACCATTCTCAAGTATGAACCCACACATAAATAAAGGTGTAACCATTGAGTTATAGCATACTAGGGTTTCAAAAATAGTAACATAGTACTCCATGATTATATTAGTCATTCAAGGATTATTCATACCCAATTACCATCATTTAGTTATATTAAATCTAGGTATAACAAGCTATACCTCATTAGGGTTACATATCAACACAATATGGTCATCATCCCTTCTATTCACATGAGTGAATAGGTAACACTACCTTATTAAGGGTAACCCTCCATTTGTTCCATCATCATTCAACCCATATCACCATACCACAATGTCACCCAGAACCATTGGATGTTTAAAAATTAAGACCATTGGTTGTTTACATAAGTAAACACCTTGAATGAATCATATATGATGTTATTGATTTGTGATCTATAAAAGTCACCATTTAATCCTAGACATCCTTTGGTTAACAACAATAAGGGTTCTATTGAGAGTAGGGTAAAACCCACAATCGACTGTTCATTTAAAACAAGCCATCCATTGTCAACAAATAAGCTCCTTAAGTGATCATATAAAAGAAGCCGCCTAAATCACATTATTAGGACCAAAATATTACATTAACCATCATTCCACTTTATTGTAGGAATAGACTTCAGATCTTGACCATTTTGTCAAGTTCATATGTTAAAACCATCAATTACAATATAAGTCCGACCATTACATAAAATGACCCAAGAAACCATTGGTCTAGGGCTTAATTGATGCTTCAACTACAATGCTTAACTCACCATACGTTGTAGAGACCTGATCCACCATCATTAGTGAGCATTAAGTCACCATAGGTTGTTAAATCAACACTATATTCATTAATGAACATCAAATATTAAGCTAATGTCATCATTGATTGATAACATCAGTAGGGTACTTAATGGATGATCATTAATCTTCTAATTGATCCAAAACCTGACCTAAGGGGGTGACCATAGGTTGTCACCATCATCTGACACCTTTGATCCCGACCATCAATTGTCATGAAGACAACACCATAGGGTTGTTGCATTGGTACCATCATCGGGTAATGGGTTTATAGAAGAAATCATCTTTAAACCCTAAAATTGACCATCGGTTGATAGGTGCTTAGCACCATAAGTTTTCGAACCAACCTGATCCAAGTCATATTATACCTTAGGAATAGTGTACACATGATCAAAGGTTTATATAGAACTGAAATTAGAACATGGAACATTATAAAAATCGAAATCCAAGTCAAGCTTAGCTTTTTAGTGCATGGATCACCGTGAGCTACCAAGCTTATGGTAAGAAATAAATGTGGAGAGTTATAAAAATTGCCTCTAATTAGAAGATGAAACCCCAAACAGAAGAAAACTCGAGCTGGTAGGGTAGAAAATCCAAGCATAAGTTGTGAACTCTCCCATCTAGCACCTTTCTTCATCAAATGAGCAAACCCTAAGCATAAGGAGCAAGAAATGTAGGGTTTTAGAGCTTAGAGCAATTTATACCATGGAACAACAAGGTTCCGACCTGGATAAAGCTAGGAGGAAGGATAAAAAATAAATAAATGGAGAAAATAAGGGGATTCTTACTCTTTTAGGTCAAGATCGCTAGAAGGAAGCTTTTCATACCCTAAAAGGAAGTCAATTGCAACCCTATATTCTTTTTCCAAGAAGGTCCCCTCTTTCTTCTTCCTTGGACAGGAAATTCATAGCATCACAGAGGGAGGATGAGGTTTGTAGAAGGAGGGAAGTGGTGGAGAGAAAATGGCTCGTTTTGGTACTTAGGGATAAGTATATAAAACTTTAAGATAAAGAAAAAGAAAAAGAAAAAGAAAAAGAAAAAGTTGAAGTTCTAGTATCTTTCCAAGTGTCCATGGGCTTAAACTATTATAATATACAAGCACACACACAAGAAGATCCCCCACCATCCATAGAGACATGCTTATACCTTGTTTCTTGAATTTCCAAGAAAAATAAATAATTCATTAGTTGATATTTACTAAAGGTAGCTCATCCATGAAGGGGTAAACCCTAAAATACCCTTAGAGAAAACTCCTTCAAACCAAGGTTTAAATAGGCGCCCCATGGGTCAAAAAGCTAAACCATGATGAGATAATTTCCAAGGAACATAATGCAAGTGATAGATTGCAAAGAAAACCTCTAAATTGGGTAAATTGTAGAAAAGTCCAATATGTGCATAAAATTGCATAACTTTCTCAAACAATGTCCAAATTGGACCAAATTTGAAACTTAAGCTTGTCTTATGATTTAAAATCATATCACAAGGTTATATTAGTGTTATAAGAATTCAATTATGATAACTCAGCTTATTCAACTCATTAAGCAAGTTTAGGGGCCTTACACCTAGGTTGGAGTCGGGAGTATTTTTGTAGGGGTAAACTTAACAACCAAATTTGTAATAATCAAAGAAATTGTAGATATGATGGTTAAGAAAAATCAGATTCTAGGTTACAAATTGTAATTTTTTGATAGAGGTAATTGTTATGAAAATGGCTTGGTATTCTTTTGTAAATATGAGTCACAAGCATAGGCAACTGATTTTTCTTTGTGTTTGCGAAGAAAGACTAAAAACTGTGCTAATTTAGTTTTATTGAGTTGAGCCTCAATGAAATGGATCTCCTATATGGGAAATGTGATGTTGAAATGGTGTTAAAAATATGTGAAAAAATGGCAAGTTATGAAAGGGTTTGATTGGATTTTGATGTTTTGCTAACATATCATCCAATCAAAAGGATCATGAATGGATCTTTTGTGAAGGTTATGCCCAAAAATAAGTTTATTTGAGTAGGTAGCATATGAACATGAGCATATTGGGTGTAGTTTTAGGTCATCAAAAGGCTTCCATTAAAGGAAAACGAAAGGATAAGAGACTATATATATTACATATACATGAATGATCACCCCTGAGTCAAGTGTTGTGGGGGTTGTTTTGTGAGGCACTTTTGCAGTTAATGAACTAATTGACAGTGATAAGAGAGAGATGAGCATGAAAAAATCTATTAAAGGTGTTTGACCTTTGACTAAGTATGAGACTTGTGTCTGAATTTAAGGTGATATTAGGTTTCGGTAAATGGATGGTATTGAGGATAGAGGCTATATAATTTCTATTAAATCACAGATCAAACCCAAAGGATAGGGATCTGAATCACATATTGGGTAAAACATAAGGTGTTTAGTGATATTTGTTTTCCATATATTTATTATCATGTCGAGAATATTTATATTTTGGGATATATTGCCATGATGGATATTTTTTTTGTGAAGTTCTAATAGAATAGGTTTACATCAAGGGACATTCACTTTGTGAAGTCGAAGAAAAAAACCATAGTCATCATATTAAGGATACTTTGTCCTCCTCCTAATTTAAGGATCCACATGATGCTAGAAGATATGGGATGCCTTTTTTGTAGTTCTATAAAAGGATCAATGTAGTTTGTCACTGTGTTGTTGGCTTTCTATGTGTGGGATACAAATAATGTAATAAGTAGTTATACATGATAGGATAAAAGTTATCACATTTCGATGACTAGTAAGTGAATGGAAAGAGCTACACAAACCAAAGAGATTTGATTTAATTTTTTTTGTTAATTATGTCACATGTAGTAAATGTAATGGGTTTGGTTACCTAATGGTGAACCAACATATTTTGTAGGGAAGGATTATTCGTTACATGTAGGAATTTTTGCATAAGATATGATTTCATGTTGGGAAGTGTGGCAAATGAGGAGAGAACACATTTCATAATTAGTCTCCAGTCTCAAAATGTGTGAGAAAGTGCATAAATTACTTTTGATATTAATAATGTATTATTTGTTTATCTTTACGAAAAGAATTGAGTCACTAGCAAAAATGATAGAGTTATATAAGGTTATGGAGGTGATGTTTATAGATGAAGAGACCATATGAGATAACCATATGCATCCTTTCATAAGACATTGAGTAGAAAGGATAAAGAGGAGAGGCAATAAGGGATTACCATATCTCAAATGATTAGAACTTTTGAAGTAACCAAAAGAGAAACTATTGATACAGATGGAGTAGGAAGTGGATGTGACCCATGATTCACTCCATTAATACATATTGTGTAAAACCCATGACATTCTAATATTTTGCAAAGGAACTTCCATTTGATGTGGTCAAAATATTTGTTAGAGTCTATTATCATGATGTTTAAAGGGATGTTTTTTGATTGGTGGATGTGGATAATGTTATTTCTTGTGTAGTAAGCATCTTGTATATGTCTATATTTAACAAAATCCATTTGGTTCAAGATACAATGTGAACTAGGTGTTGTGTGTAGTCTAAAGCTAAGGACTTCTTCTATTATTTCGAATATATAGTTAAAGAGTTTGATGGGTCTATATTAAAAGATGAAAATTGGATTTCTTATAGTAGAGCTTGTTGTGTAGTATTTATTCTTTCTTGGAGCAATTCAGGAGCATGGTGTGAATGAAGGGCATTAACAATGTCCAAAAGATTATGTTTCAATATGTTCCAATTGGTGTCATAAAAGGATGTACAGAAGCCATCATGTCTAGGTGATCTATTGGACATATATTTTGAGAGAAGTTGGGATTTTGTATGGAGTGGGACCTCAGGGGGATTCCACTCCATGCTCAATCAGAGGAACACATCAATCTATTCCAAACATACTAAAAAAGCATGCTAGAATAGATATAAAATTTTCATTTCTCACATGATGGTATACAAAAGACCAAAGTATAGCATGGGAATAATATTTCATGACTACTATTGAATTTTTCAAGCTTACATAATATTCTTCCACTTGGGGTTATATAAAAGAAACAATCATGATCTAATTACGGGGATGCCTAAACTATCTCAAGTTCGTCTTTGTGAGAGTCATCTCCAAAAGTTAGGTCCACATATTCTTGTCACATCTACCATGTCCTACACCTGAGGTTGGAAGTATACCCAATAATAGAAAAGAAAATTGATTTTGTTAGCTTAAAATCCGGTAGTGTGCAATAAAATATAGACTGAGCAATGTAAGGAAAAAAGGACATTAAAGATAACAACTCTTCTCATAAAAGAGGAAAAGTACTATCCTAGTGGATATCAAGAGACTAAGAATTGCAAAATAATGATAAGAAATTCGATAAATGAGGCATTTATTAAAAGTATATGATTAATTAGAAAAATTATTTACATATAAAAGATTAAAAAATCATAATCAATGCATGTAAAACAATTAGACTATTTTTTAAATGTAGGACCAAGACCATAAATCTTCATGCTTAAGTATTTGGATGCTCACATCCTTTTTATATCTTTAAGTGGAATAAGTGCACTTGGGATGAAATACATGCCTCCAAATATTATGGAAGTACATATGTGCAACTACAATTAATAAACTTAGTCTATTTGTACAAGCACAAAATGTAAAGGAAAGAATAAGTTTAGTCAATATAAAATAACAAGAGGGGAACATCCAACAATTATAAGGTGGGGTCAGAGGACCCATAAACAAGTATCCAAACATGTCCACAAATAAGGTGCAATGTAAATCATATAGTCCACCACAAGAAGGTTAGAATATCTAATACTTAAAATAGTATTTCCACATGTAGAATATTATCAAAATAATCATCAGAGTCCAAAAAGAATATCCATCAAGTTGATATGACAACACAAACCACTCATGAAACAAATTCTCTTAAGAGATAGAAATTGTGTAAGGTATATGTCTCAAAAGACCAAAAGGGAGGAAATATAGGTGATTTCTCAATATGGGTAATAGGAAAGCAACATAGCTCAAATATATTTGTCAACATGTAAAAGTCCAAACCTGATTCAAGTCAGGGTTCCAAAGTTTGAAACATCAGTGGTTAAAAAAATATTGTCATATGAATTGGTTTATGAGATTACAAGACTTTGATAGATTCTCCAAGGAACTTATATAGGAGGACAAAGGAGAAGGTTAGGCATTATATCCTATCGATCAAGTGATTTATATGTGTGTGAAGGTCACTATAAGGGGTCTACATATAACTATTTGGCTTCAGTGGAAATAATATTTTTTTGGTTTACTAGGGAAAATATGTCATGTATACTATAAAGGAGAAAAGTTAAGCATTTTCTAACACACAATTAAAAAGAATAAATATAAAAAATGCCATTATCCCTTCCAATCCTTTGTGTTTACCTTTTATAAGGCATTTCACTATTTTACTTCAATAATTGGTCACATAAATATTGGGTACTACATTTACAATAATGAGACTTCTAAATATTTCATCATATAATTATTATTCAATGTAAACATGTAAATAATTTAATGTACAATTGTGAAGGATATACGTATTGCATTCCTTTTCTATCCTTCCATTTATGAATATCTTATATATAAATATACATCCCATTATAAATTAAATTTCTCAAAATGTTTATCTTATCACTTTAGAGCAATCAAAACATGTATATCCAGTTTATTGCAATAAAAGGTGTCTATTTAATTAATACAAAGTTAGATCCAAAATTTCAAATTTGAGGCAAACACACACATTCCTAATATATTTTGCAATAATTATTTATAGAGGAGATAGGTGCTATTAAAATATATGTATAAACTAATTATTGTAAGCATATGAATTCCATATCAAAAGGGTGAAAACATTATCTTTCAGACCACTTCCCTTTTTTCCTTTTTGCTAAAAAATTGAGTAGGTAATAGGGAGGTTTACTAAGGAAATCATTTAGTAAAGTTTGTTATTATTTCTAATTTGGGTTATATAATTTATTATATAAATTTGGGAATGTTTATTTGTTTCCAAACATGTATATAATTGAGTTAACATATTTGTTTCCTTGATGATGTGTTATAGTGATTGTTTTCATTTATTTATTACTTCTAAACATTAAGTAGATATAATTAGTTCTTTAAGGTTCATTCTTATTTATTTAAATAACTTGTATATTCCACATTGTTGTCATTACTTTTGTCTATATTTCTATAAATTATATTCTATTTATGGTTTTTCTTCATGATAAATTGTCAATACATGTATCATGGTTGTACAACATTTTTCCCTTTATATTATACCACAATTTTATTTATTACAAATTCACATAAATTATATATTTTAAGCCGTACAAATTGTTTGCGCTTTTTATTTAACATATTAGATTTTATTTTAATAACTAATTTGATATTGTTAGCCTTATCTTGCATATTCTTTTTTTAATAAAATTAGGATAGTTATGATTGTTTAAATTAGGTGAAATTTGTCATTCAAAGTAATATGTACGCATGGAACACAGTTTTACCTTTATATTTGGGTTTTGAAGATTCCTTCAAGGAGTTTTAGTACAATTATAGTTTTGTGATCATCACCATTGTATAATTAAAACAATACATCATTACAATCATTATTTATTATGTAGAGTCCTATTGTCTTTACACTCCTACCAAAATTGTTACCTTTGTTTATTATGAGCTACATTTGATATTTTACATATTAACATATTTAATCCATTAATTTCTTATTTCGTTAGATGATTGAACAAGAAAATTCCCACTATTATTCTAAGACATGTTTTTAAGTACATTATACCTCTTAATTATGCATTATACAAATACTACTTAGCAAAGGAAGCGTATGTGAAATATTTCATCAACTTACTCAAATGTTAGCACATATACATGTTATTATGTTAATATCCCTTTTAATATGTTATATTTACTTTCTGGATTTTATATGTTATGGATTACCATTGAGTTATTCATATGTATTAACAATGTACATTAAGGTATAACTATATTCTTGTTTGGTCAAACCTAAAGAACCAAATGTTCTAATCTCCTAATCATTAGAATAGGATTTTGAGAGTCAAAATGTTTTATTGGTTATGTTACAAATTTCCTTGGAAGTGAAATGGAATGTGATAGAGGATGTATCCATGATAGTAAAAAGTTTAAGTAAGGATTCATTTAGACGAAAGAGAGGGTGATAATAGTTAGATATTTTTGTAAGGATGGTTTTAAGGTGCAATATAATGTGCTTTATATTAGTTGTTTTGTATCAGATGTATGTGTTATTCATTAAGGGAGAGCATTTGTTATGTTATGTCTTCTATGAGTGGAGAAAACATGGTGGTAGAAGGTAGTGTTTTCGTCACCCTATTTAATCCACTTGATTTTTTAATGATGTTTATGATATATTTCTTGATGCTCCAGGAGACTCTGGAGATTTTCTTAATTGGTTAATCGATATAGGTGTTGGGGGGTTGATTAAAGAGGATTAAGTAAGTTGAAAGGTCATGTGTGTGTTTATCGAGGGATCCAATTGTGTTTGAAGCTCAATCTTATAAGAAGAGTGCCATGATTTGAGGTGAAGGATAAGGTTCTTGGTGGGTTTCAATGATTTAGTGATTGAGTTGGACTATGACCGGACAACTATAGTGTTGTATGTGGAATGTGTAAGCCGAAAGTGTTCAAAATTCAAATTTAGGACACAAATAAAGGTTTTGTGTCTAGGATAACAAGATTGTGATATAATATGTATTGTGGTCCAAGATAGGAAGATGAAAGAGATTAGATACAAATCTATCTAGTTTAATAAAGTAGGGTGGAATGCTATTTCTATAGCAAGTAATATCATAGCTAGAGGTGTTTATCCCATTGAATGCTTGGTAATTGATAAAGTCATTAAAGTAGGTAATATTTGGCGATATTGTTTTATTTGAGTGTGACTAACGTGTGATCTTGCAATATCCCCCTAGGATCCAAGGTAAAGAGGGAAATATATTTCCTATGAAAGTGAGTTTGTTAAGGAAATTCACTTTGTTTGAGAATGGTTCACTATATATGCCCGTTAAATATTATATGTAGTTGATTGAGTTATTTAGGTATGTCATTGTGATAAACTATGCCATAATATTTTGGTCATGTAGGTGATGAGGAGACTATTCCAACCAAAGATTAAATAGACAGGATTTCAAGCCATGCATTGATAATGAGACCTCCTAGTACAAGAAACTATCTACGTGTGAGAAGGGTTTTGTTATTTGGACTAATATGAAATCAAATTTGTTGAAATTTATGTGATATATAGAAAGATGTTTTTTTATATTATAGGAAACTTAACATTATTATACCAAAAGAAAATAAACATAATGAATGAAAACAAAGGTATAGGAAAGAGCATAACCACTAGATGTGAAGGAAAATAAAAAGAAGACTAGATTTATCATTGGCTACTAGATTATGACTGATAATGCCACATTATAAAATTGACATGAATTTTTTTTCTTGCTCATCAATGAAATTTGTCCCAAAATATCACAAAAAGTCGAGCACTCCACTATGTTAATTTATAGAAGACAATTAATTGTGGAAACAAGTTGTGTGGTGTTGGGAGAGATTTGGCATGGGTGGAGAAAAAAGGATTATGGACAACAAGATAAGGGTATTTATTTTGGGTGGTATCAATTGAGTTCCAAAGTAGTAAGTGATTAAAACATATATGAGGGGATCACATAGTCAAACTTACTAGCATAGTGGATGGGTTTTGTGAATCCACAGATGGAAGAGTAAGTGAAGGGGATAGAGAATCCACAATCACGTTATCTGAGGTCACCATGTAAGGAGTAGTTGGGTCTTTTCTCCTAATATTTTTGTAGATATAATCAGGCGTGTAAGAAACAAGTTCCATAATCACCTATTTTATGTTTAGGGGAGGGTTCATTAAAGAAAATTGAGAAGTGAAGGTGGAAGTATCAAACATGTTATAAGCTAATGATATGATAGATATGCATTTCAAGGGGAATATAGGCTAGGTCTCGTTATTCTTATGTGTCTAGAAACATGACTTTTTATGGGCATATGGAATGGGGTTAGGTTTGGATCAATTTGACATATTGGTGCAATAAATTCATCTTTTGCAATGTTCAAAATTTTCAATGTGCCCTTGTTTCTCTTTGGAGCAGCGGGGATCATATCTCAATTTGTTTGGCTGTGAAGACATTTAAGTACCCAAGATAAATTTCTAAATGGGATATTGACGAGGATTATTGAAACAAAAGGAGAGACTCAATATATGGGTGATCAAGTATAGAAACCTATGATAGGATAAGAAGTGTCCCCCATGATGATATTGAAGGAGTGTGGGATGCTAATGTTTGGAAGTAAGGTTGTCATTTCATGGAAAAAATTACAAGAACATATTATATGTTTAGGGACATAAAAAAGGAAGGAATCCCATTTGTGTGCTACATTTAGAATATTTCATAGGTTCAAAGGTGGTAAGGGAGGCCAAAGATGAAGAGGTACTATATGGGGTAGTCTATAGTGGAGGCTCAAATAGTGGTGTCCCAATAGAAAATATGAACAACCATGCTCTTTGATTTGTATTACATGAAGAAAGGTCTCCCCTCAACCTTTTTCATGTCGTTAGTTGAATAGAGGATGTATAGGAGATAATTGTTGAAATAAGTTTTGGTTTCTCTATCTTAGTGTGTCTAAGGAGGGATTTTAAATCATGGGTCATGTATATGACATCGACCAGAGATGTGTGTCCATGATCAATGTCCAAATGGATAACACATCCTCTAAAGCAAAGGAAGTGTTCTTGTCGAAGGCCTATGTGGAATTTTAGTTTGTGCACTAGGCCTACTTCAAGGTAGGTTTACTAGTTGGGGGGTTGGAGCCAAGACAATATCTACGATGAGAGACAAGGTACATGTTAACTAGGTGTGGAATTTGGGAAGGAAAGTGATAGAACAATAGAGTGGTAATAAGTGGTGGTTGTATCTTTTTTGGTGATAATGGGTCTTGGTGATTAGAGAATGATGTTTGTATCTTTTTTGGGGATTCATGATTACAAGTATGAAACAAGTGTTGTAAGGCTGGAGTCTCTATGAGGGGACAAGGGTGATTGAAGGGGTTATTTTCATGTCTTGTATATTTTTGAAAATTACTTTTAGAGTATAGAGGCATGTAAGGAAGGGTACACGTTGACGTTTGGCATATATGGAGAAAGTATGTGCTATTAGGTGGGATGAGGAGAGGGTATTGGAGTTGTAAAAGAGGGAATATGTTTCTAAGAACAACATATTTGTCAAGTCATTAGACATAGGGAGAATCTTTTGTGAGGTGTTGAGTGGAGAAATAATTATTGTTATAACCTAAATGTTAAAGATTTTATACATATAATTGGATGAAAATAATGTATTTCCATGTACATATTAGAAAGCTTGTTATTTCTCTGTCTTGTTTGAATTTTTTGGTTTGAGAATACAAATTCTCCATTTGAAAAGGGATTTCATGTGTTTAACTATTTGCAATAATCCATTAATAATTTTTGGCTAAAGAAAGAGTGGAAAACTAAATAATAAAGGAATTTGCAAAAGTTATGAATAAATAGAAAACCAAAATAATTATTTTAGAAATCTCTAGAAAGACAAATTAAAGTAAATTAAAAAGTAGAGTCCTACCCTATCTTGTACCCAATAAGAAAACATGCCAAAATAGTATTGTATGCCAACTTTGCATAAGAAAGGAGTTAATATATGACTTAGGTAATTCAAATAAAGCAATTACATAAGAGGTAAGAAAAATACATTTAACATCCACATATTGGATTCAAACTTTTCCCAAACCAAGATTTAGATATAAATATGTTTCCCCTAAAATTTGGGATCGATTGGATAAAAGTGGGGAGAGACATGAACTTAACATTTATCCCTAATGTGAAGGGATTAACTGATATACATATAATTTTTGAAATTTTAATTTAGAATTGGAAACTATGCCCTTACCTTTATGATGTCACTCGAACCGGGAGCCCTTAGATTACTGATCAAAAATGCAGAAGTCATCTCTAACCTTCATCCAGGCCATCTACTAGGATCCCAACCTCTCCCTCTCAAATTTATATGGATGTCTAGAAACTCTCCCATCAAATTCAAGAGTCAATTCTGAGTCATCCTACCCCTAGTTTTACCGACTTCGGAAAGGTATTATGATTTTCACCAATCTTTATATCCTACTAGCGGCCAACGCTTCAGGGTCATGTCTATATAAGGGGATAGAAATCCTTCTGTGAGACCTAGACAATCTTCGCAAGATCTTGTGATTCATGTGGATTTGTTCCCAAACTCCAATTTTGCCGCTAGCCCTATTCTTTCCTCTTGTCTCCTTTCTACACTATACAGAAGGAAATCTATCTACTTTCTCTCTACTTTACTCATATTCAAGCCAATTGGAACCATGAGCTACTCCAGTGAGACAAGGCGGAGTGACCTGCACACAATCCTACAACCTAGAGGCCTAGAAACTTGAAGTCAACCTCTCTGTTGACTCACCTGAGGTAGCATCTTGTGAGACCGAGGTTGAAGACTAGCACGGGAAAGATTACTACTCTGCACTCATCCTGCTACTGAAAGGTAATGGTTATATTTGACATTTCTTCCCTTTTTCTCACTTAATCCACTCAAGCGTAGGCTTTCAGCTTGGCGTGACTTGATTGGCTGGACAGGGCCCCCATGACACACACCCTTATCTAGTTGGCTGCATATGTGGTGAGCTCTAGTTTGTCCAAAATGGATTAACTTAAAAAAATCTTGATAAAAGTGTGTACATCCAAATTTAGAATATATATATGATTTTGACTAAAAAATGTGAGGAATCCAATGAAACTAGTTTCATGATCTATTTATATCTCGAATTACAAAAGTATATAAAGATACATACTTTAGTGAATTTTAATATGTGTAAACCCTATAATCATGATCATCAGTAAAGTCTGGTCTTTTTGACAAAAATAGAACCTTGGATCTGATCTAGGTTAAAGAGTTCACATGTTACCAAAATTAGGGTTCCTAAGTTGAAAAGACTTAAAAATGTGATAATTAGGGTTTGGAAAACCTAACCTTAATGAAACCCTAGTTTACCCCTATATCCCAACTTAGAGCCCAAGTCAGTCTTAATGGATGATTTTTTAACACAATAGTAATGTTTGTGTCATATACATGATTACAAGTTGATTTCTTTATTGGTTGCATCTACTCTTGGTTACTTGGACATTAAGTTATACCTGAGAAAAGGTAGGTAGATACACCTATTAATACCTTCTTTATCAACTTCCACGATTTTCTAAAATTTCCCAAATGCATTGCAATTTTACTGCTTGGTTTTTTATTTACTTCATGCAATCTAGATGACAACTATGAGTACCATCTTGTATAAATATAACTTGTAGGCATCTCGAATTATGACATATGGTGAGTTGAATAAGCATGTGGGAGAAAGAAGGCATTATGGGAATGAGTAGTGACAAGGCTCGGATAGGAAGATCACTACAAGCCAAGCTAGAAAGGAAGTTTGATATAAAACTAAGTATGGAAAGGAATGTTTTGTGAGTCCACTGCATGGACCAAACCCTATAAAGAGGGTCCAACATAAAGGCTCCCCCTGAAGAGTGGGTATACCCAACAAGTGAGTAAATATGGGTTGAGAAGTTAGAAAATAAATTTCATGTTTGAATACGTAATCGTAATTGCTTCTACTACTGTTTATGTTGTTACACCTACATGCATATATGCTATTTCCTCGACGTACTCAGTATAGTGATGTACTGGTGCCTTTTGTTTCACTCAAGTTTAGGTTAATTTGCAAATGAACTAAACAAATGGACTTCCCGAGAAGATGAAACCAAAAGAAAAGATGATTCAAGTCTACTCAAGTATTTATAGATATATTAACTTTATGTTGCAAACTTTAGAATTCCCATTTTGGGTAACTCCTTAGAGTAGATTCTCTTTTCATATTGTTATTGAAACTCTTTTGCATTAAATGAAACTTGTATATATTATTGGTGATTTGCTAAATGATGATTTTAGAATTATGATAATGTTCCTTGCCCTCTTGGTCTGCCTTAAATGGAGATAACAAGGGGAGGGGTCATTACATCTGATATCAGATCTTAGGTTTACCATTTAACCTTTAATAAATTAGTAAATTTATAAAGAATTATGTAGATCCCAAGGGAATTATTAGGGAATTTTCCAAGGCAATGGTGTTTAGAAGGGATCATGACCCCGAGGGTTAGTAAAACTTACCTTTGCACCGCTAGTCAGCTTAAAAGGACTCTCGGGACTTCATGAATCCTACTTGGCCAAAGTTGAATGATTTTTCCTAAAATAAAATACCTTTAGTTTTCTTCTCATTATATTTTTCATCCCTTTACCCCCTACTTCCCTCAAAACACCTAAAGACCCAACAACTATTTCCTTCAACCCTTCTGAAAAATTAGGGTTATGAGTATTAGTGTTAAGGCATCCTCTGCCAAATCATAATGAATGCATGTAACTAAGATGTCATGGACATAATTTTATGAATATTTAAATACCCTAAACATAAATCTAAGATTAATTTACTTATGTGAAACAACATGGAACGTACCAAGACTATTGTCATTATTGATGATACCCCCATGAGACATGAAGGTCTCTCATAGAAAGAAGGTCTCCTCAAAGAAGTGGAGGAAATCCACAGAAGGAGTGTATTCCAAGTAGAAAAAGAGGTCAGAGTAGTCCTCCATCGATAAAGGTCCCGAATATGATGCCATCCTATTTGGAATCCCAAAACCATAAGACGGTCCAGATCCCAAGGATGAGCGCATGTGAGAAGATGCACCCAAGGGTGAAGGTAACCCCGACTCTGGTGGCATGACCTATGTTGGGTAGGTAGGGATCTATACCCCTAAGATGCTCTGGATAGAATATTAAGAAAACCTCACTGAGGTCATTAGTGCCCTGGCACCCAAAGACATCGCCAAAGACAACAATGGTGAACCCCCACCCGTTAGCCCTCATCTAGAAACCACCATCCTAGACATCATAAAGTTAAGCATAGAGAAGTTCTGAGGGGAAGACAAGGTGGAAGTCATTGATAAGTAAAATTCATGGATCCTAGCTATGGAAAATGCCTTATGTATCTTGGAGGTACAACCCAACAAGAAAGTTCTCTTCTCCACTCACCTTCTTGTAGGGCAACAAAGTTGTGGTGGGAAAATTACATCGTTGATTGAAACCTGACCATGGAGCCAATAGCTTGAGTGGATCTATAAACCATCTTAACAACCAGATTTGTCCCCAACTCTTCTAAGAAGGAAATGGAGAAGCATTTCATGTCAGTGGCAGATTATGCTCAGAAAGTTTGTGTCCTAGAGTGATATTCCTACATGATAACCGAGGAATGGTTATTTGATAACTTTTTTGAGTGCTTGAACCCCCATTTGAAACCCCATGGGATGGATATTAAACCCCCAAACATCATCGAGGCCCTCAACTTTGCCTTACAGATGGATAAGGTTGTCATGCCTACCCATAACCCACCCAAGGGATACCACAGTTTCACTGAAGGTGTCTATGCACTGAGGAATCATAATAGATGGGAAAAAGGATGTAACCATGGCAAGGACAAAATTAAGGGAAAAGGAAAACCCCACAATGAGAATCCCCACCTTGACTATTGCACATGTGGGAAGAAGTATCCTGGAAGATGTTGCCATGAGAAGAAAGTTTGTTGTTGTTTCAGTAATAAGGACACATCTGATCCAATTGTCCTTTACCTATACCTCTAGGACCAGGTCCAGTGGTAGGGCAGTCAGTTGTTCAAGCATCATAGGGAGTATCTACAATTGCTGGAGAATGTTGACATGCTCAAGTCTTCTCCATTGATAATGAGGAAGCTCATGCCAATGCAAACTGACTCATAGAAGGAAACCATCCCTAGAACTCCATTTTCTTTCATTTACCATGAAATGCATACTATTTTTTACTATCACAAATACGATGTAAGACTACTTGATATCATGGGACATATTGTTATAGCTTTATTCGACTCTAGTTCTAAAGATACTTCCATTTTGTAAAATTTCACATTGATGCTTTGTTTGGACTTCAAGGACATAGGATATTTTTAAAAGTCAGTACTCCTAGTGGTCATTTCTTCTCATCCCTCTTAAAGACACAAGTTATCCCTATTAAGTATATGAATAATGAACTTATACTGACTTTTTCCTTCTTGATATGAATGATTTTGATGTAACTATAAGAATGGATTGGCTTTATAACTATAATGGAAGGATAGAATGTAGGGAAAGGAATATGGGATAGAGAATCTAGGTCGTCCTCCCATTACCATTAGAGGAAGGAAAGATGCCACCACTAGAATATATGTGTTGTCTACAAAGTAAGAACGAATGGTAGCTAAAGGTTTTCTAGCATTACTAGTTGTAGTGACCAAGCCAGAGTAGAATGTGCAACCCTTAGAGGAAAAAGAGGTAGTCATAGAATATGTTGATGTGTTTCTTGATTACTTGGAAACATACCTCCTGAGAGAGTGGAGTTCTCAATAGATCTAGCTCCCAGGACAAACCTCATTTCCAAGACACTTAATAGGATGGCACCCGCTGAGTTCACTGAGTTAAAGGAGAAATTGTAGAAACTCCTAGATAAGGGCTTCATCCGACCCAACACATCACCTTGGGATAATTGATCCTCTTTGTAAAAAAAGAATAATGAATTGTTCTTCATGTGTATAGACTATAGAATGATAAATCAGACCACAATTAAGAATAAGTATCCTTGTCGCACATAGATGACTTGTTTGTCCAACTAAAAGCTACCAAGGTTTTCTCAAAGATCAACTTGAGATCCAAATACCAACTATTGTGATTTAAGAAGTAAGACATCCAAAAAATTTCTTTTTGAACCCTCTATGGCTACTGTGATTTTTTGGTTATGCCTTTTGGGTTGTCTAGTGCTCCAAGCATGATTGTGAAACCCATAAATAGTGTTTTCTAGCCCTTACTTGACACATTTGTTATAGTATTTAAATGACATCCTAGTCTACTTTGACAACCTAGAAAAACACCATGACCACTTATCTAAGGTCCTTGTCTAGGAAAGTAAAAATCCTATGAAAAATTCTTGAAATGTGAGTTTTGGATAGACTGAGTTATGTTTCTTGCAAACATTATATTTGGGGCAACCATATTGGTGGACCCTGCCAAAGTAGAGGTCATTAGAGAATGTCTAGCACTGATGTCCCCGCCTGAGATTTATAGTTTCCTCAGATTGGCTGGGTATTACTGATGCTTCATTAAGGATTTCTCAAATAATGCTTTGCCCCTCACCAAGCTCACTCAAAAGGATGAGAAGTTCATTTGGTCTGACCTGTGTGAAGCACAATTCCAAGAGTTGAAGGAAAATCTTACATCACCCCCCACCATGCCCATACCCTTGGGAAATGATGGTTTCATTATCTTCACCAACACATCAAAGGTGGTCTTATGATTTGTGTTAAAGAAAAAATTGCATGTCATCACCTTTTCCATAAGATAACTTAATCCAAATGAGTTGAGTTACCCAACCCATGACCTGGAACATGCAGCAAATGTCTATGCCTTGAAAATTTTACTACATTACCAATATGTGTCTACCTTTGACATCTTCACTAACCATAAGATCATGAAGTACATGTTGACTCAAAAGGATATGAACTTACAGCAATAGCGTTGTATAAAATATCTGAAGGATTTTAGTTTCACCATAGCCTACCACCCTAGTAAGCCTATTACGGGAGTTGATTCTCTCAGTCATTAATGTCATTGGTTGGTCACCCAATGGAAGAGACTAGAAGACTTTTCTAGATAGAATCTATCTAGACATCCAAATCATGTATGATCTATTGATCGAGCTTGTAGAAGCCTGATCAGTTTGCCTAGAGCTAGAGAAGATAAAGGGTTTGATGGTAAAGCCTCAAACACACCTCTTGGTGGGTGTCAATGATGGAAATTGATATAATCATCATGTTTGAGATCCCAAATATTTTGCTTTGAAGGTTTACATCATCTAGGAAGCTCATGGACTGAAGTACAATGTTCATCCTGACACCACTAAGATGTTCAAAGACCTACAACCTTTCTTCTAGTGGTTAAGAATGAAGCGAGACATAGCCCCATATGTGGCTAGTTGTCTTACATGCCAAATAGTGATGACTGAGAATCGGTGACCCGATGGGTTACTACAAATCTATCAAGATTCTTAATTGGATATGGGACCAGATAACCATGGATTTGTGGGGGGTATTCCCAAGACAAGAAGAGGACATGACGTTGTATTGGCGTGGTGGATCGGCTAACCAAGTCAGCACACTTCCTTGCCCTAAATATTATTTCCAAAGTGTCAAACCTAGCTGAGCTTTACATTTGGAAGATAGTCTATTTGCATGGTTTTTTTATTTCCATTATCTTTGATTGTGACCCTAGGTTCACCTCAAAGTTGTGGAAACAAGTCCAAGAAGAACTTGACACAAGGTTGAAGTTTAGCACAACCTATCATCCCCACACTGATTATAAATTAGAATGTACGATCCATACCCTAGAAGATTTGTTGAGAGCATGTGCATGAGATTGGGATGGATCATGGGAATAATACCTACCCTTAGTTGATTTTTCCTATAACAACAGTTACAAAGACACTATTGGGATACCTTCGATATGAAACTCTTTCTGGGAGGTCGTCTTGGCTACCGCTTCATTGGGATGATGTTGGTGAGATGACCTTTCTTAGGTTAGATTAACCATAGTTATATGATGATAAGTTGTTTTGATCAAGAAGAGGCTAAAGAAATTCTAGAATCGACAATAGTCATATGCTAATGCAAAGAGGACAAAATTGCACTTTGTTGTAGGAGATCATGTTTTGCTAAAAAGTTGATCCTTATGAGCTTTTACAAAAACATAGGAAAAATGAGTCCTCGATATGTGGGTCTATTCTAGGTTCCCGAATGGATAGGCGAGGTTTCTTATCATCTAGGTTTACCACCACAATATAGTATGATGCATGACAAGTTCCATGTGTCCAATCTGAAGCGACATGTGAAGGATCATGCCCATGTGTTGAACATCAAACCTATAGAACTCCAAGGGAGGTTGACATACCCTTAGTTGCCTATAAAGATATTGGATTTCAAGTTGAAAGAGATCTGGAATAAAAAGATTGAGATGGTAAAGGTTATTTGAAAGCACCATGGTGAGGATGAAGCCAAATGGGATGTAAAAATGGACATTGAAAAGTCTCATCCCATCTTTTTGGATGACTAATCAAAATTTCAAGACAAAATTCTTGTAAGAGGAATAGGATGTTATAACCTGAATTTTTATAATTTTATACATATATTTGGATGTAAATAATGTATTAATAAGGACATATTTGAAATCTTGAAATTTCTAAGTCTTTTTTGAAAGTTTTGGTTAGGGAATTTAATACAAATTTTCCATATGAAAAGGAATTTAGTGTGTTTTTGTGACGTCTCTAGATTTTCTAAAACTTAATATGATGTGTGACATCCAAATTGAAACCCTCAACTCATGTAACATGTTTCATCCATTTGATCTTATTTCATTTCTCATAAACAACTACAACATGCATGACTTCAATTGTGTCATAGGACATTTTAGGATTCCAAAAATCCACTCCATCACATCCTACACACCTTAAAAGATATTTTGTCCTCAGAATTAAGCCTGAAACCACTTTGTCACATCATATACATCTTAAAAAATTTTTTCCTCAAAATTAATCCATCCTCTTACTTCAAGGAAAAATTAAAAGGTCTTCATCTACAGCCAGGGCACTAGTCTAGGTGCAACATTCCCATTAACATCATGTCCAAAATGAAGCTCCATATCCATCTCCAAATTACCATTAGGAGGATTTAAAACATCTAAGGTGAATTACCCCTTCTTAGAAGGCTCAAACAACAGTTTATAAACTCTAATTATGCCATCACATATCTCATATATTAGGGTTTCTTACTTACCTTCACCCATGCATTAGGGTTCCATCATCATATTACCATGTTTTGAAGGAGTTAACTAAAATTAGCCCATTATATCAAGGTTTCATCAACATTTTATTGAGATAATTGTTTGAACATGTTCAACATTAACATATGTCTTTTAGGTGGGAGTTAACTAAAGTTAACCCACATTATCCATATAGATCATATCAAGGTATCATTATCATTATGTTGTGCTAACTGTGAAACTATATATTTTTCATCTTTATTAAGCACAATCCATTAAAAATTTTTGGCTAAAGAAAGAGTGGAAAAATCAATAATTAAATAATTTTAAAAAGTAATGGATAATTAGCAAACCAAAATAATTGTTTTAGAAATCTCTATGAAGACAAGTTAAAAGAAATTAAAAAGTAGAATTTGTCCCTGTTTTGCTCCCAATTAGAAAACACGCCAAAATTTGGTTGCATGTGAAATATGAGTAAGTAAGGGTTAAAACATGCCTAAGATAATTCAAATAAAGCAATTACTTAAGAAGCAAGAAAAATACGTTTAAAATCCTCACTTTGGCCGCAAACTTTTCTCAACTCGAGATATAGTTATAAATAGGTTCACCTTAAAATTTGGGATCTATAGGATAAAGGAGGAGAGTGATATGAATTAATAGTGTTACATAAAGTGAAGGGATTAACTGATTTATATAGGATTTGTCCCATTTTAATTCAGGAATGATAATTAGAGAATGACCCTTTATGATTAAACACACTAGGATCCCTTTTATCACTAGTCAATGATCCTGACTTCATTTCTATCCTTTGGCCAGATTATCAAACCGACTACATCATTCCCAAACACTCCTTTTACAACTCTCTCCCTCCCTGCTCTAGATGGAAGTCTACAAACTCTATAATCAAATTTGGGAGTCCATTCTGAGTCTACCAACCCCTAATATTGCCCACTTTCAAAAGCTATAATGATTTTCCCTACTCTCTAGATCTACTAGAGGCTAGCCCTTCGAAATCACAACTATATAAGGGGATAGAAACACCTCTACGAGACCTAGATAATATTCACAAGACCTTGTAAATTTTGTGTCTTCATTCCCACAATCCAATTTTTTTGCTAGCCTTGTTCTTCCCTCTCATATACTCTCTACACCATATAAAAAGAAATCAATATTCTATCTGTCTTCTCTGTCCATCTCCGAGCTAATTGGGACCACAAGAAACTCTAGCGAGGTGAGGCGGAGAGACTTCCACTCTCACCTGCCACCCAAAGGCACATAAACTTAAAGTCAAGCATTTTCTGACTCGCCTGAGGTAGAAGCTCGTGAGACTGAGGTTGAATATGAGCACAAGTGAAATTACTACTTTGTCCTCGTCCCACTATTGAAAGGTAAGGGTTATATTGGAATTTTCCACCCTTTTCTTACTTAATCCGTGGAAGCATAGGTTGTAAGCTTGGCGCTAGCCAATTGGCTCGACCGTGGCCCCACGACTCCCCTTATCCAGTTGTCTACCTATGTGGTGAGCTATACTCGGTCCAAAGTGATTTAACTTAAAATAAATCTAGAAAATAATTGGTAGTTCCAAATATAGCACATATATATGATTTTGAGTAGAAACATATGAGGAATCCAATAAAACTGGTTTCATGATCTATAACTATCTCAAATTCTATAAGTACATAAAGATGCATACTTTGGTGAGTTTCAATATGTGTAAAACCTAAAAAGATGATTATCAATTTAGTTTAATCATTTTTATAAACATAGAACCTTGGATCTAATCTAGGTTAAAAAGTTCACATATTGCTAAAACTAGATTTCATAAGTTGAAAATCCTTAAAATGTGATAATTAGGGTTTTGGAAGCCTAACCCTAATGAAACCCTGATTTGACCCCAAAACCCTAACTTAGGGCCTAAGTTAGTCTTAAGGATTTTTTGTGAACACCATAGTTATGCTTGGGTGTTATACATTAATTATATGTTGATTACTTGATTGGTTGCATCTACTTTTGTTTACTTGGACATTAAATATTCTATAAGGAAAGGTATGTGATTAGGTCTATGAAAACTCGCCTTGTCGACTTATGTGGTTTTCCAAAAAAATTTAGTTGCAATTAAAATTCTTTGTTGTTTATTTACTTCTTGCAATCAATAAGGCCCCTATGAGTATCATCATATATAAATATAACTTTCTTGCATCCCAAATTACAACCTATGATGATTTGAATGACCATGTGGGAGGAAGACATCATTATATATGACTAGTTATCAAAATTGGATAGGAAGATCACTAAAAGACAAGCCCAAAAAGGAGGGTTGATACAAAACCAAGCCCAGAAAGGAAGGTTTTTTGGGTCCAACGCTGGAACCAAACCTTAAAGAGAGGGTACCACATAAAGGCTTTCCTAAAGAAAGGGTATACAACAGTAACTATGGTCACGAACTTAGAAAAAAATTGCATTTTTTATTATGTAATAATTATTGTTGCTATGGTTGTTTTTGTTGTTACACCTACATGCATATATTTGGTTTCCACCACGTTATCAATATAGCAATAAATCATTTTGTTTCACACTATTTTAGGTTAATCTATTAAAGTAACTGAAGAAATGGACTTCCAGAAAAGATGACACCAAATGAAAAGATGATTAAAGTCTACTGGAGGACTTATAGATAGATTTACTTTATGTTGCAAACTTTAGTATTCACTTCTAATGTAAATTCTTAGAGGAGATTATATGTTCATATAGTTATAAAAACTCTTTATCATTCAATGAAAATTTTAATTAATATTGATTATTTGCTAAACCGTGATCTTGGAGTCATGATAATGGCCCTGGCCTTCTCGGTCCACCTTAGTTGGAAATTAAAGGGGGGATATCAATACAATTATCATGCTAAATGGTATGTAAAATTTGATTCTACATTTTTTTAACTTGTGGGAAATTTGAGAAAAGGGTTTATGTGTATGCCATTTTAAATAGAAAAAAAACCTCCATAAAGTATAAGATTTAGTACTAGAAATATTCATGATGAAAACAAATCCAAAATGTGTCTTGTGATTTTATGTGTATAAAGTTTTTTTTGAACCAAAGATCATTCAATTTATAGGATAGTGAAGAAATAAGGATTTTTGTTTATAGGGTGTAAACTACTAGCCTAAGAAAACCAAGGATCATCTCTGAATCTAAATCTTAAAAATAGGAGGATGGTGAAGAAACAAAAGATTGAGATATAGTGATGATATGTTACATGCATCAACCTAATAGGAGGCAAGTGAAGATTTGTAAACATGAGGGGCAGAAATAATTTCATTAGAACAATTTATTAGTATGTATGCCCAAACAGCCAATCATGTGATGATTTTAATGGCATAACATGTAAATGATTTGATAACTAACAAAGGCAAGCTTCCAATTTATTTTGAATGTTCAGTTATGAGATAATGAATAACATAACAAATGTCTAGAGAATGATATTACTCAATGACGTATGTCTTGAAGTACGTGACTTGGATGAAATGAGATCATATGAATGTTAATAGTACATATATATACATTCTCATTATGTCCCTCATCGGTTGTTGTTGTGGAAGGTTGATAGAAAAAACAACACATAAGATCAAAGTGTGAGTTGGTTGATGATAGAGTTTCATTAGTCATGATATGGCAATACCAAACCAAGCACACAGATAGATGTTAGAGAATAGTGTATCGGACAGACCCACCGTGAGACTAACTCATGGAAGCCATCATCATGGAAGTCATAGTCAGCTCTCACAGTGATTGTGGTAGTTGTGGTTCTTAGACTTGAAGTCATTGCACTCATCACATGTTGTTGGGTACAATTTAACATCATCAAATGCAGTGCTAAAACATGGGTTGTTATAACGGTGATGATGTGGTGACTTTGACACATGGGGAATGATTGTGAGTGATAGATATGGGATTTGTTCCTCCTAAAGGATTATGATATCCAAGACCTCTTAATTAGAGAGACTGAGAAAAGTATGGACATACACAAGTGAGTCAATATGTGATATTGAGCTTACATATATCTCATGCAGTCTGCTCTGTTTCAAAAAACAAGATTAAATAATAATGAGGATGACTACTCGATGCCTCTAGTCAAATCTGAATATCAGTTATAAAGGAACTAAACTAACAATATAACACCATACATAGATTTTATTTTGAAGTTTCTCCCCAACTTTCTATTCACTTGGGTAGCACTGATGTGTGACTAGGCAACACTCTTTGCTTGTGTTGTCATAAGTTGTTATGGACATTCACTGCCAACGTGATGATGGACCTATAGGGTCTAACACATAGGAACTAATCTAGAAGAGGAGTTTTGATCTTGAATGATGATTGAATTGATTACTAAAGTGTTTAGATATTTCAATTCACACAACAGATCAGTTGACTAGATTGTCAAATGATCATTTCAAGTGTTGAGATAGCTGTTTAGGGTGTCATGTTAATTATATTGTACATTGGATGGAATTTAGCCTGGCCCAGTCTGCGAGATGTCCATCTCTCTTGTGCATGACGACCATCTTAGGTGGTGCGATATGCCCATCTCAGATGCACGAAACGGTCATTTCGGGGGTGCAATTCAATTGCATCTTGGATTGGTGCTGACGTAATGACGTGCACTAATTGGAATTGAAATTTTGGCATATGTGCAAAACTTTTGACCGTCTCGTGTATCATATGATCATCTTGCTGGGTGAGATGATCGTCTTGGATGTTGCAAGTTGCAAAACTTCCAGAATTGTTGCAAAAATTTGAGATCTTCTAGTTATTTCCACTCCCTCACAGACTGGGAACTCTGACCCCAACCTCTACTATAAATAGAGGGATACTAGGGGATTCCTAGAACACAACATAGATAATTGAGAATCAGTTGCTCTGACAATTGTTTTGGTCTCCAGTTAGGATAACTAAGAGAGCCCAGGTAAGTGCTACCTGGCTATGGAGGGATATCCAAGGGAGAGAAACAACTGAGGATCAGTGTTTTGGGAGAGCAGGTTGGTGACTAGTACACCAACAAGAGGGAAACTCCTTTTTGTCCATTCAAGTAGGATGAAAGGAGTTCTAGTTGGTACGTGTGGACTACTCTAGAGGTAGGAGTTCTTTGGCTACTTCTAGGAGGGAAAAATCAACTCGTAGTCAGTGGCAAGATAAGAGGAGTCACTGCAATAGATGTATGAGTCTATTGTTCATGGAGGAGTAGTCAAACGAATCCCAGTGCAACTAGGAGTTTCACAAACACCGTCAAAGATAGAGTGTGCATCTACATCGACGAGGAATGTTGCTAGACTTGATCCAGGACTTGGTTTATCTTTGTGAAACGATCCTTCCCATTGCATAGTTATTGACGCTATCTATTGGTTAACGGAAAATATGTCAGTAAAATTATTGTTTTCACTACCTATCTATTGTTGTATTTCCCTACAGTGGTATTAGAGCCACATAATTAATTATATTTTTGGATAATCAATATGATCAAATTTTTGGTTTTATCGAGTTTATTTATTGCATGCTATGTGAATATCTAAACCGGTTGATGTGCATGTCTGTCTAATTACCACATAAGAACCCAAATATATATATATATATATATATATATATATATATATATATATATATATATATATATAATACGTAAGCAATTTACACATGTCGCCATAAAATCAATTTTGAAAGTGGATGTGAAGCATGGTTATGGCCAAAACCCCAGATCTGTGTGTGCATGGTTGTGGTTATTTATTATTGTTGTTAATCGGTCAGTAAACTAAGCCTCTCTCTCCTTTCTAAATGTAAATTAATGCTCTTCTTCCTATTTCCCCTCGAATGTAACTTGAGATTTTCTCATATACAATGTAATAAGATATAAGATAGTTTTAATTTATGTTTCAACATGAGATGTCGATTTGCACAAAGGAAAAACATGCGGCTCGTGAGACGACCTGATCGATTGGAGAACCAAGGAGGCCATACTCACTAGTACAAATATCCCCTTTAGCATCAGTTAAATATGACTTTAGAAGTTGATTTCCAAGCGACACTCAAGTGGGTGACACTAAATGTAGACGCATTCAGCGTCAGTTTCATAACTGACGCCACAAAGTCGTCCCTTGATTGTAAACCTAACAAACGCGCCAGCAGGGGGACCATATGCGTCAGTTATCAAGTCATAACCGATGCCACATACCATCCCCCCAAAAAATTGGCCCCAAGTTAGACCATATGTGTCGGTTAGCAACAAAAACTGACTCTGTTGACCTGAAATTATTGATGGTTTGTAAGTTAACCAAATAGTAACGAACACCATTAGGGGATAAAGACGTCAGTTAACTATTAATCACTGATGAGTTAAGTTTTTGTTGTCAGTTTCTTTTGTTAACTGACGACTATGTTTTTGATTTTTTTTTTATCAGCTTGCAGGCCTGCTATCCTTCTAGTCAGCAAGATGCATAAACTGTAGTTTAGTTCTGAACTGTAGGTTTACAACATCCATTGATTTTAGCCAACAACATGCCACAAACCTGGAAAATTAACAATGATGGACAACATTAATATATGGAATGATTCACACACATGTATAAGCACATTTCATATTACAATTTCATCACACACATGTAGAAACCTGTAGTTCCATTCCATTTCACCATTTCATATTCACACACATGTAGCAACCTACAGTTCCATTCATTTCATCTCTTTTCACATTCAGGCACATGTAGAAACATTCATGTATTCATCTTCACACACATATGTATATATATAAGACAATTAAAAAAAATCATTTAGACATGTATATATGTGTGTCTTTTGAAGTTTAACATGTCATCAAATACATAAATAATTATGACAACAAAGTTTAGAAATATCATTCTTTATCGTTATCATCATCATCATCTCCATCAGTATTCCAATGATAAGAAAAAATTCCCACTACTTGTAAGGCTTTTGCCAATTGTTCTCTTACATCATTTAATTCTTCCATCATTTAGGCAGTATGTACATCTAATAACTTTTCACCTATAGTGAAGACACTAGTTTTAAACACCTACAAAGAGAATGATGTATATATAAAATTAATAATATATAATAAGATTGATATATTTCATATTATCTAGTGAGACTATATATAATATCTATTCATGGTATCGATTTCCATTGCAGTATGTTTGATAATTAGGTCCATATATCACATCACATATTATGCACATGTCCATCTGTTGTTTTGGTTAGCACACTATAAATTGAAACATAAAAAATGTTAACAAATACAAACAAGCACAATTCACATAAATAATTAATACATTGAAGTCAGGAAATTACTTTCACATTCTCACAAAGTAACGATTTCTTTGTCTTGGCCATGTTTCCTCCAGCTTTTTTGAACGCTTTTAAAGCCCTACATGTTAATGTAACACATTAAATTGCATTATTAAATAATAATGTAATAATAGATGTTAACATATATAAAATATGAAAGATTTCTCAAGTGAATAATGGCCTTTTCATTGAGTGTCCATATAATGAATCGAATTCCTTCCTCAAAGGATATAGATAATAAATAGTCCACGTCTTAGGGACATGCATATCACTATAGGTAAGAAAGTTAAAAATTAATCACTCAAAATCCACAATAAAAATGTAATTTTCTTAAGTGAAAATTACAAGCAAAGTAAACTTACTCAACATTGAATGCAGCTATTATCACTGTCTTCTTTGTTTTACCAAAATATTTAAAAGTGATAGAGCAGTATGAGGTAACTGATGAAGGCTCTTTATCTACGCGAATGATCAAAGATGGAACTAGAAATCCCACATGGGAAAATGAAAAATATTTACAGATCATGTGTAAGTGGCTGCAAAATATGTATTATGTATGCCTTAATATATAAGAAACTAGATAACCATATATAAAACAAGGTATATGGATATATAAACAAGATCTCACCATATCCATAGCTCTATCATACATGTATTCAACCAATCATAATGAAAAAACTCCAAAATATCTTGTATAAATATTTTGTTATCGTATGATTCACCTACAACATCCACCAGAATAGAAATATTTATACGACAATTTGGGTCATGTTCACCTATCCATGCTGCCATACCCTTACAATTAGGACCTAACGAGTTGTATAGGTCCATTGGAAGCCAACTAGGTACTTCAAGAGGAGGTGGACGTGGAGGCCGAGCTATAGTGGGTTTCTTCCCTTTGACCTGTATATATAATTTTAGATCAATTGACTAGCTCGTATATACATGCTAACAAATTAACATTATGTAAATTTACCATACAATATCAGTTTAGATGACATCTATTTTAGGCCATAATATCACCCTACCTTCGACTTCACCAAGCATTTTAGAATTTGGGTGAGCATATGGCAATGGATGATGCTTCCACTTGTGGAGTACAAGTCTCAAGTTCACATGAACCACATCATCTGGTACTCGAGTGCCATGAAACATGTCCCCTAGAAGGGGTGGGTAAGCCTCAGTCTCTGCAATGATATCTTTTCTTTTTAGACGGTATGGCTTCAACCCCTAAAAATTTATGTAAAGTATGTTATATACATGTGAGAGCTCATTACACTAAACGAGATCACTCAAAAGATAAAGCACAATCGATCACTAATTAATCACATACCCTAAAATATGGGTAAATTAAAAATGATTTCAACATCAACACCCGCTCAGAAACATTTGCATAAGAGCCCAACATCTTTCTTATATCCATACTATGCCAAGAATTTGATAAAAATATTTCTATCGCCTTAGCCACAACATATATACATAGGAGAATAGTATTTGTATATGCCACATAACAAACATTAACATGCTAAAAAAATTTCAGTTCATTTGAAACACCATATTCAAACTTTTTCTGCCAGGACCAGAGAGTACATGGATGACTCTAGGACACACTAGACAACTAATCAACTTTCTCAATGATTCATTATTATATCTCCACTTTGTTGCCACATATTTGTTTTTGTCACTTCCGATTACCTAAAAAAAGTGTGGTGAACCACAAGGGTGAGATCCAATCCCAGTAAGAGATATAACCTCCAACAACGTTTATTGATTACAACATTTTTAAGTAATTAAATAGTAAAGAAGTTTAATTAGATATAAAAAATAAGATCAACAATACTCATGATTAACAAAATACATAAAAGAGCAGATAATAACTATCATCATTAGCCAGAATGTCATCCTTTATCTTTTTGGCAATATAAGCAATTCAGTAGTGTATGCATATCTAGCATCATGAGCAAGTCTAGTAACATAGCATAGCTAACAACATGAGCATGTCTAATTTATTGAACATATCAACATCATAAAAAGAGCTAACAACATAAGAATAACTATATGTATAAGCATGATTAGTAGTATATGCATCTCTAGTTACAAAGGCATGGCTAGCATGCTAAACATAAATAACAGCATGAGATAGCTAGCATCATTACTATAATTAAGAGTAGCAGTGTAGTTATCAACACAAGCATATCTATTGTATGTACGCATCTACAATCTTAAGAATATCCACAACCTAAGTATATCTACTATCTCTTAATTGCATTAAGCATCATATTTATGTAAAGATAACAAACAAGGGTTATCATCCAATGTGAAATGTTGTGTATAACCCTAAAAACAAATATAATACACAGCAATATTACATCTTTTATTACACCTTGGGGAATTTGAACATTCAAAGTCGAACCGACCCCTACGAAGGGCTATTGAGTTCCATACAAGATCTAGGGGTGCTGGTATCCTAATATCTCTCCCCCTTAGTCAGTATGAGTAAAACGCAGTGACATATCAGTCAAAGCTGCCACCACAGTGACATATAGTCAAGTTGTTAACTACTAGTCCACCCTTGGTACATGTCACGACACTAGAAACCCAGGTATTCAAACCCAATGATTGAGGTACAACTGTAGTTGTCCTCTAATCACATCATGTTATAATCATCGAGACACAACCACATCCATTCTCAATCACATCATATGTATGAGACAAGACCATAGACAACCTCCACAATCTACATTGTGGATGACAAAGATATAACCTCAACCTTCCACCCCCACATACTCAACATTATGCACTTTGAGTTTCCCTTTGGAATACCCGTTTCACCATCCAACAAGTTCTGAGACTAAAGATGGTTCTACGACACAGGGCACTACATGATTAGAGTTCCACTTGATTAGTTATGCCAATTGGGTGAATTAAGGATACATCAAACAAGTGGACATACAAACCCTAATTCACTTCTAGCAAGCATATAAATATCAAAACTTGAAAAGATATAAAACGTGTGAAACATAATTTCTCATCTTATCATCACATGGTACTATTCACTTGCCATTCATGAGACCATACTAGTCATCATACTATCACAAGATATACATCCTTTTTACAATATCACAGGGTATCAACCCTTATCAACATAAGAGTATTACACCTCATTCAGGGCTAACCCATGGCCAAAGGTCATTAAGACCATCATACTATCACATGATATAAATCCTTTTCACAACATTACAGGGTATCAACCCTTATCAACACAAGAAGATTACAGCTCATTCAGGGCTCAACCATGCCCAAAGGTCATTAAGACCAACATATTATTCCCTGCAAGATCATCATAATCTTTGCATGCCTTATAACAAGTCTCAGCAACATCACTTACATATAATACACTGGATCAACATAATATTGCATTAACAAGCTAGGAGATATTCATAAACAATCATAACAGGGTTATATTAATTGTTAAGAACATTCCTTTATTACATCAACATGCAAGGAATCTAGATATGATTAACCCTCGTCATATTCATAATGCACATGTTTAGCATAAGAAAGTATCAACCATGAAGCTATGATAACCACCAATTAACATATTAAGGTTATGATCATATTAAGGAGGTTATTCCACCATCATTCCATCATATAAGAATGTTAAACATGAATACTCATCTTTATCTATTTGCATTAGAGTTAGGTTCAACATGATAAATTATATCAATGTTACTTATTAGCACTTATACCCAAATCCTAACTCATGACATCCCCATTGGATCATGGATGCATAAGGTGAAGCATCACCATCACATTCCATAGTATTCTCAAGTATGAACCCACACATAAATCAGGATGTAACCATCGGGTTATAGCATACTAGGGTTTCAACAATAATAAGAGAGTACCCCATGATGGAATTATTCATTCAAGGACTGTGCATACCCAAGTATCATCATTTAGTTATATTAAAGCAAGGTATAACAAGCTATACCTCATTAGGGTTACATACCCACACAATATGGTTATCATCCCTTCTATATATATGAGTGAATAGGTAAGACTACCTTATTAAGGGTCGCCCTCCATTTGTTCCATCATCATTCAACCCATATCACCATACCACAATGTCACCCAGTACCATTGGATGTTTAAAACGTAAGACCATTATCTATTTACATAATTAAACACCTTGTATAAACCACCAATGAAGTCCTTGATTTGTTCTCTATAAAAAGTCACCATATAACCCTAGACATCCCTTGATTAACTACACAAAAAGTTCCATTGAGAGTAGGGTAAAACCCTCAATCGACTGCACATTTAAAACAAGCCATCCATTGTCAACAAGTAAGCTCCTTAAGTTGATCATATAAAGGAAACCCTTTAAATCACATTATTAGGACAAACATATTATATTAGTGATCATTCCACTTTATTGGAGGAATAAACATTAGATCTTGACCATTGGGTCTAGTTCATATGTTAAATCCATCAATTATAGTATAGGTCTGACCATTGCATCAAGTGACCCAAGAAACCATTGGTCTAAGGCTTAATTTATGCTACAACTACAATGCATTTATTCTACAACTACAATGCTTAACTCAAAATAGGTTGTAGAGACCTGATCCACCATAATTAGTGACCATTAAATCACCATAGGTTGTTAGATCAACACTATATTTATTAATCAGCATCAAATATTAAGCTAATTGTAGGGTTTTAGGGGAGACAGAGAAGGCAGCGGAAACACAATTTTTCTTCTCCCAAGCCCATAATAAGGAACCGCGTCAATGTCTATACAATAGGAAGGATGGTTTGTGGAGGCATACCTTGTCCCGAGGCTTGCTCGGCGATGATACCTTGCGGCTTATGTGGTCTTCATTTCCAGTCTTGGACGGTGTCTGTGCAACTCCTGGTCTCACCGGGACTGTCGGGATTGACAGCTGTCCTCCGAGCGGCAGAAGTCTCCCACCTCTACAGTCGTCCACACAGACTGCCTAGAACTCCGATCTCCTTGTCCCACAAGGAATCAGAAGGAGTCATACCCTCCTTTCAGCGTACTAGTCACCGGCACACTCTCCTGCAACCAGTTGCCTTTCTACAGTTATCTTTCCCTTGCTGTGCCTCCTTTATCAGGTAGCAGTGGCTCGGGCTCTCTTGGTTACCAAAACCAGAGAGAACGACAACTTTACAATGCAACTGGTATTCTGAGTTGTACTTTGAGAAGCCCCCAATACCCCTATATATAGGAGGATTATGGGACAAGGTTCTCTACCCCAGGCAATGCGGGACTAAACAGGAGTAGAAGGGTTTGAGATTTTCAATAAAAACAACCAACTGCGTCACCTAAACCGATCGTTTCAACCTTGAAACGGTCGTTTGATGACCTGAGCCGATCGATTCACACCTGAACCAATCGTTTGGAGCACCTAAGCCAATCGGTTCACATCTGAGCCGATTAGTTCATGGTCCTGGTCAAACTGAAATTGACTTTCATATTTGTTTTCGATTAATCATATATTAATCCTTATTCAAATTGAATTTGTACAAGTGAAACAATTGTATTTGCAAAATCGACTTTCCAAACGATCTCCGTTGGTCACATGAGCCGACCGGTTCAACAATTGAGCCAATCGGTTCATCTCATGAGCCGATCGGTTGGAAGTGCAGATTGTGCAAAATCAGTCAATCACAGTTTCAATCAATTTGTTACTCTAATCAATTGGTCCAACACCTTGAACACTATGATTTTGAGCTATCAATCAACTGAGTGTTTAATTGAACTACTATACTCCTTTAGTAATCAATCTAAACATCATTTGTGGAAAAACTCCTCTTCCAGGTTAAATCCTACGTGTGTGACCCTGCATGCCCATTTCATGTTGGCAGTGAAAGTCCATAACACTTATGACTTCACAAGCAAAGAGCAGTTCCTAGTCGCACATCAGTGCTACCCAAGTGAAATAGAAAGTTGGAGAACAACTTTCAATCCTACAATCCATGAATGGTGTTACAGCGAATGTATAATTCCTTTATCACTATTGTCCTGAATGAACTCAAGGCATGGTACAGTCATCCTTTCAATGTTCATCCATTTCCTTGATCTCAGAGCAGACTAGGTGAGATGTCTGTAACATCAATATCTCATATTGATTCACATATGCATGCACATGCCTGTCTCAATCCTACTCATCAAGTGGCCATGGACATTAAACTCCCTTAAGAGGGACAAATCCCACATCTATCACTCACCCCTCAAAAGCCCCATGTGTCAAAGTCACCCAATCGTCACCTTTATAACAACCCATGTTTCAGGACTGCGTTTGGTGATGTCAAAGCGTACCCAACGACATGTGTTGAGTGTAGTGATTTCAAGTCGAAGAATCACATTCACCACCATCACTGTGAGAGCTGGTTGTGACTACCAAATCATGGTTCCATGTGTCACTCTCATGATGGGTCTGTCCGGTACACTTGTTCTCTAACAAGTACCTATGTGCTTGGTTTGATATCACTATATCATGACTAATGAGATTCTGTCATCAACCAACACACAATCTAGTCTTTAGTGTTATTGATGTGTATGGTTATTTCCACAATAACAACTGACTAGGGACTAACCAAGAATGTATACTCTTAACATCTGTATGATCTCATTGTTCAGGTCCTCAACCCAAAAGCATATGTCATTGAGTAAAATAATTCTTTAGACATCTACCATGTAACACTATCATCTCAGAAACAGTTAAAACATATAGATCAGAAATTGCCTTTATTATTATTCAAATCATTTACAGAGTATCCCATTACAATCATCTCATGAATTACACTATGGGAATACATACCAACAGACTCCCACTTGCACTTAGAGCTAGTCACCTAGGAACCTCAGTCCTTGTGACCTAGCATGACCATCATGCTTCTGCTGAGAAAGGGCCTTAGTCAGTGGATCAGCTATGTTGTCTTCAGTTGGTACTTTGCAAATCTTCACATCTCCTCGCTGTATGATCTCTCGTATGAGATGGAAGCGCCGCTGTATGTGCTTGGACTGCTGATGTGATATGGGCTCCTTAGCTTGAGCAATAGCTCCATTATTGTCACAATAAAGCTCAATTGCATCACAGCTACTGGGAACTACACCAAGTTCACAGATGAACTTCCTCATCCACACAACTTCCTTTGCTGCATGTGAAGCAACAATATACTCGACCTCTGTAGTAGAATCGGCAACTGTTTCTTGCTTGGAACTCTTCCAGCTCACAACTCCATTATTTAGGCAAAACACAAATCCTAATTGTGATCTGTAATCATCTTTTTTAGTTTGGAAGCTCGCATCGGTGTAGCCGTTTACAACCAGTTCTTCCTCACCGCCATATACAAGGAACTGATCCTTAGTCCTTCACAAGTACTTGATGATGTTCTTTACAGCTGTCCAATGAGCATCCTCGGGATCTGACTGATACCTGCTCATTATGCTGAGGGCATATGAGACATCTGGGTGTGTCCACAACATAGCGTACATGATGGATCTGATGGCTGATGCATATGGGATCCCATTCATACGCTCCCTCTCTTCAAAAGATTAGGGACATTGAGCTCTAGAGACGGTGACTCCATGTAGCATGTGGATGTTGCCTCTCTTTGAGTTCTCCATGCTGACCGCTTCAGCACTTTGTCAATGTACGTGCTTTGACTTAGTCCGAGAAGCCTTTTAGATCTATCTCTATAGATCTTAATTCCTAGAATGTAGGATGCTTCTCCTAAGTCCTTCATTGAGAAAGTATTCCCAAGCCAAGTCTTTACCTTCTCTAAGACTGAGACATCATTCCCCATCAATAATATGTCATCCACATACAATATGAGGAATGTGGTCATGCTCCCACTAACCTTCTGGTACACATATGGTTCATCTTCATTTTGAATAAAGCCAAACACTTTGACTTCCTCATCAAATCAAAGATTCCAACTCCGAGATGCTTGCTTCAATCCATAGATTGACCTTTGTAGCTTACAGACTTTATTGGCATTCTTTGGATCTATAAAACCTTCAGGTTGTGTCATGTACACATCCTCATTTATATTCCCATTAAGGAATGTGGTTTTAACATCCATTTGACAAATTTCATAGTCATAGTAAGCCACAATAGCAAGCATAATCCTAATGGACTTAATCATGGCAACTGGAGAAAAGGTTTCATCATAGTCAACACCTTGAACTTGTCGGAAACCCTTTGCAACCAATCTGCCTTTATAAGTTTGCACATTTCCATCCATGTTGGTCTTCTTCTTGAAGACCCACTTGCACCTTATGGGTTTTACCCCTTCAGGTGGTTCCACCAAAGTCCATACTTTTTTGGAGTACATGGATTCCATCTCGGATTTCATGGCCTCAAGCCATTTCTCAGAATCTGGTCCCTCCATAGCCTCTAGACAGGTAGTTGGATCATCATCTATGATCAACTCACTGCCTTCCTAAGTCACAAGGTATCCAAACCTCTCAGGTTCAAGGTGTGTCCTACTAGATCTATGAGGTCCTTGTGTTACTTGAGGAGACTGAGATTCCACAACACCTTGTGAATCTCTATGTTCCTCTTGTACATCTACCGGTTCAATGTTTTCTTGTTGAGCTTGAACCTCTTCAAGCTCTATTTTCCTCCCACTATTTTCTTTGGAAATAAATTCCTTTTCTAGGAACACAACTGTCCTGGCAACAAACACTTTGTTGTTAGTAGGGTGGTATAAATAGTATCCCCTCATTTCCTTGGGGTATCCACCAAAATAACATTTATCGGACTTGAGTTCAAGCTTATCAGGAAACATTTTCCAGACGTAAGCCTCACAAACCCAAATCTTCATAAAAGACAAATCGAGACGCTTCCCGTTCCATATCTCATATGGTGTCTTTTGAACTGATTTAGATGGTACTCAGTTAAGTGTAAACGCAGCGGTTTTAAGAGCATAACCCCAGAAGGAAATCGGAAGATTAGCAAAACTCATCATTGATTGCACCATATCTAGTAATGTGTGATTTCTTCTTTCAGATACACTATTATGCTGTGGTGTTCCAGGCGGAGTCCATTGTGATACAATACCACAGACTCACAGAAGGTCCTCAAACTTCTGGCTCAAGTATTCTCCACCTTGATCGAATCGAAGTGCTTTAATACTTTTACCAAGTTGGTTATGTACTTCATTCATAAAATCCTTGAACCTTTCAAGGGTTTCTGACTTATGTTTCATCAGGTACACATAGCCATACCTACTGAAGCCATCAATAAAGGTAATGAAGTATTGATACCCACCTCTGGCATTGGTTCTAAAAGACCCACATACATCAGTATGTACGAGTCCTAATAGATCACTAGCTCTCTCACCTTTGCCTGAAAAGGGAGTCTTGGTCATCTTGCCCAACAAACAAGATTCACATGTCTCTATTGATTCATAATCAAAAGAGTCTATATAACCATCTTTATGGAGTCTAGAAATGCGCTTCTCATTTATGTGCCCTAGACGACAATGCCAAAGATACATTTTGTTTGAGTTGTTGAGTTTTTGCCTTTTGGCGTTTATGTTGTGTACACTTGTCTCTAGATCTATCAAGTATAGACCATATGACATTGGAGCACTGCCATAAAAGATCCCATCTTTTGAAATGGAACACTTTCCATTCTTAATAAGAAATTCAAAACCATCCTTGTCCAAACAAGAGTCGAAAATGATATTCCTATTTATGGCAGGTACATAATAGCAATTCTTCAACTCTATTATTAACCCACTATGTAGAGTTAACTCATAGGTTCCTACGACACATGCGACAACTCTTGCCCCATTGGCAACACATAGTTCAACCTCGCCTTTCTCCAAAGGCCTACTTCTTTTAAGATCCTTCACATTTGAACAAATGTGAGATCCACATCCAGTATCAAGTACCCATGACAAAGAAGTAGTAAAGTTAATCTCTATCATGTATACACCAGAAGTAGAGATCTCTATCTCTCACTTCTTCTTCCATTGTTCCCTCCATCCTCCCCATGTTTTCAGCACAGAAGATTTTGACATTGGTTTGGCTAGAGAACCCTTCTCTCCCTCACCTTTGTCCTGAGACTCTGTTCCATTGATCTCCATCAATGAACTATCCATCTTCTTAAGTGCACATAGAGTGGACTCAAAGGCTACCGGTGTATCTGGATTGTGCAGAACACTTCTCACAATCCTCAACCAGTTATGGAATTTATTCTCAATTAATTTACCCATTTTAAAAGATGATTCTTTTGCCATTCTACAAGAGAAAATTGCATTTGTCAAAACTCCTTTTAATTTGATTTTTTTGAATAAAATTTGACATTACTTAATTAGGCATTTAATTAGTTACCACTCCTAATATTTTGATTCAAATTGACAGCCCTCACCATCAATTCGGAAGATTGCAGTGTACAATCTTGAAGTGGGTTAAGATCCTGAAATCCTCTGAGTCATGGACCAGCTAGGGCTGTCACCCACAACCCTGATCTTCCAAGTAGGCAACTCTTGCCAATTGCATCATATGCAACTCTTGAAAGATGTCATGCACAACTCCTTGCCATGATCACCTCCATGCCTCAAGGTGCTAGATCCTATCTAGGTCACCTTGTTAAGTCTGACCCAAAGCCAACACGATGAATATGCACCCTGCTAGGGTAGACCCACATATCCATCCTTCACTCTTCCATGAGATAGATGGTGTACCACGCTAGGGTGTGCCCACACTTGGCCGATCAAGCTTTTCACGTGTGTCGCATTTGGAAGGCATCTAAAACTTTAATATTTAATGAGGGATTTGGTTTTATAGGTACATATACATATCCAATCACCACAATATAGTAAAGATCATATACATGCTATATCCCACAGAAAACATGCGAAATGATAAAAGCAATGATTATGGCCATCCTAATGTGATTCCTCAAGCCAAGAGGAATCACGATCATCTAGGTCCACATCACATGCAACCTGTACAAGATGAACTCTGTGCTTTGCCTTTCTGGGTTTGATCAACTCATCTCCATGATTGATCTGCTTGCCATCAGGTTGGTCGGTTGGGTGCCACCAGCCGATCGACTGGCACCTCCAGCCGATCGGTTCAGTGGTCATCGTGCATCTCCTCAAGTCACCACCCGCTCGTCTCGCTCCTCAAACCGGTCATCAAGATGTCCGTCATTCTTTGACATAACAGGAAATAAAATTCTATCCTATTTTACATATGAAAAAGGAAACCTCGAGTTACATTCGGGGGGAGCAAAGGTAGGAAAGAAATCTCGAGTTATCTCAAGTTACATTAGGAATAGGAGATAGGGAATTGGTGCATAGACTGAGATGCAAGAAACCACATACAACCAAGCACACATACATAGGGTTTATTGGCCATAAGCATGCTATACATCCACCACAAAACTCGTTTAAGGGCGAAGCGTATCGAGTGCATTAATATTACATATCATATATGTATATTGGGATTTGTGGATTTAAGATTGGACATGCATAAAGCCAATTTTATTTGCATCGTATGAAATGAATAAAGGTGACAAACCAAAATCGATCATATCGATAATCCTAAAGTATAGAGTAGTTGATGTGGCACTGATACCACTGTAGGGTTTTAGCAGAGACAGAGAAGCCATCAGAAACAAAAAATTGCTTCTCATAAACCCAAAATAAGGAATTGCATCAATGTCTATACAAAAATAAGGATGGTTCATGGAGGCGGACCTTGTCCCGAGGCTTGCTCGGTGACGATACCTTGCAGCTTGCACAGTCTTCATTTCCAGTCTTAGACGGTGTCTATGCAGCTCCCGATCTCACCGAGACTGTCGAGATTGACAATTGTCCTCTGAGCGGAAGAAGTCTCCCGCCTCTGCGGTCATCCACACAGACTGCCTGGAACTCCGATCTCCTTGTCCCATAAGGAATTGGAAGGAGTAGTACCCTCCTGTCGGCATACTAGTCACCGACACACTCTCCTGCAACCAATTGCCTTTCTGCAGTTGTCTTTCCCTTGCTGTGCCTCCCTTATCGGGTAGCACTTTCTTGGGCTCTCTCAGTTACCAAAACTAGATAGAATGACAACTTTGCAGAGCAACTAGTGTTCTAAGTTGTACTTTGAGAAGCCCCCAATACCCCTATATATATAGGAGGATCATGGGACATGGTTCTCTACCACGAGCAATGCGAGACTAAACAGGAGTAGAAGGGTTCAAGATTTTCCACAAAAACAACCAACTACGTCACCTGAACCAATCGTTTCAACCTTGAAACGGTCATTTGGTGACCTAAGCTGATTGGTTCACACCCGAACCGATCGTTTGGAGCACCTGAGCCGATCAATTCACTTCTGAGCCGATCGGTTTGTGGTCCTGGTGTTGGTGTGTATGCCCTGAGAGCCAATCATGGGATGATTGGTGGGATACATTAAGATTGATTTGATAAACATCAAAGGCAAGCTTCCAATTCTTTCTGCTTCTGTCATATAAGATAGTGATAGAACAGATTGAATGTCTAGAGAATGACAGTACTCAATGACGTATGCCTTCAGGTTGAGGACCTGAATGATGAGATCATACGAATGCTAAGAGTTTGTAAATTCTTGTTATGTCCCTAGTCGGATGTCATTGTGGAAGGTAGATAGACAACAATGACACACAAGACTAGATTGTGGTGTTGGTTGATGATAGAATCTCATTAGTCATGATATAGAGATATCAAACCAAACACATAGGTACTTGTTAGAGAACAAGTGTACCAGACAGACCCACCGTGAGTTTGACACATGGAACCATGACATGGTAGTCACAGTCAGTACTCACAGTGATGGTGGTGAGTGTGATTCTTTGACCTGAAATCACTACACTCAACACATGTCGTTGGGCACACTTTGACATCATCAAACGCAGTCCTGAAACATGGGTTGTTATAAAGGTGATGATTGGGTGGCTTTGACACATGGGGCTTTTGAGGGGTGAGTGATAGATATGGGATTTGTCCCTCCTGAGGGAGTTTGATATCCAAGGCCACTTGATGAGTAGGATTGAAATAGGCGTGTGCACACATGTGTGAATCAGTATGTGATATTGATGTCATACATATCTCTTCCAATCTACTCTAAGATCAAGAAAGTGAATGAACGTTGATAGGATGACTGTTCCATGCCTCGAGTTCATTCGGGATATCAGCGACAAAGGAATTATACATTCACTGTAACACCATTCATGGATTGTAGGATTGAAAGTTGTTCTCCAACTTTCTACTTTCACTTGGGTAGCACTGATGTGTGACTAGGCACCGCTTGCTTGTGAAGTCATAAGTGTTATGGACTTTCACTGCCAACGTGAAATGGACCTGCAGGGTCACACACATAGGATTTAACCTGGAAGAGGAGTTTTGTCCACAAGCAATGTTTAGATTGATTACTAAAGGAGTTTTGTAGTTCAATTAAACACTCAGTCAATTGATAGCTCAATATCATAATGTTCAAGGTGTTGGACACATTGATTGGAGTATTGGATTGATTGAAATCACAATTGACTAATTCTGCACAACCTGTACTCCCAACCGATCGGTTCATGTGATGAACCGGTCGGCTGAGCTTGGTGAACCAGTCGGCTCAAGTGTTGAGCTGATCGGATCAATATCAGGGTGAACCGATTGCTTCAAGTGTTGAAACGATCGATTCAACTGGTACAACCGAGCAACTTGGGAAAATAGGATTGGTGAGAATTTTCCTTTCATTTCAATTGCCCAATTTGATTGGGAAATAGGATTGGTATTCTATACCAATTAGAAACAAAAGAAGGAAGTCAATTGGGAACCGACCAGGACCACCAACCGACCGGTTCACTTGTGAACCGACCGGTTGAGGTGTCCCAACCGACCGGTTCACTTGTGAACCAACCAGTTCAGGTCCCCAACCGAACGTTTCACTTGTGAAACGATCTATTCAGGTTGCGAGTTGGTTGCTTTTGTTGAAAATCTCAAACCCTTCTACTCCTGTTTTTAGTCCCGCATTGCTCGGGGTAGAGAACCCTGTCCCATGAACCTCCTATATATATAGGGGTATTGGGGGCTTCTCAAAGTAAAAAACTCAATGCAACCAGTTGCTCTGCAAAGTTGTCATTCTCTCTGGTTTTGGTAACCGACAGAGAGCCCGAGCAAGTGCTACCCGTAAAGGGAGGCGCAGCAAGGGAAAGACAACTGCAGTTGCAACTGGGAGCAGGAGAGTGTGTTGGCGACTAGTACGTCAACTAGAGGGTGCGAGTCCTTCCAATTCCTTGTGGGACAAGGAGTGTAGAGTTCTAGGTGTTCCGTGTGGACTACTTCAGAGGCGGGAGGTTTCTGCCGCTCAGGAGGACAACTGTCAACCTCGAGAGTCCCGGTGAGAGGAGGAGTCGTCAGTCCCGGTGTGACCAGGAGCTGCACAGACACCATCCAAGACCGGAGGTGAAGACCGCGCAAGGCGTGAGGTATTGTCGCCGAGCAAGCCTCGAGACAAGGTATGATTCCACAAACCATCCTTTCCTATTATATAGACATTGACGCGTTTCATTGTTCCGGGTTTGGGGGAGAAAATGTTTGTTTCCGCTGCCTTCTCTGCCTCCCCTAAAACCCAACAGTGGTATCAGAGCCTGGTCAACTGCTCTATATTATAGGAATATCGATATGATCGATTTTGGTTTGTCGCCTTTATTTATTGCATACGATGCGAATAAAATTGGCTTTATGGATGTCCAATCCTAAATCCACAAATCCCAAATTACATATATTATATTTATTATTAATGCACTCGATACACGTCTCCCTTAAACGAGTTTTGTGGTGGATGTATAGCATGTTTATGGCCAATAAACCCTATCTGTGTATGGTTGTATGTGGTTGCTTGCGTCTCGGTCTGCGCACTGATCTTCCTTCTCCTATTCCTGATGTAACTCGAAATAATTCGAGATTCTTTCCTACCTTTGCTCCCCCCGAATGTAACTCGGGGTTTTCCCTTTTAAGCAATGTAAAATTAGGATAGATTTTATTTCCTGTTATGTCAAAGAACGAAGGACATCCAGACGATAGCTGAGACGATCGGTTCAAGATGTGAACTGATCGGTTGACGTTCCAGACGATCAGTTCAAGGAGTGAACCGATCGGTTGATGACCGGTTCGAGGAGCGAGACGAGTGGGTGGCGGCCATGATGAGATGCATGATGACCGGGCGAATCGATCGGTTGGAGGAGCCAACCAATCGGATGGTGGCACCCAGACGACCGGGCCAGAACGAGCAAGTCAATCATGTGATGAGTTGATCTACTCCGAAGGCAAAGCACATAGTTCATCTTGTACAGGTTGCATGTGATGGAGACCTAGATGACCGTGATTCCTCTTGGCTCGAGGAATCACATTAGGATGGCCATAATCATCGCTTTTATCGTTTTGCATGTTTTCTATGGGATATAACATGTATATGATACGTACTATGTATTGTGGTGATTGGATATGTGTATGTATATAAAAACCAAATCCCTCATTAAATATTAAGTTTTAGATGCCTTCCAAATGCGACACATGTGAAAATCTTGATCGACCATGTGTGGGCACGCCCAAGCGTGGTGCACCGTCTATCTCGTGGAAGCGTGAAGGATGAATGTGTGGGTCTGCCCAAGCAGGGTGCATATTCATCGTGTTGGCTTTGGGTCAGACTTAACAAGGTGACCTAGATAGGATCTAGCACCTTGAGGCATGGAGATGCTCATGGCAAGGAGTTGCATATGTCATCTTATCAAGAGTTGCATATGATGCAATTGGCAAGTGTTGCCTACCTGAGAGATCTAAGTTGTGGGTGACAGCCCAAGCTGGTCCATGACTTAGAGGATTTCAAGATCTTGCCCACTAGAAGGTTGTACGCTGCAATCTTCCGAATTGATGGTGAGGGCTATCAATTTGAAGTAAAATAGTGGGAGCGACAATTAATTAAAGGCCTAATTATATCGTCAATTTTTCAAATCAATCAAATAAGTCAAAAATGAGTTTTTGGACTAAAATTGCATACTTTCCTTTTGTAGTACAAATGGAAACAAACAACAATCACTTTTCTTTGCGATCAGTACTTGAAAAGGACAAGCTAAATGGGACAAACTTCCACGACTGATATCAGACATTGAGAATTGTTCTCACTCAAGAGCGTAAGCTCTATGTCCTGGATACTCCAATTCCAGAGGAACCCACTCCTAATGCACCAAAGATAGAAAGGGATGCTTACAAAAAGCATTCTGATGATGCCATTGATGCAAAGTGCTTGATGTTGTGTTCTATGAACCATGAGTTGCAGAGACAACATGAGAACATGGGTGTCATTGAGATGATTCATCATCTCAGGAACATGTATGAAGATCAGGCACAGTTAGAGAGATACAATGTCTCAAGGGCGTTGTTCAAGTGCGTCATGACAGAAGGAGATCCAGTTGGCCCTCACCCACTCAAGATGATTGGGTATGTGGAGAACCTGCAAAGACTGGGATTTCCACTGAGCCAAGAGTTGGCTACTGACGTGATACTGCAATCGTTGCCAGAATCCTACAATCAGTTTGTGATGAACTACAACATGAACAACTTTGATAGGCCACTGTCAGAGTTGTTGGGCATGTTGAGGACAGCCGAGATACAGATGAAGAAGGACAAGCCTAAGTATGTGATGGTGATCACGAACAAGAAAGGCAAGTCCAAGCGCAAGGGAAAGGGCAAAGCTAAGAAAGGTTATGATGCTAGCCAAGAGCCCAAGACATCTTCAGCTCTCAAGGCCAAGGGAGGCGTGACCAAGAAAGGAAATTGCCACCATTGTCAAAAGCCAAGACATTGGAAAAAGGAATTGTCCTCTCTATCTGGAAGAACAAAAGAAGAAGGAGGCGACTGACATCTCTACTTAAAGGTGTCATGAAAGTAAACTTGTAACACTTTTTGAGGTATATGATACCAAGATGTAAAGTGTAAAGCACTCATTATTGGGGCAAGTGTTTCCGCCATAGATAGGAGTACTTTAGTTTATTTTCAGCCTATAAGGCATGTAATACAGTTATGAACTGCTATTTCATATTTGCCAATAGATAGAAATACTTTATTTTTGCATATTGTGCGACAATGATGGCAATTAATAAAGTTGAGTTTTCAATCTTAAAGATATGATCTTTGTGGAAATGCCTTATTTATCTTGTGGTATTTGATATGCATAAGATAAAATGATACCTAAAAGTTATAGATAACTCAAACAATCAAATTAGCATCAATCATGAGAAATTCATTTCTAGTTTCCATGTGATGGATAAATCTAGACTCTTTTGGTTAGAGAACCAGTAAGAGACATGAATATCTTGGACATGATTAATCAATCTTATCTAAAAGTAGTGGGAGAATGATTATCCTATTAGGTATAATACATGTGATGTATTTGCATACCTATTGGAACAAATACTAATACTTCAAATGGTGGTTAGAGAAATACCAATATGAATATCTTGAAGTGTTCAAGATTATCATAAATGAAGTGCAAATTTGGTAAAGTGCTAATTCTTGATGAGATCAATGAATGAAATACTTAAACCAAGTGTTTGAGATCCTTATGAGTGATTATGATAGTGTATCATAGTGAACTCATGATTAAGGCATGGTGATGTCTAAATCAAGAAGGAATCATACTCTAAGGAGTTAGAGAATGATTATCAAATAACTGAATTCTTCTTAAATAAAGAATACACTTCACTAATAAAGGACATTAAGAATCACAAGGAGTTGTGAGTTCTTATATCCTTTACAGATACACCTCAATTATCTATGTGATGAGTTGTTCATGTGATGAGTCAACTATCTAGATGAATATGAGGAACCAAATTTTGAGTTATGGTTTATGACCATTACATCCTAAATGACATCCATGTGAACCATAAGGTATGACCTTGATGGTAGCACTCATTGGATCAAATCCATAAGTGCAAATGAGTCTTAAGTGTTAAGACACATGGATAAGATTTTGAGAAAGATGATGCTTGTTGCAACTTAATGACTAAGACATTTGGCATATGGATACTAAAACCGCATTCCTATGAGGAATAAAACAAGGATGTGTACGTGACACAACCTATAAGGTTTATGAATCCATTAATGCAAATGAAGTCTATAAGTTACAATGGACTAATCGATGTGATTGATTGAGTACAAGAAACTCAGAATTGGATCTTTACTTTGATAATATAGTCAAAGGGTTTGACTGATATGTCAAAGATAAAGAAGGGATCTGTGATTTAGTGGGAGCGTGTTCACATTCCACATGTTGATGTGAAATGGAAATGTTCTAGAATGGAAATCCAAAAGTGGAAATTATCTTTAAGGAAGATAGAGATGTTTCCTATGTGATAGGAATAGAGATCTATAGAGATAGTTCTCGAAAACCTCTTGACCTGTAATGAGAAAGCATACATTGGAAATTTGTACTGAAGGGTTCAGTATGCATAGATTCAGTGGGAGAAAACTTGTCCATGTTACATGGAGTTAGTATCCCAAGGCCAAGTGTTCAATTCTTATGAAGAATGGAAACACTAAGAATAGATATGGATCTATCATGTATGTAATCATCCCATTATCTTACATGTATCGACATGGCAAGAACAAAATGCATTCATCATCTTGTATGTAGGACATGGCAATATGATGTGCTCATCTTGATAGCTCGTATGTGAGACATGACGAGTGGATGTCTATCTACTTCCAGAAAGGGTTACTGGAATACCATGAGAACGTGATAAGTACTTGAGAAGTGCTGTTTCTATGGAGATAAGGAAGAGTTCAATGTAAAGAGTTACATTGATGCGAACTTCTAGAAGGATAGAAAATTAATCACAAAATATATATAGGATATATAAAAGTGAAAGTTTGTTGATAATTGGAAGTATTCCAATAAAGCCGTTTAAAAGGAAATGCCGAGTATCTATGTGTTAGAGAACAACAGTGGATACTATATCGATCTGGAAGTTCATGAGATGAACTTATATTCCGCTCATTGATGACAAGTATGGAATCCTTGATCATGCAATGTGGCTAAAGGTTAGCAAAGGAATAGTATATCACATATTACAACACCTCCATCTCATACGTGTGACGTACAACGAAGAGATGAGAGACATGCAATTTATACTTACTTTTGCAAGGTGTTGCCATTACTCACTATGTTAAGCACTTGAGCACAGTAACATGTGGGACATGTTTGAAGATCACTATGAATATGATTCAAGGGTGATTGGCTCGCAGTGCAAGTGAAGTCTGTTGGTGTGTATGCCCTGAGAGCCAATCATGGGATGATTGGTGGGATACATTAAGATTGATTTGATAAACATCAAAGGCAAGCTTCCAATTCTTTCTACTTCAGTCATATGAGATAGTGATAGAACAAATTGAATGTCTAGAGAATGACAGTACTCAATGACGTATGCCTTCAGGTTGAGGACCTGAACGATGAGATCATACAGATGCTAAGAGTTTGTACATTCTTGTTATGTCCCTAGTCGGATGTAATTGTGGAAGGTAGATAGACAACAATGACACACAAGACTAAATTGTGGTGTTGGTTGATGACAGAATCTCATTAGTTATGATATAGAGATATCAAACCCAACACATAGGTACTTGTTAGAGAACAAGTGTACCGGACAGACCCACCGTGAGTTTGACACATGGAACCATGACATGGTAGTCATAGTCAATACTCACAGTGATGGTGGTGAGTGTGATTCTTTGACCTGAAATCACTACACTCAACACATGTCGTTGGGCACACTTTGACATCATCAAATGCAGTCCTGAAACATGGGTTGTTATAAAGGTGATGATTGGGTGGCTTTGAAACATGGGGCTTTTGAGGGGTGAGTGATAGATATGTGATTTGTCCCTCCTGAGGGAGTTTGATATCCAAGGCCACTTGATGAGTAGGATTGAAATAGGCGTGCGCATGCATGTGTGAATCAGTATGTGATATTGATGTCATACATATCTCTTCCAATCTACTCTGAGATCAAGAAAGTGAATGAACGTTGATAGGATGACTGTTCCATGCCTCAAGTTCATCCGGGATATCAGCGACAGAGGAATTATACATTCACTGTAACACCATTCATGGATTGTAGGATTGAAAGTTGTTCTCCAACTTTATACTTTCACTTGGGTAGCACTGATGTGTGACTAGGCACCACTCTTTGCTTGTGAAGTCATAAGTGTTATGGACTTTCACTGCCAACGTGAAATGGACCTGCAGGGTCACACACATAGGATTTATCCTGGAAGAGGAGTTTTGACCACAAGCAATGTTTAGATTGATTACTAAAGGAGTTTAGTAGTTCAATTAAACACTCAGTCAATTGATAGCTCAATATCATAATGTTCAAGGTGTTGGACATATTGATTGGAGTATCAGATTGATTGAAATCACAATTGACTGATTTTGCACAACCTGTACTCCCAACTGATCGGTTCATGTAATGAACCGGTCGGCTGAGCTTGGTGAACCGGTCGGCTCAAGTGTTGAGCCGATCGGCTCAAGATCAGGGTGAACCGATTACTTCAAGTGTTGAAACGATCGATTCAACTGGTGCAACCGAGAAACTTGGGAAAATAGGATTGGTGAGAATTTTCCTTTCGTTTCAATTGCCCAATTTGATTGGGAAATAGGATTGGTATTCGATACCAATTAGAAACAAAAGAAGGAAGTCAATCGGGAACCAACCAGGACCTCCAACCGATCGGTTCACTTGTGAACCGACCAGTTGAGGTGTCCCAACGGACCGGTTCACTTGTGAACCAACCGGTTCAGGTCCCCAACCGACCGTTTCACTTGTGAAACGATCGGTTCAGGTTGCGAGTTGGTTGCTTTTGTGGAAAATCTCGAACCCTTCTACTCCTGTTTTTAGTCCCGCATTGCTCAAGATAGAGAACCCTATCCCATGACCCTCCTATATATATAGGGGTATTGGGGGCTTCTCAAAGTAAAAAACTCAGTGCAACCAGTTGCTCTGCAAAGTTGTCGTTCTCTCTGGTTTTGGTAACCGAGAGAGAGCCCGAGCAAGTGCTACCCGCAAAGGGAGGTACAACAAGGGAAAGACAACTGTAGTTGCAACTGGCAGTAGGAGAGTGTGTTGGCGACTAGTACGTCAACAGGAGGGTGCGAGTCCTTCCAACTCCTTGTGGGACAAGGAGTGTGGAGTTCCAGGTGGTCCGTGTGGACTACTTCAGAGGTGGGAGGTTTCTGCCGCTCAGGAGGACAACTTGAAAAAACACTAGAGGGGGGGTGAATAGAGTTTTAAAATAATTTTAACAATTTATTGAACTCAAACAACCACAATTGAAATTGGAAGAAGGAGACAGGTGTTTAGAGTGGTTCCAACTTTAGCAAATACTAAAGTTATCAGTCCACTACCCGGTTGCTTACCCAACCGGGATTTTGAAAGTATTTATTTTATTACCTTCTCAAGGATTTATACAAAATACAATACTTTCCTTTACACCCCTTGAATAGCCTTCACTTGAAGTAGGTGCACCAACTTGAGGTAGCCTTCTTGAAGTAACTCCAAGCTCCCCCTTGAAGTAGCCTTCCTCTCTAGAAGTAACCTCCCGTTGCACCAGCCTTCTGAAGTAGCTCAAGGTCGCCTTCTTCACCAAGAAGATCTCCACTCTCTCCAATCCGCAGCCTCCAACCTAGGAGTAGCAAGGAGAGTACAAACAGTAATAGAAACAAGAAAGGAAAAAGGAAATTACAACTTATCCTTTGTAGCCCAAGGCTTGATTTGCCTAGATCAAGCGTATAGATCTCCTAACCAAGTGTATGGACTTATGATTGCAGTGGGTAGGAGATACTAGCCTATAGGACACGAATTTTGAGCTAAGGAAGAAAGTAGCCAATTGTTACAATGCTCAAATTGCTCACAACAGATTGCAAATGTAATTGCTTGCTCAAAGAGTACTCAAGTGTGTAAAAGGTGTTTTTTAGTGTCCTATGGCTTGTCATATTTATAGGAATGGCCTATGGATGCTTAAGGACGTTCTAGACAACTTCTAGGGGTTTCTAAGTGCTTAACTAGCCGTTAGGTATAAGTTTGTTGCTTTAGCAACGACTAATTAATTTACTCTGCAGTTGCTGTCAGAGATTATCTCGGTCGAGGAATGGTCGACCGAGACACCTACTCGGTCGAAGGTTTGTCGACTGACAGACTCTCTGGATCATGTGTATTGCAATGTTTATCTCCAACTGCCAACTACCTTGTCAGTTGTGTCTAACGACTACTCTGGGTCTTTCTCGGTCGAGATGATTGTCGACTGAAAGTGTCTCGGTCGAGGAGTTAGTCGACCGAGATTGACCCTGTTTCAATCTTTTAATTTAAACCACTAAATGTGTGTATGAGTGTGCATATGTGACATTATTTGAAGGGGATGACCTATCTAAATGTGGTGTTTAGCTAGGGAAAATCTAACGCTTGATTTAAATGAAATCTAAGTACTTGTACATTATATATTTGTACAAGTTTTTACAAGGCGATTACATTTCATGAAAACATAAACATGTAAGCATATGGATTTCCTTAGTTGCTTTGTCATCCACCTTAATCCTGCACACTCAAGTAGCTCGTTAGATCAATAAGAATGAAATGTTTGTCATAATCAAAACAAAGGGATTTATGGATGTCCATTTAGCCAACAATCTCCCCCTTTTTGAAGACGACAAACATTTCCAAAATATAAATAAAGGGAATATAAAACATATGAGTTTCATACCTGAAGATTTCCTTTTGTAGCCATTTTTGTTTTTGCAAGTGAGTGCTGGCCAAGATGTTATGAAACTCATTTATATTTTTGATTTTATATTCTTTTCTCCCCCTTTGTCATTTCAAAAAGATATCCAAGTTGAATAATTTATAGTATTTCTCCCCCGTAATTTTATACTATACTCCCCCTTAGATAGATATCCCAAATAGAAGTTTGAATTCTTTGCAATAGATAGTCAATTTAGCCACAATTTTAAAGATTGCATTCTTTTTGATTTATTTTTATTTATTACTCCCCTTATTTTGTATGCTCTACTATGATAGTCTTATAATCCATATTTAGAAGATGTCTCATATGCTTTTAGAAGAATATCCATTGTAACAAGTGAAGATAACCAATTTTATTAAGAACATAGAATGTATTACAAGCATGGAAAGATAATCAAATCATATAGAGATGACCCATTTATTACAATCATTCAAAGATGTCATTACAACTAATACAACTCCAAAACTCACTGGAAAGACTTAAGAATTACATCAATGTCAGGGTCTTTCCCAAGAAACGGCTCAGCTCCATAATATCTAACCAAAGTTTGCCAATCCAGAGCACCTGTCTTGGTTAATGCATACGCTTCCAAGAAGGTAGGAACTCGATCAAATCGGAAGTTAGCAGCAATATCTTGCAGTTGCATGGATGAAAAATGAGTGTGCGTGAGATCCATAGATGGTGGAGGTGGAGTTTGATAATAGTTGTACGAAGGATTATATGGATTGAGCATGCCAGGATTTAAAGAATACGGATATTCGTCAGGTTGGTTTGGAGAAAGGGTTTGCATTCTTTGGTTTATATAAGTCATGGCATGATGGTTATAATCTAGTTGTCTACTAAGATGATATTGGGAGCCCGTAATATAAGTAAGGGTGTTTTGAATAGGATCATAGGATGGGTTAGTAGGAGGAGGAGGTGGTGGTATGTTTTGACTAGATGTCTCTCCTTCTACCCTAGCCCTTTTATGACCGAAATCAATTCCCATTTTTTCTACAATATTCTTACTTATTTTTTGTGGTCTACGCTCCCATGTATATCCCATATCCTCAATTTGTAACTTAAGACAGTGTTGAGTGATTTGGCATACAAAATCAGCATATGGTGGATATCCAGTAAACTCAAGCATGTTCTTAAGAATTATGCGGATAAAATTTGTGGGAATACGGTTTATGATGGCATAGATTAGGCACATACAAAAAATTGGAACTTCAGACTTATTGGCTCTAGGATGTATATTTGTAGAAACAATAAGATTGACAATCCTACATGCAGGTTTAAGATTTATGGCGTAGTAGGTTCCCCTATCTTCGTGACAAGTAGTATTTGATTGAAAAATGGCTCTTTTGATGTCACTAAGACTAACGGTATGGTCTCCTTGGGAAAATTGATTAAGTGGGTTTCCAGTGGTAAGGTCAAGGGTGTCTTGATATTCATCTAGGTCAATATTTAGCATGTCAAGAATATCCTCTTCAGTAAATCGAAAGCTATGCCCATTGACCATAGTATAGAAGAAGATGGTTTCATTTTCAGAATGGGAGATGAGGTTAGCATAGAATTCATTCACTACCTTGGTGGAATAGGAAGGGAAAGAAGGGTTGATGAATTCTTTCAACTTTTGCACCTCAAAAAGATCCTCCAAGTCGACGATGTTGAGGAAGTCCATAACTTCAACTGGTCTTCTTGGGAGAGGAGCTTTGGAAGAGAGCCGTAGATAGCGATCACCAGCATCTCCGTCGACGAAGGCAATGTCGTTGATGATCGTCAATGGTGGAGTAGCTTCCCTTCCTTTCCTGCCGGCGACCTTCTTCTTCCCACGAGCAGATGATGAGGCCATTGTGTTGCTTGAAGGTGGAGAAGAAGCAAGGAAGGCTTGGGGATGAGGATGCTAAAGATTTGCACAAGAATGCACTAGAGAGGACCTATGGAAGCAAGAATACGAAAGTGTGAAGAAGTGACCCGTTTTTGGTTCCTTTTATAGCAATCCAGTGACCGGGTCGGTCGACAATTTGTCGACCGAGCGTCCGCAACGGTCATATTCCAGACGCACCACTCGGTCGTCCAACGGTCGACTTGCAACGGTCGGCCGTCAACGGTAACGGTCGGATTGCAACAGTCATATCCCAACTGCTCATTCTCGGTCGAGCAATTGTCGACCGATACTGTCTCGGTCGAACAATTGTCGACTGGAAGTGTGTCCGATGTTAGGTCTGTCTAGATTCTGTTGGTCGAGAGAGGTGGGCTGACCGAGAGGTTTTTGGTCGAAGAATTCGTCGACCGACAGACTTACTGGGTACGAATTTTTTAAGCTGATTTTTAATGCAAATGATAGACTAAATTTGTAGAGCATATATATATTTTCTAAGGGAGTAATATTTTGTTTTATTATTGACAATATTGGGACAATTTTGTGATCATAAATTAATTTTGCTTTTAATCACAATAAAATGATATTCAAATAGGTATTGTGTCAAACTTATTTTAGGTCGATTTTGACTACGACCATAGCGCCCCTTGGTCAAATTTCATTTTAACCAAGAGGCAAATTTGCAGATTTTCAAATTGAATATATCGAGTATAATATCTGCATAAAATTTGATTAAGTAACAAGTTGAAGCATACTACTTAATATGATTCTTAAATGAAGGCACAATTAATATCTCAAGTCTTCAAAGATACTAATTTAGAGATTTTGTCTTATGTGTTGTAAGCAATAGCATATAACCAATAAATCATTTTGCTTTCCGAATATATCATCACGGATCCATGCATACAATTATCATTATCTATGCGTACCAAATAGTGAAAGCATATCCATGATGTAATGATAACAACATATAATGATAATTCCATCACATGATTTGTATATGGATAGACCAGAAAATACTTTAGGAAAAATCATGTGAAAATAGAAATTTTCTTTTCATTGAACTAAGCATAATTTCAGTTTAAACTTAAATCATTTAGGGAATAAACTAATATTAATATCATTTAAATTTGTAGGGATGATTTCCAAAATATATCCAGTCATCAATCACAAATAGATAGCAATTTCATCAATTTAAAAGAATTCAGCAATTTTGTAGCAGACTGGAGATCAGTGACATGCTCGGTCGACAATTTCTCGACCGATGGTCTCTCGGTCGACAGTCTTTCGACCGACAAGATTTCTGGAACTGTTAATTTCTTCCAAGTGAAACATAATTATGCAAGTTAAATTTTTAGATACTTAAATTTATTTGTTATCCCATTGTGTTGAGTTGAGATAGACATAGAAATATGCAACTAAGGTCCTTGGTCATATCTCAACTTGATTCTGTTCATTTAGTTTGGAGGTTTTGGAACCCAAACTAACTCGACATCTTTTCTCTTGTAAGGGCATGAAAAAGAATAGTGACCAAGGTGCAAACAATAATGACAACATATCGAGTCAACCTCATATCTTTTTCTATGGTTGTGTTCTGTGTTGTCCTTGGGTGAAGATGTTCCTTTAGGTACATATATAGATTGATGGGTTTGTGACTTTCTCCAACTAGGTTGTTGGTAGGATTTCCTTTTAGGCTTGTAACCTAGTCCTCTTCTCCCAATTTGATGATAGGAGTTATCTAAGATTTGATCAAGAATGCCATTATTATTTAAACTACTAACTTTTTGTTGTAACTTGGCAATCTCATCCATTCTCTTCTTGATATCTAGTTTTGCTTGGTCTAGATTAGATGACAATGAGTTTCGTTCTTTGACAATAGTGTCATAATCTATATGGGTGCAGAATATGGGTTGTTTTTGAAGATCGTTCACTTGAGTTTGAAAATTGATCTTCTCTAAAGAAAGTAGATTTCAATTTGCCGCTATAGATTTTATCTTACTATCATGATCTTCAATGATCTTTTTAAGATCTTCATTTTCGGATGTCATAGCAAGAAGCTTAGCAAGTAATTCATCATTTGCTTTATTAGATTTCTTTAATTTCTTCTTGCACTCAACATATTTAATATGTGTTTCTTCAAGACTAGCAACTAGTTCTTCTTTAGATAAATAAAAAAGACTTACCTCTTCTTCTTCTTCACTAGTTGTAGCAATAAGACAATCTTTGTGCTCATATTCCTTCTTTGATCTCCATGGGCATCTAGTTGTTGTGTGGCTTGTTCCTAAGAACCAATTGCAACATGTTGTAGTTTTGTCCAAGCAGCACCTTTTGTTGTGATTGTAATCACCATTACCCTCCATTCTTCAAGACCTGGTTAGGGTTCCTTGAAGCCTGCTCTGATACCAATTGAAAAAACACTAGAGGGGGGGTGAATAGAGTTTTAAAATAATTTTAACAATTTATTGAACTCAAACAACCACAATTGAAATTGGAAGAAGGAGACAGGTGTTTAGAGTGGTTCCAACTTTAGCAAATACTAAAGTTGTCAGTCCACTACCTGGTTGCTTACCCAACTGGGATTTTGAAAGTATTTATTTTATTACCTTCTCAAGGATTTATACAAAATACAATACTTTCCTTTACACCCCTTGAACAGCCTTCACTTGAAGTAGGTGCACCAACTTGAGGTAGCCTTCTTGAAGTAACTCCAAGCTCCCCCTTGAAGTAGCCTTCCTCTCTAGAAGTAACCTCCCGTTGCACCAGCCTTCTGAAGTAGCTCAAGGTCACCTTCTTCACCAAGAAGATCTCCACCCTCTCCAATCCACAGCCTCCAACCTAGGAGTAGCAAAGAGAGTACAAATACTAATAGAGAACAAGAAAGGAAAAAGGAAATTACAACTTATCCTTTGTAGCCCAAGGCTTGATTTGCCTAGATCAAGCGTATAGATCTCCTAACCAAGTGTATGGACTTGTGATTGCAGTGGGTAGGAGATACTAGCCTATAGGACACGAATTTTGAGCTAAGGAAGAAAGTAGCCAATTGTTACAATGCTCAAATTGCTCACAACAGATTGCAAATGTAATTGCTTGCTCAAAGAGTACTCAAGTGTGTAAAAGGTGATTTTTAGTGTCCTATGGCTTGTCCTATTTATAGGAATGGCCTATGGATGCTTAAGGACGTTCTAGACAACTTCTAGGGGTTTCTAAGTGCTTAACTAGCCGTTAGGTACAAGTTTGTTGCTTTAGCAACGACTAATTAATTTACTCTGTAGTTGCTGTCAGAGATTATCTCGGTCGAGGAATGGTCGACCGAGACACCTACTCGATCGAAGGTTTGTCGACCGACATGCTCTCTGGATCATGTGTATTGCAACGTTTATCTCCAACTGCCAACTACCTTGTCAGTTGTGTCTAACGTCTACTCTGGGTCTTTCTCGGTCGAGATGATTTTCGACCGAAAGTGTCTCGATCGAGGAGTTACTCGACCGAGATTGACCCTGTTTCAATATTTTAATTTAAACCACTAAATGTGTGTATGAGTGTGCATATGTGACATTATTTGAAGGGGATGACCTATCTAAATGTGGTGTTTAGCTAGGGAAAATCTAACGCTTGATTTACATGAAATCTAAGTACTTGTACATTATATATTTGTACAACTTTTTACAAGGCGATTACATTTCATGAAAACATAAACATGTAAGCATATGGATTTCCTTAGTTTCTTTGTCATCCACCTTAATCCTGCACACTCAAGTAGCTCGTTAGATCAATAAGAATGAAATGTTTGTCATAATCAAAACAAAGGGATTTATGGATGTCCATTTAGCCAACAATCTCCCCCTTTTTGAAGACGACAAACATTTCCAAAATATAAATAAAGGGAGTATAAAACATATGAGTTTCATACCTGAAGATTTCCTTTTGTAGCCATTTTTGTTTTTGCAAGTGAGTGTTGGCCAAGATGTTATGAAACTCATTTATATTTTTGATTTTATATTTTTTTCTCCCCCTTTGTCATTTCAAAAAGATATCCAAGTTGAATAATTTATAGTATTTCTCCCCCGTAATTTTATACTATACTCCCCCTTAGATAGATATCCCAAATAGAAGTTTGAATTCTTTGCAATAGATAGTCAATTTAGCCACAATTTTAAAGATTGCATTCTTTTTGATTTATTTTTATTTATTACTCCCCTTATTTTGTATGCTCTACTATGATAATCTTATAATCCATATTTAGAAGATGTCTCATATGCTTTTAGAAGAATATCCATTGTAACAAGTGAAGATAACCAATTTTATTAAGAACATGGAATGTATTACAAGCATGGAAAGATAATCAAATCATATAGAGATGACCCATTTATTACAATCATTCAAAGATGTCATTACAACTAATACAACTCCAAAACTCACTGGAAAGACTTAAGAATTACATCAATATCAGGGTCTTTCCCAAGAAACGGCTCAGCTCCATAATATCTAACCAAAGTTTGCCAATCCAGAGCACCTGTCTTGGTTAATGCATACGCTTCCAAGAAGGTAGGAACTCGATCAAATCGGAAGTTAGCAGCAATATCTTGCAGTTGCATGGATGAAAAATGAGTGTGCGTGAGATCCATAGATGGTGGAGGTGGAGTTTGATAATAGTTGTACGAAGGATTATATGGATTGAGCATGCTAGGATTTAAAGAATACGGATATTCGTCAGGTTGGTTTGGAGAAAGGGTTTGCATTCTTTGGTTTATATAAGTCATGGCATGATGGTTATAATCTAGTTGTCTACTAAGATGATATTGGGAGCCCGTAATATAAGTAAGGGTGTTTTGAATAGGATCATAGGATGGGTTAGTAGGAGGAGGAGGTGGTGGTATGTTTTGACTAGATGTCTCTCCTTCTACCCTAGCCCTTTTATGACCGAAATCAATTCCCATTTTTTATACGGTATTCTTACTAATTTTTTGTGGTCTACGCTCCCATGTATATCCCATATCCTCAATTTGTAACTTAAGACAGTGTTGAGTGATTTGGCATACAAAATCAGCATATGGTGGATATCCAGTAAACTCAAGCATGTTCTTAAGAATTATGCGGATAAAATTTGTGGGAATACGGTTTATGATGGCATAGATTAGGCACATACGAAAAATTGGAACTTCAGACTTATTGGCTCTAGGATGTATATTTGTAGAAACAATAAGATTGACAATCCTACATGCAGGTTTAAGATTTATGGCGTAGTAGGTTCCCCTATCTTCGTGACAAGTAGTATTTGATTGAAAAATGGCTCTTTTGATGTCACTAAGACTAACAGTATGGTCTCCTTGGGAAAATTGATTAAGTGGGTTTCCAGTGGTAAGGTCAAGGGTGTCTTGATATTCATCTAGGTTAATATTTAGCATGTCAAGAATATCCTCTTCAGTAAATCGAAAGCTATGCCCATTGACCATAGTATAGAAGAAGATGGTTTCATTTTCAGAATGGGAGATGAGGTTAGCATAGAATTCATTCACTACCTTGGTGGAATAGGAAGGGAAAGAAGGGTTGATGAATTCTTTCAACTTTTGCACCTCAAAAAGATCCTCCAAGTCGAAGATGTTGAGGAAGTCCATAACTTCAACTGGTCTTCTTGGGAGAGGAGCTTTGGAAGAGAGCCGTAGATAGCGATCACCAGCATCTCCGTCGACGAAGGTAATGTCGTTGATGATCGTCAATGGTGGAGTAGCTTCCCTTCCTTTCCTGTCGGCGACCTTCTTCTTCCCACGAGCAGATGATGAGGCCATTGTGTTGCTTGAAGGTGGAGAAGAAGCAAGGAAGGCTTGGGGATGAGAATGCAAAAGATTTGCATAAGAATGCACTAGAGAGGACCTATGGAAGCAAGAATATGAAAGTGTGAAGAAGTGACTCATTTTTGGTTCCTTTTATAGCAATCCAGTGACCGGGTCGGTCGACAATTTTTCGACCGAGCGTCCGCAACGGTCATATTCCAGACGCGCCACTCGGTCGTCCAACGGTCGACTTGCAACGGTCGGCCATCAACGGTAACGGTCGGATTGCAACAGTCATATCCCAACTGCTCATTCTCGGTCGAGCAATTGTCGACCGACACTGTCTCGGTCGAACAATTGTCGACTGGAAGTGTGTCCGATGTTAGGTCTGTCTAGATTCTGTTGGTCGAGAGAGGTGGGCTGACCGAGAGGTTTTCGGTCGAAGAATTCGTCGACCGACAGACTTACTGGGTACGAATTTTTTAAGCTGATTTTTAATGCAAATGATAGACTAAATTTGTAGAGCATATATATATTTTCTAAGGGAGTAATATTTTGTTTTATTATTGACAATATTGGGACAATTTTGTGATCATAAATTAATTTTGCTTTTAATCACAATAAAATGATATTCAAATAGGTATTGTGTCAAACTTATTTTAGGTCGATTTTGACTACGACCATAGTGCCCCTTGGTCAAATTTCATTTTAACCAAGAGGCAAATTTGCAGATTTTCAAATTGAATATATCGAGTATAATATCTGCATAAAATTTGATTAAGTAACAAGTTGAAGCATACTACTTAATATGATTCTTAAATGAAGGCACAATTAATATCTCAAGTCTTCAAAGATACTAATTTAGAGATTTTGTCTTATGTGTTGTAAGCAATAGCATATAACCAATAAATCATTTTGCTTGCCGAATATATCATCACGGATCCATGCATACAATTATCATTATCTATGCGTACCAAATAGTGAAAGCATATCCATGATGTAATGATAACAACATATAATGATAATTCCATCACATGATTTGTATATGGATAGACCAGAAAATACTTTAGGAAAAATCATGTGAAAATAGAAATTTTCTTTTCATTGAACTAAGCATAATTTCAGTTTAAACTTAAATCATTTAGGGAATAAACTAATATTAATCTCATTTAAATTTGTAGGGATGATTTCCAAAATATATCCAGTCATCAATCACAAATAGATAGCAATTTCATCAATTTAAAAGAATTCAGCAATTTTGTAGCAGACTGGAGATCAGTGACATGCTCGGTCGACAATTTCTCGACCGATGGTCTCTCGGTCGACAGTCTTTCGACCGACAAGATTTCTGGAACTGTTAATTTCTTCCAAGTGAAACATAATTATGCAAGTTAAATTTTTAGATACTTAAATTTATTTGTTATCCCATTGTGTTGAGTTGAGATAGACATAGAAATATGCAACTAAGGTCCTTGGTCATATCTCAACTTGATTCTGTTCATTTAGTTTGGAGGTTTTGGAACCCAAACTAACTCGACATCTTTTCTCTTGTAAGGGCATGAAAAAGAATAGTGACCAAGGCACAAACAATAATGACAACATATCGAGTCAACCTCATATCGTTTTCTATGGTTGTGTTCTGTGTTGTCCTTGGGTGAAGATGTTCCTTTAGGTACATATATAGATTGATGGGTTTGTGACTTTCTCCAACTAGGTTGTTGATAGGATTTCCTTTTAGGCTTGTAACCTAGTCCTCTTCTCCCAATTTGATGATAGGAGTTATCTAAGATTTGATCAAGAATTCCATTATTATTTAAACTACTAACTTTTTGTTGTAACTTGGCAATCTCATCCATTCTCTTCTTGATATCTAGTTTTGCTTGGTATAGATTAGATGACAATGAGTTTCGTTCTTTGACAATAGTGTCATAATCTATATGGGTGCACAATATGGGTTGTTTTTGAAGATCGTTCACTTGAGTTTGCAAATTGATCTTCTCTAAAGAAAGTAGATTGCAATTTGCCTCTATAGATTTTATCTTACTATCATGATCTTCAATGATCTTTTTAAGATCTTCATTTTCGGATGTCATAGCAAGAAGCTTAGCAGGTAATTCATCATTTGCTTTATTAGATTTCTTTAATTTCTTCTTGCACTCAACATATTTAATATGTGTTTCTTCAAGACTAGCAACTAGTTCTTCTTTAGATAAATCAAAAAGACTTACCTCTTCTTCTTCTTCACTAGTTGTAGCAATAAGACAATCTTTGTGCTCATCTTCCTTCTTTTATCTCCATGGGCATCTAGTTGTTGTGTGGCTTGTTCCTAAGCACCAATTGCAACATGTTGTAGTTTTGTCCAAGCAGCACCTTTTGTTGTGATTGTAATCACCATTACCCTCCATTCTTCAAGACCTGGTTAGGGTTCCTTGAAGCCTGCTCTGATAGCAATTGAAAAAACACTAGAGGGGGGTGAATAGAGTTTTAAAATAATTTTAACAATTTATTGAACTCAAACAACCACAATTGAAATTGGAAGAAGGTGACAGGTGTTTAGAGTGGTTCCAACTTTAGCAAATACTAAAGTTGTCAGTCCACTACCTGGTTGCTTACCCAACTGGGATTTTGAAAGTATTTATTTTATTACCTTCTCAAGGATTTATACAAAATACAATACTTTCCTTTACACCCCTTGAACAGCCTTCACTTGAAGTAGGTGCACCAACTTGAGGTAGCCTTCTTGAAGTAACCCCAAGCTCCCCCTTGAAGTAGCCTTCCTCTCTAGAAGTAACCTCCCGTTGCACCAGCCTTCTGAAGTAGCTCAAGGTCACCTTCTTCACCAAGAAGATCTCCACCCTCTCCAATCCACAACCTCCAACCTAGGAGTAGCAAGGAGAGTACAAACACTAATAGAGAACAAGAAAGGAAAAAGGAAATTACAACTTATCCTTTGTAGCCCAAGGCTTGATTTGCCTAGATCAAGCGTATAGATCTCCTAACCAAGTGTATGGACTTGTGATTGCAGTGGGTAGGAGATACTAGCCTATAGGACACGAATTTTGAGCTAAGGAAGAAAGTAGCCAATTGTTACAATGCTCAAATTGCTCACAACAGATTGCAAATGTAATTGCTTGCTCAAAGAGTACTCAAGTGTGTAAAAGGTGTTTTTTAGTGTCCTATGGCTTGTCCTATTTATAGGAATGGCCTATGGATGCTTAAGGACGTTCTAGACAAATTCTAGGGGTTTCTAAGTGCTTAACTAGCCGTTAGGTACAAGTTTGTTGCTTTAGCAACGGCTAATTAATTTACTCTGTAGTTGCTGTCAGAGATTATCTCGGTCGAGGAATGGTCGACCGAGACACCTACTCGGTCGAAGGTTTGTCGACCGACATGCTCTCTGGATCATGTGTATTGCAACGTTTATCTCCAACTGCCAACTACCTTGTCAGTTGTGTCTAATGGCTACTCTGGGTCTTTCTCGGTCGAGATGATTTTCGACCGAAAGTGTCTCGGTCGAGGAGTTAGTCGACCGAGATTGACCCTGTTTCAATCTTTTAATTTAAACCACTAAATGTGTGTATGAGTGTGCATATGTGACATTATTTGAAGGGGATGACCTATCTAAATGTGGTGTTTAGCTAGGGAAAATCTAACGCTTGATTTACATGAAATCTAAGTACTTGTACATTATATATTTGTACAAGTTTTTACAAGGCGATTACATTTCATGAAAACATAAACATGTAAGCATATGGATTTCCTTAGTTGCTTTGTCATCCACCTTAATCCTGCACACTCAAGTAGCTCGTTAGATCAATAAGAATGAAATGTTTGTCATAATCAAAACAAAGGGATTTATGGATGTCCATTTAGCCAACACAACTGTTAACCCCGACAGTCCTGGTGAGAGGAGGAGTCGTCAGTCCCGGTGCGACCAGGAGCTGCACAGACACTGTCCAAGACCGAAGGTGAAGACCGCACAAGGCGTGAGGTATTGTCTCCGAGCAAGCCTCAGGACAAGGTATGATTCCACAAACCATCCTTTCCTATTATATAGATGTTGACACGTTTCCTTGTTCCGGGTTTGGGGGAGAAATATTTTGTTTCCGCTGCCTTCTCTGCCTCCCCTAAAACCCAACACCTAGTCCAACTGAAATAGACTTTCATATTTGTTTTTGATTAATCAAATATTAATCCTTGTTCAAATCGAATTTGTACAAGTGAAACAATTATATTTGCAAAATCGACTTTCCACACGATTTTCGTTGGTCACATGAGTGGACCAGTTCAACAATTGAGCCAATTGGTTCACCAACCTGAGCCGATCGGTTGGAAGTGCATATTGTGCAAAATCAGTCAATCGTAGTTTCAATCAATCTGATACTCTAATCAATTGGTCCAACACCTTGAACACTATGATTTTGAGCTATCAACCAACTGAGTGTTTAATTGAACTACTAAACTCCTTTAGTAATAAATATAAACATCATTTGTGGAAAAACTCCTCTTCCAAGTTAAATCCTATGTGTGTGACCCTATAGGTCCATTCCATGTTGGCAGTGAAAGTCCATAACACTTATGACTTCACAAGCAAAGAGCAGTGCCTAGCCGCACATCAGTGCTACCCAAGTGAAATAGAAAGTTGGAGAACAACTTTCAATCCTACAATCCGTGAATGGTGTTACAATGAATGTATAATTCCTTTGTCACTAATGTCATGAATGAACTCAAGGCATGGTACAATCATCCTTTCAATGTTCATCCATTTCCTTGATCTCAGAGCAGACTGGGTGAGATGTGTGTGACATCAATATCTCATATTGATTCACACATGCATGTGCATGCCTTTCTCAATCCTACTCATCAAGTGGCCATGGAATTTAAACTCCCTTAGGAGGGACAAATCCCATATCTATCACTCACCCCTCAAAAGCCCCATGTGTCAAAGTCACCCAATCATCACCTTTATAATAACCCATGTTTTAGGATTGCGTTTGATGATGTCAAAGTGTACCCAACAACATGTGTTGAGTGTCGTTATTTCAGCTCAAAGAATCACATTCACTGCCATCACCGTGAGAGCTGACTGTGACTACCAAATCATGTTTCCATGTGTCACTCTCATGGTGGGTCTGTCTGGTACACTTGTTCTCTAACAAATACCTATGTGCTTGGTTTGATATCACTATATCATGACTAATGAGATTCTATCATCAACCAACACACTATATAGTCTTTAGTGTTATTGATGTCTATAGTTATTTCCACAATAATTATCGACTAGGGACTAAACAAGAATGTATACTCTTAACATCCGTATGATCTCATCGTTCAGGTCCTCAACCCAAAAACATAAATCATTGAGTAAAACAAATCTTTATACATCTATAATGTTACACTATCATCTCACAAATAGTTAAAACATATTGATCGAAAATTGCCTTTATTATTATTCAAATCATTTATAGAGTATCCCATTACAATCATCTCATGACTTGCTCTATGGGCATACATACCAAGACTAATGTCATCATCGATTGATAACATCAGTAGGGTACTTAATGGTTGATCATTAAACTTCTAATTGATCCAAAACCTGACCTAAGGGGTGAATGTCAATTGACACCCTTGGTCACCATAATTAGTTGTCATGAAGACAACACCATTGTTTGTTGCAATGGTACCACCAATGGGGCATGTGTTTATAGAAGAAATCAGCTTAAAACCCTAAAATTGACCATTGGTTGATAGGTTCTTAGCACCATAGGTTGTCAAACCAACCTGATATAAGTCATATTATACCTTAGGAATAACATAAAAATGATCACAGGTTCATCTATAACTGAAATCAGAATAGGGAACATTATAAAAATCGAAATCCAAGTCAAGCATATCTTTTAGTGCATGGATCATCAATTTCAAGTAAGAACATGATCTACAAAGCTTATGGTAAGCAATAAATATGGATAAAGTTATAAAACTTGCCTATAATGAGAACATAAACTCCCACACATAATAAAACATGAGAAGGTAGGGTAGAAAATCCAAACCTAAGCTGTGAACTCATCCATCTAGCACCTTTCTTCATCAAATGAACAAACCCTAAGCCTAAGGAGCAAGAAAGGTAGTATTTTAGAGCTTTAGAGAAATTTCTTCCATCTAAAAACAAGGTTACGACCTGGAGAAAGGTTGGAGGAAGGATAAAAAATAAATAAATGGAGGAAAGAAGGGGATTCTTACTCTTTTAGGTCAAGATCACTAGAAGGAAGCTTTTTAAACCCTAATAGGAAGTCAATTACAATTCTATATCCTTTTTTCAAGAAGGTCCCCACTTTCTTCTTCCTTGAATAGGAAAAATTAATAGAAGCATAGAGGGAGAACAAGGTTGGGAGAAGGAGGGAACTGGTGGAGAGAAAATGGCTCATTTTGGTGCTTGGGGATAAGTATATCAAACTTTAAGATAAAGAAAAAGAAAAAGTTGAAGTTCTAGTATCTATCCAAGTGTCCATGGCCTTAATAAAGAATATGCAAGCACACACACAAGAAGCTCCCCCACCATATGTATATACCTTCTTAGCTTTCCTTTTTTGAATTTCCCATCCAATCAAATAATTCATTAGTTGATAGCTACTAAAGGTAGCTCATCCATGAAGGGGTAAATCCTAAAATATCCTTGGAGAAAACACCTTCAAACCAAGGTTTAAATAGGTGCCCCATGTCTCAAAAAGCTCAAGAATGATGATAGAATATTCAAGGAACATAATGCAAGTGATAAATTTCAAAGAAAACTTCTCAATTGGGTAAATTGCAGAAAAGTCCAAAATATGCAAAAAATTGCATAACTTGCTCAAACAATGTCCAAATTGGACCAAATTTGAAACTTTAGCTTGTATTAGATTTCAAATCATATAAAAAGGTTATATTAGGGTTCTAAGCATTAAATTATGGTAATTAAGCTTATTCAACTCATTAAGAAAGTTTAGGGGCCTTACAATACATATATACATAAACATATCATCTTGAAAAGACTAACTACTATGTCATAAAAATACTTATAGTGGACGTGCTAGGTGGTGGGTCTATAGGATTACTCCCAACCACCTATAAAGTAGGATAAGAGTGGCACGCCACTTGTACTGTCTCAGTGGCAGTAAGAGATGCTTACCACGTGCTCATTCCTTCATGGACTCTCCTATTAATTAACTCATCTACCTATACATGGATAAAAGAAATACTAACTTTTTATTATTGAATTTCCTTTGGTAATAACATTCTAAAACAAGAATAGGTTACCTCAGCTTTTGAAAATCCCACTTTTGGGACATGTTTGCACTGTGATGACCCGAAGAATGCTTTTATGCCCACACCAGTGCATGCACCCTTAACAAGTCCAGGATGCTCTAGGTTACCAAGATCAACTATCAATTCATCCCTTGTGCCCTCAGGGATGAAGTTGCCTTTCTTCCTCTGCTCGTGAAGCTCCCACTAATTACCATCAATAGAAATTGGTAAGTAAACATAATAATCAATATCGATTGCTCTCAGAGTTGAATTTTACCATTTTTGCAGTCACCTCAACAGTTGCGGGTTTGGTTATATCTCCTTTCTTGTTTTTCCTCCCATCTATCCAAAAAACCTGGTTAGGTACAAGCGCGGGAGTAACAGTAGAGGACTCCCCAGTCTCCTGAGTAGCAGCAAACTCAACAACAGCAGCCGATAGTATTTGGCAAATGCCTGCATAGCCTTTTAGACCCATCGTGTGGTCATGCACATTTTGTGCACGCCTTGCTCTTTGAGCATCACTGATAGCCTTGTTAGTAAGCACATTGATTTGGTTAGTAACACTAAAGGTCAATCTTAAATAGGTGAATACATAAGAATCTATATATTAATTAAATTAGGAGTTGCACTTAATACCTTGAATTCATCAGTTGTTCTTTTGGCAACAAATTCCTCCCAGTCATTGGGGTCCAGGTAGTTCCATTACTCAGTGGTTGACTTCTTCCTTTTCTCAGCATCTCGTATGTAATATCAGGTGATATTTGTCCTATAGTTCCTTAGGATCCTCCCATAGTGCTGCATTACACACTTACGATGCATGATTTCATCCAGTTCAAATATGCTCTACAAAATTTCATATATTTAACTAGTATCCTAAAAATTAGTAATCTATAAAATAGAATTGAAAATAATAAGAACTCATGCATAGTTCCTTCCATACTAAGTCTTTCTTCCCTTTAGAAACTTTATGCCAAGATTCTACATTAGGGCTACAAAGGCTACGAGTAAGAACCCCAAGATAAGAAATAAACGAGTTGTGGTTCACTCCAACTGGATTTCCTACATGATCAAAATCCACATCTAGTTTGGGTCCATTGCCCATTTGTTGTAGTAACCTGTTCATCATAGTGATGCCCCTCACTTTTTCAATTTTTTTCTCTGCTCATTAAGTGCCCCAAGTTGTTCAGGGGGTACATCATCAACCTAAAAATTGATAAGAAAAACACACTTACAGGATATAACTTATAAATGGACATATAGATAGAAATATAGAATATATTTTAAAAACTTACATTATGAGACACCTCACTAATATCCTCACCCTCATGGTAATTGTAACGACTGACTCACGAAAACAAGATTAACTAAGCGGAAGCGAATCATTTGCAGCGGATTACTGAAAATCACTAAAAATTAAAACTTTTTGCAAAGAGATCCAAACATAGGAAACTCTTCCATTAAGAACCAAAGTATAATATTTACATCCTGATTCAAAAGTACATAACTTGTACCCTCTCTTCTCGAGGATTACAACATCAGCTGTCCTATTCAACGTTATATACAGACAACATAAAACCTCAAGGCATCATGCCAAAATCTCAAGTCGATGATAAAAACACTATCTACTGACTCCGAGGACCTGGAGTACAGAGACGACACATAGGACTACTAACTAAAACGTGACAGAAAATGTCTCCACCTGAGACATTACTGCTGTCCCTGATGCTGCTGTTGATCTTTCTCTGTTATAGTGTTTCTTCTTCTTTGTCTGCATCCACCTAAAAACATTGGATCCCACGGGGGTGAGATAATTGTAAATTGCCCCAGCAGGAGATATAACTCCCCGCCAAAACATTATTATAGCAGTTTATTATAATGAAACTGAGCAGAAGTTCTTATATATTAACAACAATATTAATCATTGAATGAACAGAGTAAAGTAATATCCTTTATTAAGGAGAGCATTGTATCTACTCATGGTAGATTCATTTTTCATGCATCTGCTTGCAATGAATATAAAGAGATATGAATAACATTTATCAACTAAAAATGCATAAATGAAATGTAACATCAACCAATGAATTTTCCATATTCAATCCTTAAGAAAATATGCTATACGGCTGATTACATTTTACAATCACATTTATGCCCTGAGGAGATGAGGTATACCTCTCATGCTCCAACGGACCGTTGCAAAGTCAAAATCGGTACCATACAAGGTCAATGGTAGAGCCGGCTACCAAGACCTTCCATATCTCGGTCAACGTGAGATTACATGCAGGACATCTTGTGTCTCTTCTATATAGCTTTCCAGGGTATACTGGAAACTTCGCTATTAGAGTTATAGTGGCATGCTGTACTCTCTTCGCGATCATGATATTTCAAGTTTATCTCCATCGATCCAACATTAACAATAATGGGAGATGTGTACTGCATCTGTCCCAATCTTCGGGAGATTTGTGATACATCTATCCCGGTGCAAGTAATGAAGGATTGAGAGGTTTGTTATTTAACTTTCCTCAATTCCCTCATTAGTACGTCAGGATATATTCGCCCATTACCCTCACATATTCAAAATATGCATTCCGGGTTTTGCCGCGGAGCACCCGTTTCACCATCACCTATTGCTGACGATGATGGATCTATGGCCATGGCTCTAGATGATATGATTTCACTTGATTAATTAAGTACATTATAATATTCCTCTAGCATCAGTCAAGTTCTCAAACATAACTTATTCAGACAAATGCCATTAAGAAACAAGTACTATTTTCATAAATCACTTGTCAGTCTTTATAAGACATTGGGATCTCCGTCCCTCATTTCATTTCTTTGAAAATTCACTTCCCTCAGCATCATCATTATCATACTTATCAACTTTGGGTATTCATATCCTCAATTCATCACTATCACTATTACCATTTATTAGGTAACTATTACCTCCGGGTCCCCAGACCGAGGTATGAATAATACTTGTTACAAAGTATCTCACATGTCTCTCAAAGCCTATTAAATGTTTTGCCACCTTTCACTAGGCAACAACTTACTCATGGAACTCATAAGGTTTATGCACATTTTGTTACTTTTACTAAGAAACAACAACACTAGGCACATAAGGCCATACAACATGTTAATTATATGAAAGTCATAGCTCATATCTGGATATGTTCATCATCTGATGATGTCTACATGGTTAATAGACATTATAACAGTCATGTAAGTCATTTGTCACATCATATGAAACATTAGTAACACCACCATCCTTTATCAGGGTTAGGGTTATCTATCAATTAGGGCTTTTCATTCGCTTTACTCAAAATTAGGGTTAGGGTTTCCCGTCATGCTTTAATTAGGGGTTCATGCTCACATTATTAGTTCAACCCTAATGTATTACTCCATACCTCTAGGAGCATCTAAGACATCATAAGTATTTTCTTATGATTACCATTCTTATCATATATCATTAATGATCATCAATTCAAAGCATGAGTTCATTTCTCATCCTTATCATGATATAATTACATTATACTCATTAATTAGCTTACCCCATTCTCAAGGTATATTGGTCAACATTTATCAAAGTACATTGAGTTCATCACATATTTATTGTAACGATTGCATATCACACATTTCATGTGTTTCTTAAACAAGAGTATTTGATTAGATGTTCATCAAGATAAGTCTACAATGAAATGTAGAATGTGATATCTATCATATCTGAATGTATCACTTTCTTTTCATTTCCATATTCTTAAGTTAATCAACTAACTTTGTATTAAGGCATTTCCCTCTTAATACTTTATCCACTAACTTGTTACTTTCATCATATGGTGCATGGGACACACATTAGAATTGTCCAATTGTCTTTAATGATATGGACTTATCCAACTGATAGACATTGTTGATATAAGATAAACCATTATCAACTATTTTAGGTATTTCAACTCTTAGGATGTTATCCACATAATTATTTAGTATAGCATACATTATTCCTAAAAGTTTCATGTCCTCATCCTTGTAAGGTGTATAGGCTATTACTCATGTATAGAGATGGTTGTACAAGGATCTAGGCATCATCTTATCTCTTATATCCTTATTCATTAAAATCACCACCTTATCATTCACGTGGTTCATCAACCCTACCCTTCATGTTTATAACATATTCAACTTATTTAATTATTTTAGCCACACCTCTCTTTGGTGTACTGGTTATTAAACCATCTCTAGGGTTTCATATATAATCACATGACATCACCCTGAATTGAGTCTTACACCATATCATAATATCAGGGTTCCACATAACATCACTTAAAACTAGGGTTTCATATTCAATAAACCATAATTAGACTTACTGTTCATCCCAATTGGGGTTTCTCATGACATCACCCCCAATTAGGGTTTCTCATGTCATCACCCTCCATTAGGGTTTCTTATTCCATAACCCACGATTAGGGTTTACTATTCACATCACATCACCCTAGATTAGGATTTACTATTCATATCACATCACTCTAAATTAGGATTTACTATTCATATCACATCACCCTAAATTAGGGTTTACTATTCACCCCAAGTAGTAGTGATAATCAAAGTACCCTGAATTAGGGTTTATCATACCATCACTATGAATTAAGATCATACCATTATCATGTAGTAAGATTACATCCATTAATATCCTCAGTTAGGGTTATGATTCATTAATCCTCATAATTAGGGTTTCATGATCTCACTATGAAGGATCATACCCTAATTAAACATTCATTCATATAGGAAGTCTATTACTTGATTATCAATCATGTAGGAAATCTTCTCTTTCATCTTCTACAAGATGATGTTTGCTTCAGCCTTGATTAAGCTAAGTCAACTCAATCTTGAATAAGAATTGACATCATGGATTATGTCATTATCACCATGATCATTAGGGCTTAGCTACTTGAAGGGTACTAATCACCCTATCTCATTAAAGGTACCATTATTATAAACACCATTGATTTACATCATGTAATTGACCACTTAAACCATTGACCTTTATTCACTTTAAGTGTTCATACAATTTGATTAATTACTTTCCAAATGATCTTGGTCACTTAGACCTCAAATGGTCTTGACCAATCATACCTAAAACGGTCTTGGTTGAATACTCAAAACCATTTAGTAAAGTAGGTGGTGAAGACCGTTTGCCAAAGTTGACTTTTTCAAACCGCATGCACCTAAACAGTTTGGGATCATTTGGTCCCAAACGGTCTTGAGACCATTTGGACTCAAACGATCTTGAGACCGTTTGGTCCAAACCCCCTCAAAACCGCAAGGACCAAAAAGAGTCTCAACCACTCCAATTAAATTAGGGTTTCCAATGTTGAATCCTTCAACCATTGAATTCATGTAAGCAATCATCAATTGGACCTATCACCATACTTCAATTAAGTTAAATAGGTCAACCTTCAACTGATTTGACCCTCAATTGATCATCAATTAGGTTTTGAATCAATTGGAATAGGGTTTGGAATCGTTGATCCTTCAACATTAATCAATGTGAGATTGGTTACTTTGAAACCATTGAGCCTTCATCCAAGTTGGGCATGACCTGACCCCAAACGGTGTTGAGGTCGTTTGGATGACCTCCAAACGGTCTTGAGACCGTTTTCCCATGTCAACATCAAAATCCAAGTCAATCAATCAAAGTTTGGATCATTGGATTGATCACCAAATCAACATTTGATTGCACTTCAACTTAGTACCTTTAGATCTTCAAACACCTAACCATAGTCAACCCTAGACCTCCAAACGGTCTTGGGTGACCCACAAACGGTCTTGGGATTGTTTGGATGACCTCCAAATGTTCTTGAGACCGTTTTCCCATCATATCATCATTAACCATGTCATTCAATTAGAGTTTGGATCCTAGGATTGGTCACCAAATCATCACTTAATTGTATTTCAATTTGGTATCTTTGGACCTTCAAACACTTGACCATACCTAACCCTAGACATACAAACGGTCTTGGGTGATCCCCAAACGGTCTTGAGACCATTTGGGTGATCCCCAAATGGTTTTGAAACCGTTTGGATCAATCAACCCAAAGCATCAACTCATTCAATTGCAAAATCAGCACTTAGCCGATTAGGGTTTATACCATATGTTTGAATCTTCAAATACCTAACCATACTCAACCCTAGACCTCCAAACGGTATTGGTTGACCTAAAAACGGTCTTGAGACCGTTTGGGTTATTCCCAAATGGTTTTGAAACCGTTTGGGTCAATCAAACCAAGTTTCAAACTCAATCACTTATGAAATCAGCACTCAACCCGATTAGGGTTTAGGTGATTGATGGAACTTCAACTCATGAACCAATTGGAGTTAATCAATAATAATTGATGGGTCTTTAACCTAGATCATTATGAAAAAATCCGCAAATGGTCAACCCTGGTCAACATCACCAAATGGTCTGAAACCGTTTGCTTCTGTGCGGTTTAGTGAAACTGTTTCATTCCAAACGGTTTGAAACTGTTTGCTCCCAAACGGTTTGTGAAACCGTTTGGACATTTTATTGAAATTGTTTAGTCTAGATATTTGGGGAGGTGTGTTCGTATGATGATGTCATCATCATAAAGCTCTAGACCCATGAAACCTGCTGTGATTTCCATGGAGATTGCATCAATCAACCAAATCAATATTTGTAAATAGAGAAATGATCATTATTTGATGGGGAATTGAATGCAATAACAAAGTTAGGATTTTAAGTTATAAAACCCACCTCCAATTGAGATCCAAAGCTCCAAGCTCACGCCAACAATGGTGGATGAAGAGTTTGCAACTCCCCTTAGGCTCGTCCTTAAGGTTTTGGTTGAAAAGTTTGGCTAGGGTTGAAGAGGAGATCGAATTAAGAAGAAATCCATAATTTATTTTCGATTTCCACCATGGAATCAAGGAGAACGAAGGTCAAGGACTTAACAACAGGTTGGGGGTTGTTCTCTTCTTGCTTCCAAGTTCCCAAGGTCGTTTTCCAAGCAAGGGGTGGAAGTAAATCCGAAATTCCCTTTCATTCTATGGATAAATGAGCTTATATGTGAATTTTATTAAAGAATTCAATTAGGAGAGAGAAAGTAGGAATTATCCCCTAAATTCCCTTGCCACTTGACCCCTATCCTTCCTTAGATACGATGCTATCCTCTTGGACTATTATTCCCTTCAATTATCCACATTTTAAAGAAAATCAAAATAAGCACCTTAACCCTTTTTATATTAATATCCATGACTTACTGTATATTTCTTTTCCTAATAATAAGGTGAGTGGAAATTCCACCTCCTTGAGATATTTAGTGGCTCTTGCAAATAACAAAGATGACCACACATATATTTACTCAACCATTTTAATTTTGGTTGAAAGCCCTTTAATTAATACATTCATTTTTGCCCTAAATTGAATTAGGGTTTCAATTAGGATTAAATCTTGATTATTTTAATATCAAGATTCTCTCTCCTCCCAATTAATTAAAATGAGGTGCCCCTCTCATTTTATTTGATCTACATGATTCCAAGAAACATTTGGGACCTTATTGAAGTGGTAATTTTCATATTGAACCTTAGATTTTGGGTAAATTGCGCTTTACACCAAAACTAGGTTTTAATACACAAACATTGTCCAACAAGCTCTATCTTGGTGTCCAAGCATGTAGAAACCATAATACTACATCATATTCACTATTATGATGTCTCAACATCAGAGGAACATATTATTATGTAACATTTGCAAGTTAGGCCCTTAACTTGGGTAATTTGCACTTTAGTCCAAAATAAGCAAACATTGCTTCAACATTGTTCAAACATGACCCAAATTGAAACATAAGTTCCTCATGAGGCCTAACTACTTTTCACAAGATAAAATTAAAATTATAATCATCTTTATTAATCAAAACACCTAGGTTTAAAGCATAACCCAGGTCAGGGATGTTACAAATTATCCACCCCTTATAAGGATTTCATCCCCAAAATCCCTAGATAAAGAAAAACAAATATTATTCATGCATCATATCATCACATAACATTTCATTATTATGCGGAAACCATAGAGTTTTGATCAATACAAAGTTATTCCATACAAGTTTTTCATGGAATGATTCACATGGAGCATATACTCCCATGTTCCTTAGTTAGTTCAGTATTTCTCTTTCAAGATCACAATTATATTCTGTCATCTACTTCAGACTATAAGTCTTTCATACTCTGATTGTGTCATCTCACCTGATAACACCATACTAACTTTCCTTATACAAGCACTAACTATCTCATTAGTTGTACATTCTCTTATCATAAGGAAAGGTTACTTATCAATTGAGAACTTATCTCAAAGATATCATTAATTGTTATGTTTGTGCAAAGCATAAACCACTAACATGTGAGGTTCATAATATTTTGCATGATCAATCTGATTTCATAGTTGACCATTCTAGGTAATCAACATAGATCATATGATATTTCTTTAGATACCAGGATCCCTTACCTTGGTATCTATTACATGTGTTAAAAACACATCACATCTTTATCTTCCTTTCCTCTTGGGACATCACTTGTTACATATATATTTTCCTTGAAACCAAGGTCCAAGGTAAACTGATACTTTTCTAAGTATCCATCATCATGAACATTTTTATCTTATGCACATCAAGTGTCCTAAGACCCACTTGATTGCCATGTTCCTGAAAGGAAAGATAACAAGGATTCATATTCCTCTTATTATTTCATGTATTTTCAACTATTCATGAAACATTTACTCTTTATCTCATCCTAGGTTCCTTGCCCTAGCATAGGAATCTTATAAGGATGATTACATATCATTATCCCTTTAGCATGTTTATGATCATCTCATGATCTCATCATATTTTCCATTTCTACATTATGGTAAGGATCTTTATGATACTTACAACTTTATTAGATGAGATTCATCTCCCTTATTCTCATTATTATTTTATGAGGATTATACCTTTATTTCCTCATACAAACATGCTCATCCGAGGTTAGCTCAAATTTCTCTTTCTTATACTTAGGAAATGACACATTTATTTATTCCATATTTCTTATTTCATGATACTCATTAGATTGTATCAAAATGACTACTTGATCAGAGCAACCAAAAAGATTACAATCTAAGAGTTTCCATACTCGCTTTATCATCAATAGTTGTATACCTGGCCAGGGTATATAAATACTGAGATAAGGTTGTATGCACTTGTATACTATCATTTTCCTTCCTTTTCATATTATTACAAAAAATAAGAATCATTACTGGATTTTATTTAGACATCTCTTTAATACCTCATCTTCTTCTCATAGAGGTAAGAGCAACATGAAACATCTATAATGTTATTATGCAAAATATAAGTTCTCATAGGACTAATTAAGGAAAACATAGTCAATTACCTTTTCATTTAACTTAGTAAACCATAAAAAGACATATAAGAATGACATTATTTTGTCTAACCTGTCATGATTTGTGGATTATTCACTGCCTCAGGCTGACTCTACCTTAGAGGTTAATTCACCATAACATTTATAGCTGAGAAATTTCTTGCCAGATGTCCTTCTTGTCTACATAGGTAGAAAATTCTGGGTGCCTGGTATGGTCTAGAGGGTTCTTTACCCTTTCTAGATGACCATTGCCTTGGTGCACTAGGTCCTAGTTGTACTGGTCAAAACAAAGTCTTTCCCTTTTTGGAACTACTAGGCCTCTGTTCCTAGATTTGGATAGGCCTTTTCTCAATTCTTCCTTTATATTCCTTTTCTGGACAATTAGGTCTAATATGTCCAAGCTTCCTACACATATGGCAGATCATAGTTTCAGATTGTATCCTATTTCTTTCATCATTATTCATGGCTCCAACAGGTTGAGGCTAAGCAGGAAACCTATTGTAGTTCAATACTTCATCATTGGGGGTTGGTATTGTGGATTGCATTGCTAATGCACGATCTACTATGTGTATCATAGCTGTCATGAATTGCTAAAACATGGCGAGGAAAGCTAGGTTCTCTATCATGGCTAGGTCAAACTGGGGATGTACAAGTGTATGTTCTTCTCTGCTCTTGATCCGCTACATCCCTCCTTGATGCAACATTGCTACTTTCTGCAGCAAACTCCTCATGTGACCCAGTCATCTTCAAGTTCTTCTCCTCCTCTATGAGCAGAAGACACTATCAGATACACTGGAAGACACTAGAATAGACTATTCTACCTTAGTCCTATGTGTCTGTAGACTCAGTAAACCTAGAGCTCTGATACCACTAAATTGTAACGACCGACTTGCGAAAACAAGATTAACTAAGAGGAAGCGAATCATTTTCATCGGATTACTGAAAATCACTAAAAATTAAAACTTTTTGCAAAGAGATCCAAACATAGGAAACTCTTCCATTAAGAACCAAAGTATAATATTTACATCCTGATTCAAAAGTACATAACTTGTACCCTCTCTTCTCAAGGATTACAACATCATATGTCCTATTCAACGTTATATACAGACAACATAAAACCTCGAGGCATCATGCCAAAATCTCAAGTCGATGATAAAAACACTATCTACTGACTCTGAGGACCTGAGAGTACAGAGACGACATATAGGACTACTAACTAAAACTTGACAGACAATGTCTCTACCTGAGACATTACTGCTGTCCCTGATGCTACTGTTGATCTTTCTCTATTATAGTGTTTCTGCTTCTTCGTCTGCATCCACCTAAAAATATTGGATCCCACAGGGGTGAGCCAATTGTAAATTGCCCCAACGGGAGATATAACTCCCCTCCAAAACATTGTTATAGCAGTTTATTATAATGAAACTGAGCAGGAGTTCTTATATATTAACAACAATATTAATCATTGAATGAACATAGTAAAGTAATATCCTTTCTTAAGGAGAGCACTGTATCTACTCATGGTAGATTCATATTTCATGCATCTGCTTGCAATGAATATAAAGAGATATCAATAACATTTATCAACTGAAAATGCATAAAAGAAATGTAACATCAGCCAATGAATTTTCCATATTCAATCCTTAAGAAAATATGCTATACGGCTGATTACATTTTATAATCACATTTATGCCCTGAGGAGATGAGGTATACTGCTCATGCTCCAACCGACCATTGCGAAGTCAAAATCGGTACCATATAAGGTCAATGGTAGAGCCGGCTACCAAGACCTCCCATATCTCGGTCAGCGCGATATTACATGCAGGACATCTTGTGTCTCTGCTATATAGCTTTCCAGGGTATACTGGAAACTTCGCTATTAGAGTTACAGTGGCGTGCTGTACTCTCTTCGCGATCATGATATTTCATGTTTATCTCCATCGATCCAAAATTAACAATATTGGGAGATGTGTACTACATCTGTCCCAATCTTCGGGAGATTCGTGATACATCTATCCTAGTGCAAGTAATGAAGGATTGAGAGGTTTGTTATTTACATTTCCTCAATTCCCTCATTAGGATGTCAGGATATATTCGCCCATTACCCCCACATATTCAAAATATGCATTTTGGGTTTTTTCGCGGAGCACCCGTTTCACCATTACCTATTGCTGACAATGATGGATCTATGGCTAGGGCTCTACATGATATGATTTCACTTGATTAATTAAGTACATTATAATATTCTTTTAGCATCAGTCAAGTTCTCAAACATAACTTATTCAGACAAATGCCATTAAGAAACAAGTACTATTTTCATCAATCACTTGTATTCTTTATAAGACATTGGGATCTCCGTCCCTCATTTCATTTCTTTGAAAGTTCACTTCCCTCAGTAGCATCATTATCATACTTATCAACTTTGGGTATTCATACCCTCAATTCATCACTATCACTATTACCATTTGTTAGGTAACTATTACCTCCGGGTCCCCAGAGAGAGGTATGCATAATACTTATTACACAAGTATCTCACATGGCTCTCAAAGCCTATTAAATGTTTTGCCACCTTTCACTAGGCAACAAGTTACTCATGGAAATCATAAGGTTCATGCACATTTTGTTACTTTCACTAAGCAACAACAACATTAGGCACATAAGGCCATACAACATGTTAATTATATGAAAGTCATAGCTCATATCTAGCTATGTTCATCATCTCATGATGTCTACATGGTAAATAGACATGGTAACAATCATGTAAGTCATTTGTCACATCATATGAAACATTAGTAGCACCACCATCCTTTATCAGGATTAGGGTTATCTATCAATTAGGGCTTTTCATTCCCTTTACCCAAAATTAGGGTTAGGGTTTCCCGTCATGCTTTAATTAGGGTTTCATGCTCACATTATTAGTTCAACCCTAATGTATTACTCCATACCTCTAGGATCATCCAAGACATCATAAGTATTTTGTTATGATTACCATTCTTATCATATATCATTAATGATCATCAATTCAAAGCATGAGGTAATTTCTCATCCTTGTCATGATATAATTACATTATACTCATTAATTAGCTTACCCCATTCTCAAGGTATATTGGTCAACATTTACCAAAGTACATTGAGTTCATCACATCTTTATTCTAATGATTGCATATCACACATTTCATGTGTTTCTTAACCAAGAGTATTGGATTAGAGGTTCATCAAGATAAGTCTACAATGAAATGCAGAATGTGATATCTATCATATCTGAATGTATCACTTTCTTTTCATTTCCATATTCTTAAGTTAATCAACTAACTTTGTATTAAGGTATTTCCCTCTTAATACTTTATCCACTAACTTGTTACTTTCATCATATGGTGCATGGGACACACATTAGAATTGTCCAATTGTCTTTAATGATATGGACTTATCCAACTGATCGACATTGTTGATATAAGATAAACCATTATCAATTATTTTAGGTATTTCAACTCTTAGGATGTTATCCACATCATTATTTAGTATAACATACATTATTCCTAAAAGTCTCATGTCCTCATCATTGTAAGGTGTATAGGCTATTACTCATGTATAGAGATGGTTGTACAAGGATCCAGGCATCATCTTGTCTCTTAGATCCTTATTCATTAAAATCACCACCTTATCATTCACGTGGTTCATCAACCCTACCCTTCATGTCTATAACATATTCATCTTATTTAATTATTTTAGCCACACCTCTGTTTGGTGTACTGGCTATTAAACCATCTCTAGGGTTTCATATATCATCACATGACATCACCCTAAATTGAGTCTTACACCATATCATAATATCAGGGTTCCACATAACATCACTTAAAACTAGGGTTTCATATTCAATAAACCATAATTAGACTTACTGTTCATCCCAATTGGGGTTTCTCATGACATCACCCCCAATTAGTGTTGGTATGTATTCCCTGAGAGCCAATCATGGGATGATTGGTGGGATACATTAGGATTGATTTGATAAACATCAAAGGCAAGCTTCTAATTCTTTTTGTTTCAGTCCTATGAGATAGTGATGGGACAAATTGACTGTCTAAAGAAAGACAGTACTAAATGATGTATGCCTTCAGGTTCAGGACCTGAACGATGAGATCATACATATGCTAAGAGTTTGTACATTCTCATTATGTCCCTAGTCGGATGTCATTGTGGAAGGTAGATAGACAACAATGACACACAAGACTAGATTGTGGTGTTGGTTGATGACAAAATTTCATTAGTCATGATATAGAGATATCAAACTAAACACATAGGTACTTGTTAGAGAACAAGTGTACCGGACAGACCCACCGTGAGTTTGACACATGGAACCATGACATGGTAGTCACAATCAGTACTCACATTGATAGTGGTGAGTGTGATTCTTTGACCTGAAATCACTACACTCAACACATGTCGTTGGGCACACTTTGACATCATCAAACACAGTCTTGAAACATGGGTTGTTATAAAGGTGATGATTGGGTGGCTTTGACACATGGGGCTTTTGAGGGGTGAGTGATAGATATGGGATTTGTCCCTCCTGAGGGAGTTTGATATCCATGGCCACTTGATGAGTAGGATTGAGAAAGGCGTGCACGCATGTGTGGATCAGTATGTGATATTGATGTCATACATATCTCTTCCAATCTACTCTGAGATCAAGAAAGTGAATGAACATTGACAGGATGACTGTTCCATGCCTCGAGTTCATTCGGGATATCAGTGACAAAGGAATTATACATTCACTGTAACACCATTCACGGATTGTAGGATTGAAAGTTGTTCTCCAACTTTCTATTTCACTTGGGTAGCACTGATGTGTGACTAGGCACCACTCTTTGCTTGTGAAGTTATAAGTGTTATGGACTTTCACTGCCAATGTGAAATGGACCTGCAGGGTCACACACATAGGATTTAACCTGGAAGAGGAGTTTTGTCCACAAACAATGTTTAGATTGATTACTAAAGGAGTTTAGTAGTTCAATTAAACACTCAATCAATTGATAGCTCAGTATCATAATGTTCAAGGTGTTGGACTGATTGATTAGAGTATCGGATTGATTGAAACTGCAATTGACTATTTTTGCACAATCTGCACTCCCAACCGATCGGCTCATGTGATGACCTGATCGGCTGAGCTTGGTGAACCGATCGACTCAAGTGGTGAGTCGATTGGCTCATGGACAGGGTGAAATAATCGGTTCAAGTGTTGAAACGATCGTTCAAATGGTCCAACCGAACAAGTTGGGAAAGTAGGATTGGTGAGAAATTTCTTTTCGTTTCACTTGCCCAATTTGATTGGAACAAGGATTGGTATTTGGTACCAATTAGAAACAAAAGAGGAAAAGTCAATCGGGAACTGACCAGGACCATGAACCGACCGGTTCAGAAGTGAACCGACCGTTTCATGGGTCCCAACTGACTGGCTTAGGTCCCCAACCAAACATTTCATAAATGAAACGATCGATTCAGGTTACGCGGTTAGTTGTTTTTCTGGAAAATATTGAACCCTTCTACTCCTGCTTTAGTCCCACATTTCCCGGGATAGAGAACCCTGTTCCATGACCCTCCTATATATAGGGGTATTGGGGGCTTCTCAAAAAACAACTCAGTGCAACCATTTGCTCTGTAAAGTTGTCGTTCTCTCTGGTTTTGGTAACCAAGAGAGCCCGAGCAAGTGCTACCCAATAAGGGAGGCACAACAAGGGACAACTTCAGAAAGTGACTGGTGGCATGAGAGTGTGTCAGTAACTAGTACGCTGATAGGAGGGTGCGACTCCTTCCAATTCCTTGTGAGATAAGGAGATTGGAGTTCCAGGTGGTCTGTGTGGACTACTTCAGAGGTGGGAGATTTCTGCCACTCGGAGGATAGCTATCAATCTCGACAGTCCCGATGAGACCAGGAGTCATCAGTCCCGGTGCGACCAGGAGATGTATAGACACCGTCCAAGACCGGAGGTGAAGACCGCATAAGACGTGAGGTATTGTCACCGAGCAAGCCTCGGGACAAGGTATGATTCTACAAACCATCCTTTCCTATTGTATAGACGTTGACGCGTTTCCTTGTTCTGGGTTTGGGAAGAAAATTTTTTGTTTCTGCTGCCTTCTCTGCCTCTCCTAAAACCCAACAGTGGTATAAGAGCCACGTCAACTGCTCTATACTTTAGGATTATCAATATGATCGATTTTGGGTTGTCACCTTTATTTATTGCATACGATGCGAATACAATTGGATTTATGCATGTCCAATCCTAAATTCACAAATCCCAATTTACATATATGATATGTATTATGAATGCACTCGATATGCGTCACCCTTAAATGAGTTTTGTGGTGGATGTATATTGTGGTTATGGCCAATAAACCCTATATATGTATGGTTGTATGTGGTTGCTTACATCTCGGTCTGCGCATTGATCTTCCTTATCCTATTCCTGATGTAACTTGAAATAATTTGAGATTTGTTTCCTACCTTTACTCCCCTCGAATGTAACTCAAGGTTTCTCTTTTTACAATGTAAAATAGGATAGAATTTTATTTCCTATTATTTCAAGGCGTGAACTGATTGGTTGACGTTCGAAACGATCGGTTCAAGGAGTGAGACGATCGGTTGATGACCGATTCGAGGAGTGAGACGAGCAGGTGGCGGCCATGATGAGATGCACGACGACCAGGCGAATCGATCAGTTGGAGGAGCCAACCGATTGGCTGGTGGCACCCAGACGACCGACCAGATCGAGCAGGCCACTCATGTGATGAGTTGATCTACTCGGAAGGCAAAGCACAAAGTTCATCTTGTATAGGTTGCATGTGATGTAGACCTAGATGACTGTGATTCCTCTTGGCTCGAGGAATCACATTAGGATGGCCATAATCATTGCTTTTATCGTTTCACATGTTTTCTATGGGATATAGCATGTATATGATACATACTATATATTGTGGTGATTGGATATGTATATGTATATAAAACCAAATCCCTCATTCAATATTAAGTTTTAGATGCCTTCCAAATGCAACACAGGTGAAAAGCTTGATCGACCAAGTGTAGGCACGCCCAAGCGTGGTGCATCGTCTATCTCGTGGAAGCGTGAAGGATGGATATGTGGGTCTGCCCAAGCAGGGTGCATATTCATCGTGTTGGCTTTGGGTCGGACTTAACAAGGTGACCTAGATAGGATCTAGCACCTTGAGGCATGGAGATGATCATGGCAAGGAGTTGCATATGACATCTTATCAAGAGTTGCATATGATGCAATTTGCAAGAGTTGCCTACCTGAGAGATCTAAGTTGTGGGTGACAACCCAAGCTGGTCCATGACTTAGAGGATTTCAGGATCTTGCCCACTAGAAGGTTGTACGCTGCAATCTTCTGAATTGATGGTGAGGGCTATCAATTTGAACTAAAATAGTGGGAACGATAATTAATTAAAGGCCTAATTATATCATCAACTTTTCAAATCAATCAAATAAGTCAAAAATGAGTTTTTGTACTCAAATTGCATTTTTCCTTTTGTAGTACAAATGACAACAAACAACAATCACTTTTCTTTGCGATCGGTCCTTGAAAAGGACAGGATAAATGGGACAAACTTCCACGATTGGTATAGGACATTGAGAATTGTTCTCACTCAAGAGTGAAAGCTCTATGTCCTAGATACTCCAATTCTAGAGGAACCTTCTCCTAATGCACCAAAGGCAGAAAGGGATGCTTACAAGAAGCATTTTGATGATGCCATTGATGCAAAGTTCTTGATGTTATGCTCTATGAACCATGAGTTCCAGAGACAACATGAGAACATGGGTGTCATTGAGATGATTCAGCGTCTCAGGAACATGTATGAAGATCAAGAACAACAAGAGAGATATGATGTCTTGAGGGCATTGTTCAAGTGTGTCATGACAGAAGGAGATCCAGTTGGTCCTCACACACTCAAGATGATTGGGTATGTGGAGAACCTGACAAGACTGGGATTTCCACTGAGCCAAGAGTTGGCTACTGACGTGATACTGCAATCGTTGCCAGAATCCTACAGTTAGTTTGTGATGAACTACAACATGAACAACTTTGATAGGCCACTGTTAGAGTTGTTGGGCATGTTGAGGACAGCCGAGACACAGATGAAGAAGGACAAGCCTAAGTCTGTGATGGTGATCACGAGCAAGAAAGGCAAGTCCAAGCGCAAGGGCAAAGGCAAAGCTAAGAAATGTTCTGATGCTAGCTAGGAGCCCAAGTCGTCTTCAGCTCTCAAGGCCAAGGGAGGCGTGACCAAGAAAGGCAATTTCCACCATTGTCAAAAGCCAAGACAGTGGAAAAGGAATTGTCCTCTCTATCTAGAAGAACAAAAGAAGAAGGAGGCAACAAACATCTCTACTTAAAAGTATCATGAAAGTAAACTTGTAACACTTTTAAGGTATATGATACCAAGATGTAAAGTGTAAAACACTCAATAAATGTGGCAAGTGTTGCCGCCATAGATAGGAGTACTTTAGTTTATTTTCTGCCTAAAAGGCATGTAATACAGTTATGAACTGCTATTTCATATTTGCCAATAGATAGAAACACTTTATTTTTGCATATTGTATGACAATCATGGAAATCAATAAAGAGATGTTTCAATTTCTAAAGATATGATCTTTGTGGCAATGCCTTGTTTATCTTGTGGTATTTGATATACATAAGATAAAATGATACCTAAGAGTTATAGATAACTCAAACAATCAAATTAGCATCAATCATGAGAAATTCATTTCTAGTTTCCATGTGATGGATAAATCTAGACTCTTTTGGTTAGAGAGCCAGTAAGAGACATGAATATCTTTGAGATATAACTCTCCGCTAGAAACATTATTATTGCAGATAAATTGTAATAAACTGAACAGAGGAATCTCTATTGAAAAACATGATTCAATCATTATTAAGAAGAATAGAGCAATATCATCTTTTTAAAGCATTACAACTATGAATGATAAAGTAGTAAATCATCCATTCATTTTAATAAGGAATATGAAAAACATGTATAATATCTATCCATTTAAGATACCATAAGCAATGTAATCATCAACTAATGATTTCTGTAATTCATCCTTAAGCAAATATGCTACACGACCAAGCATGAAAAATAAACTAATGGTTGGGGTGGACAATGATAAATGAGATCCATTGATAATGGACCGTAGTATTATTGGGGGCGTATCCTTCAAGTCAGGGAGTCAAAAATAGCAAGCTTTTCCCAATCATGGAACTATGAAAAAACCTTTCATTATAGGAACAAATGCTAATACTTCAAATGGTGTTTAGAGAAATACCAATATGAATATCTTGAAGTGTTCAAGATTATCATAGATGAAGTGCAAATTTGGTAAAGTGTTAATTCTTGATGAGATGAATGAATGAAATACTTGGACCAAATGTTTGAGATCCTTATGAGTGATTATGATAGTGTATCATAGTGAACTCATGATTAAGGCATGGTGATGTCTAAATCAAGAAGGAATCATACTCTAAGGAGTTAGAGAATGATTATCAAATAACTGAATTCTTCTTAATAAAAGAATACCCCACAGTAATAAAGGACATTAAGAATCACAAGGAGTTGTGAGTTCTTATATCCTTGACAGATACACCTCGTTTTTCTATGTGATGAGTTGTTCATGTGATGAGTCAACTATCTAGATGAATATGAGGAACCAAATTTTGAGTTATGGTTTATGACCATTACATCCTAAATAACATCCATGTGAATCATAAGGTATGATCTTGATGGTAGCACCCATTGGAATGAAATCCATAAGTGCAAATGAGTCTTAAGTGTTAAGACACATGGATAACATTTTGAGAAGGATGATGCTTGTTGATTGCAACTTAATGACTAAGACATTTGGCATATGGATACTAAAACCACATTCCTATGAGGAATAAAACAAGGATGTGTACGTGACACAACCTATAAGGTTTATGAATCCACTAATGCAAATGAAGTCTATAAGTTACAATGGACTAATCAATGTGATTGATTGAGTACAAGCAACTCAGAATTGGATCTTTACTTTGATAATGTAGTCAAAGGGTTTGACTGATATGTCAAAGATAAAGAAGGATTTGTGATTTAGTGGGAGCGTGTTCACATTCCACATGTTGATGTGAAATGGAAATGTTCTAGAATGGAAATCCAAAAGTGGAAATTATCTTTAAGGAAGATAGAGATGTTTCCTATGTGATAGGAATAGAGATCTATAGAGATAGTTCTCGAAAACCTCTTGACCTAAAAGAGGAGAAAACATACATTGGAAATTTGTACTGAAGGGTTCAGTATGCACTGATTCAGTGGGAGAAAACTTGTCCATGTTACATGGAGATTAGTATCCCAAGGCCAAGTGTCCAATTCTTATGAAGAATGGGAACACTAAGAATAGATATGGATCTATCATGTATGTAATCATCCCATTATCTTGCATGTATCGACATGGCAACAACAAAATGCATTCATCATCTTGTATGTAGGACATGGAAATATGATGCGCTCATCCTGATAACTCATATGTAAGACATGACGAGTGGATGTCTGTCTACTTCCAGTAAGGGTTACTGGAATACCATGAGAACTTGATAAGTACTTGAGAAGTACTAGTTCTATGGAGATAAGGAAGAGTTCAATGTAAGGAGTTACATTGATGCGAACTTTTGAAAGGACAGAAAATTAATCGCAAAATATATATATGATATATAAAAGTGAAAGTTTATTGATAATTGGAAGTGTTCCAATAAAACCATTTAAAAGGAAATTCTGAGTATCTATGCGTTAGAGAACAATAGTGGATACTATATGGATCTGGAAGTTCATGAGATGAACTTATAGATATTCCGCTCATTGATGACAAGTATGGAATCCTTGATCATGCAATGTGGCTAAAGGTTAGCAAAGGAATACTAGATTGCATATTACGGCAACTCCATCTCATACGTGTGACGTACAATGAAGAGATGAGAGACATGCAGTTAAAAACTAACTTTGGCAAGGTGTTGCCATAACTCACTATGTTCACACTAGAGCACAGTAACATGTGGAACATGTTTGAAGATCACTATGAATATGATTCAAGGGTGATTGTCTCGCAATGCAAGTGGGAGTCTGTTGGTATGTATGTCCTGAGAGCCAATCATGGGATGATTGGTGGGATACATTAAGATTGATTTGATAAACATCAAAGGAAAGCTTCCAATTCTTTCTGGTTCAGTCATATGAGATTGTGATAGAACAGATTGACTCGTGCTCTTTCCATCATCCAGGAACCACCACACACATGCTACGGAGCCGAAGAACAGATCGCACAGCATCATGAATAGAAAAGATCAAAACGTCGACTGCAAAACAGATGGTACAGAGTAAATACAGAGATGTCAGGTCTGGGTGAATACCTGCCCTCTGGTTGGTTTGAGGGACAAAACACAAACAATAGGCGTTCGAAAGCTCCTTCGGTCCCTCTCGTCAGTTCGTGCACGTCCACAAGAGCTTGCCAGAGAAGCTCCACGTAGCTGCTGTGTCGCGTTCTACAGGACCCGACGACTCGGGCTTCCGCAGCCCCAACTAAAGGTCGGGATCGACTCCTTAGGTTTCGAAGATGGTGTAGCCGCACCCAATCGAAGAACAGAGGTGCGAGGAGGAGGTGGTGATGGGAGGAAGAAGATGACGGCAAAGTTGGGAATTTTGCAATCTGCCAAAACCTAGGGCTAACCAGGGGTTAAATAGATGTGGGACAATCTCCTAAAGTTAAAGGCAAAAATGGTTCGCGAAACGGTTGAGCGAGTTGCGAGAAAATCGAATTCGATTGCAACTAGGAAGTTTGTTCTCGACGGACGAAGGTTGATGACAACCCGTCTCTTGTGGACAGCTGAGATCGAATCGGCCTACGCTGGGCGCCGATCCTACGGCCCAAACAAAGCACAAAAGAACACAATTTCGGGAAAAAGGCATTTATCTATAGAATTTAACCATTATCTTATTAATGGTGGTTACCTGACCAAACGAACTTGGATTAAGCTCAAATTTTGACCAATTGATCGCCAAAGGGTCTAGAAAATTCCCATGTGCTTAGTTTGTAAGTTTGGTCACTTAATTAATTAATATAATTAAAATGATTTAAAGCTTAAATATTGCATAACTAATTATTTAAAAAGAGTTAGCGCTCCAAATTTTAGGATTCGTCACATTTATATGTTTCCTATAAATGGTAAATTTATCAAGGCATATTATAAACCAAAATCCTAATAATTGACCTGATTATAACATGTGACCATAAAGGATATACAATTTTGAAATTTTGCAGATAAGTACATGAAATTGGGGATGTTACAAGAACCTATCTCCAGGTTGTTTCCTATGTTCCTCGGCAAATCTAATAAACTGATCAGGACCAGAAATAAACTCTGGGGTGTAGTGATTTGGAATGGACATCCATGATTTATCCATTCTACGATCAAAGAGAAAACAAATATATATTAGGGTTTAGGGTTAAAAGATTAGGGTTTTGGGTTAAAAGATTAGGGATTATGGTTAAAAGTTTAGGGTTGAGGGTGTTATATATAATAAATGTGTACCACCTATCCCATTCTTGATCACCTAATCTAACTAGTAAGTGTATAATGTGTATTCAATTTTCAAGAAATTTCGGCAACATTTCCCCGTAGTTCTCCAAGTACACCGATATACATGGGCAAATGCCCACCGACATATGTACTTAGAGAACAAATGGGGAAGTGCTGACGAAACATCATGAAAACTGAATACACATTATACACTTACATCCTAAGTGAGATTAAGTGTTCAAGAACAGTCCCAAACCAGGGACTATCCAAGATTTACTCCTAATGAATAAATCTCAGACGGGTTTCTAGGCCAACAAAATACATGTATATATCACTACAACAAACATTCACATTAGTGGCCTTTTTGAAATGCCACTGAAAAAAAAATAAACACCACTAAACATGTTTAGTGGAATTTGTTGACACTTAAATAAATGCCTCTAGTACCAATGCCACTAGAAAGATAGTGGCCTAAGTTGTAAACGCCACTAAATGTTTGTCTTTAGTGGCTTTTAATAAATGCCAAATAAAGGCCACTAAAACATCATTTGGCATTTATAAAAAAGCCACTATCCATCAATTGGCTTTTATACAAATGCCACTATTTTGTATTATGTTGGTGTATGAAATTATTCTTCATTAGTGTAATGGCGTATAAAAAAATCCACTAATGACATACTAGTTCTATATTACTACATTTTTATGGCTTTTAGTCATTCAATTTTTAGTTCATTATCAATTTTTATAATTGAATGCCAATTGCAGCAGAACTTGGTTTTCCAAAAGTATGAATATTTTTTATTTATAATCAAATGACAATTACATGGGGAGGATATTTTACCTTGCCCCTTATATTGAATACAACACCATTGATATACTTTCATACAACATTTTTCTATTCAATACAATAACTTCTACATCGTTGGATTTGTCTCTTCCCTGATATGACTATCTACTTTTCAGCATGCCGACTTTAGAGCTCCTTCAGGAAATAAGTTTACACTATGGTGGAATCCTTGAACCACCTCCCAAAACCACTGGATAAAAGGTGATGCATTATTGTAACTTGAGTATTCTGTATTTGCCCTCAAATCTTCCACTATAATAAACCATAATACAATTAGAAATTTAACCACACAACTGCAAAGTGTACATGAAACAACATATACTTACAATCAATATCTGGAAGTACACTAATAAGAAAATCCAAGTCTGAACCAACAGAGATCCACCCAAAGAATCATCCAAGTGTAATATAACTATATATTTAGGTGTGCATGTGCATGCACACAAATCCTTGTGCATGAAAACCTGTCAAAAGATACAAGTTCTATGTTATTGAAGATGTAAACTTCAAGAATGCATCAAACATAGATAGGAGTGTTTCCCTGTACTTTAGATAGGATGCCTACCTGGGTAATGGATAACTTGTAGTCGGCTATTTTATATCTGCTAGCAGTTGTCCTGTGTTTCTTGTTGCTACTATTACCACAACTTTAACTGGAACTTTGCAACAAAATTAGGAGCATAACAACTCCAGTGTAATGACCTCGCCTCCCAGTAACCCTCAATTAAGGGAGACCAAGAGGTCAGAGTCATTATCCCAATTTTCTGGATCAATGGTTTGACAAATAATCGATAACAATTATCAAATTCTACCAAACTAAACTGAAAGGCTGTAATAAAATTAAACTTTTCATACCTTTTTCAAAAACTTGGATATATACTTCTATCCACATGGAGTCTATTCTAACTAACCCTCCTTTGAACTTTAATTCATATTTAATTCCACATATGCCAATTTACTATTTGTTCTTTTCACTTGTACCTAAAATGCCGAAAAACAAAACGTCGGTCAGCATAAAGATGTTATGTGGGGGAAACAATAATCATGCAATTAACTGTAACAACATATTGCAGTCAACTATGATTTAACAAACAACTTTACGTTTTAAATATAATTGCATGATCCATGCATATCCTATCCTCTACGCTGTCCCTGCAGTGGACCTGGATGCTACCTTCCTTATGGTAGATCTCCATTAAACCCCTCATGATCCTACCTAACAGGTGAATCAATTTCTAGGGTTGAGTCACATGGCACTACCCGTAGGTAGCCCACTCCTTAACTCATGGTGCACTAAAGAGTTGCATGGCACTACACGTAGGTAGCCCAATCCCTAACTCTTGATAACCTAGACCTTGCTCTAGGTTACCCTTTTTTTTATTTGCAAAGCCACTGAGGAGGACCCAGATCTAAGCTAGTTATATATATATTTATAATGATAATAATAGTCACTTTATAGTTGCATGAAATAAAAATCATCCAAGTAGTTATTTTCAGGCAACCGATAAAACAACTAGGAATCGTCGTGAAACTAAAGCGATTATTCATAAGCGTAACCACATACCTGTCAGGCTGATTTGAAATAGAATAATCCAATCAAGAAAATCTAAATAGGCAAGCAAGCACATTATGAGATCTTGAAATATGCATACAATTTCCTATTATTAATCATGCCATCAAGATCTATTAAACCTAGCTCGGTTCCTAGGGTTTCTAGTCCACTTTTAGGGTTTCCATTGCAATTAGGGTTTCACTTTATTTTTTTACTATTTTAAACCCTAATTTTATACAATTATTCTCAAACCCTAATTATCTCATCTATTCTTCACAAAAGATATTAAGGTTATCCTTTAACAACATATAACCTTATTTTTGGATTAAAGGCACAATTAGCCATCAATTAAGTCCATTAAGCCTCTTTTACATTAAAGCTATCATTTTTATCCTTTTAATCCATGACAAGATCATTATGCTCATTTATCATCAATTCATAGTTCATTATTGTTTAAATCACACATGAACTCTATTTGTCATTCATTCTACCTTTATCCATTAGAAAACTCTAATTACTACATTAAGGGTATTTATCCACAATTAGGAACTTTTATACTTGAAATAGCTTGGAATTATCATATCTCAACTTTATTCACGATTTTGAATAATAAAAACCATTATGAGTCACATTTACTAATATTAGGGTTTCAAGGCCCATTAAAGCATATTTATGCATATGAATTTCGAAATTAAACCAATTACATGCAAAGTTCATCCTTTTTGTTCTCAATATACCTTTTTACAATTAACATGTTAATATCAACTTTAATCACCCATTAAACCTTACTAAATACATTAATCATCTCCAAATAGGGTTTCTTAATCTTTATTTCATTAAAGTTGATAACTTACACTACTTTTCGAACAACAAGAGGAATTATCCTCCAAAACCATTTTTAGTGAATTCCTCTAATTGTTCTGAGCAATTTTCATATATTATTTGCTACTATCGGAGTTACCAATATTTAGATATGAATTTTGCAAGGATTACCTTTTCGGACCAACTAGAGGATGCCACGTCACCTCTCCATGCAACATAGCCCACCGATTAGAAAACATTTCGAAAAGTTTGATCTGCCCTTGCGAAGTGGATCACTTCTTCAATACCCAGAAGGGTAAAATGGTCCAATGACCCCGATCGTCTTCCTCCTTGAGAACCCTAGACGACCGTCGACAATAGCTGATTGCGGGTCGTTTCCCATCTCTTCCAAGCATGAAACCCACCAGAACTTGTCACCCTACCTCTGCCACATCCTGCCGCACTTGGGGCGTTTCCCTGCTCATGACCAGCATAGCTGGTTTGGGCTATGCAAATCTGCAACCCATGGACGGTGTTGCAGCCGTGCGGCCGCTGCTGCGCCTGAGCTAGTGCACGACCATGATGGCAAAGCTTCTTCCTAGTACCTCAAGCCACAAGCTACCATTGCAACTCCCTCTTGCCACCTCGTGGCTTCACTTTCTCACTGTTCCTCTCAGTTAGGGTTTTTGGGCGGGCGCATGGTTGGAGATGAGTGGGATACAAGGCACATCGAGGTTATTGGGCTCGTTCCTTTTATAGGAGTAGATAGAAACCCCTAGAATGCTTGCCCACGAAGCAACCAAGCCCTTTTCCAATAGGAATTCAATTATTTCATTAAGAAGCAAGTTCCTCTCTCTCCTAATTATCTTTTTGATAATCTTTATTCCTTAGATATTAGAATTTTGAAAATCACTTCTTTTATTCACTTAGTACTTGCCCATTAATCCATTGGCACGAAATCATGTTTTCTTAAAGAAAATAACATCTCTTTTTGATATTATCAAAAAGTCATTAATGATATATCACATTATTATCTTATTTTGCTTTATTTTCTTTTTATCTTTCTTTTTCTTCATTGGGACTACTTGGATACCAAGAAACTCTAATACTTCGAAATCCTTTTTAGTGGACACTTATTATCCTTCTAGATGCATCTATATTCATTATTTCTCATAATCTCATTTATTTCTTATTAAAATATCTCTTTTTTTAGAATTTCTCTTTATCTTTCTTTTTATTTTCCTCATTGGCATTCCTTTTAACATTATGAATCCTTTGGATACGAAAATCCACCAAGGATAATTCAATTATACCTCTTTTCAATTATTTCCCACATTTTATCATTGTTTTCAATTTCTTTCTTAATAAAAAATATTTAATTGATCTTTTCTTTTCTTTTTGCATTCTATTTGCAACCTTGGACTCCTTGGAACCCAAGGAACCCAAGAGGCACGAAATCCACCTTTGGATTAAATACTTTTTCCTTCTAGAGGTTTCTACATTTTTTTTCTCCATTTCTGATTAATAATGGAATTCCTTTTGTCTTTTCCTTGTTATTGGGCCCAATAGCCAATAAAGCCCAGAAAACAACCAACAAGGCTACTGTAAACGAAAATCATTTATTCAAGAAAAATTATATCATTACTTGTTCCAATATATTTAATATGAGAAATTACATTTCTCACCAAATGAACCCAAAAGTTGGGGTTGTAACATCCATCTTATGCAATATTCAATGACCTGGATGGACATTCATTCACATAGTGATTCCACTTGATAAGATTCATAGATCATACTCAAGTGATGACATGAGCAAGTCAGAACACATACCAAAAATGTAAACCAAAACTTGTAAAGACAAATCTATTTTCCAGCCAAGGTAGATCTTTTATATATTGTATATATGCCCACATGGAAAATGTTGTATAACGTTGCTTATTTTATTAAATGAGATTTCTTACTATACATTTTCCAGCCAAGACAGATCTTAACTGTTATTGTATTAGAAAGTATCAATTCATCAATTCTAGAAGTGTTCAATTTTATGCACCACATGGCTTTGCCTAATCCACGGACAAGCTGGTTTAACTGTCAATGAAGAATGCTTCTATGTACTAGTATCCAAATGAAGATATATCTTCTTTTATCTCTCTTCTTACTGGTTGGGGGATCACTCTTGTAACTCTATTTTATTAATACTCGAGAATCACTTGATATAAAACATGATAACAATTAAAATGAGCCTTATAGACATGTACCTGGATGTGATTTATGTGACTTTTCACATTCTTCATGAACCTCTTATCCAAGTTGAATGAGATAGTCCCCAGGCAGAGTCAACCTCATGATAGTCTCCAACTACCAATTTTTTAGAGCTCATAAAGAGACTCCATCCAGTGGTGAAGAGATGGCTCCTAGGTTTTCCTGCATAATAGAAACATAACATACATTATATTGTGTTGATGAGCCTTTATAGAAGAAGAAAAATCAGGTAGTAACCATTAGTTACATTTAAATAAGGCATAACACAGAGATGTGATTGCAAATGCATTTAAAATGGAAAAATAGAACCAATATACCAATATACCAAATAAAATCTTCTCGAGTGAGATACATGTACAAAGTGAGTATTAACAAAAAGAAGTATCAACCACTTCATTTTACCATCAGAACAATGCCATACATGTTATGGTTCATTTACCACCTCCTGAGCAGTTCGTTTGACAACTTATGTACATTGGTTCATTATGTCTTGACATGCATCTCAGTCATCTTAGATCATCTCAGACCTGCTGGTAAGTAGCTCCATTTGTATAATTTGTAATATGGAGACTTTGGTTCATTATGTACATTGACACATTGGCATGCTAAAAAGATCAGCTCTTGACAAACTGAGCCACAAACAATCCAACAGAAGGAAGCAACTAAATAACAACATCTACCATTACATTGCCAATCATTTCAGAATATATCTCAAACAATTCAACAGAAGAGCAAACATGGGATTCAAGCAAAGTTTCCAACTTCATGTGTGGCTCTAATAGCAGGGCGGGATCATTAGTATTACAAGTAAGAAAGGACAGTTGGCCATTGCATGGCTTTATGAAAAGTAGAACATCTCCTCTCTATGAGCACATGCATGCTTAGGTAAGGGGATTGATTGTGTGCCAAATCTTGTTCAGTCTTGGGACTCTCAACCATAACACCCAATAGAAATTCAATAGTATGCACCATAAGCTCAACAAAGTTTAGCTCACCTAAATTTTAAGAGCTTCAGCAAAGACCAAAAAGTGAATAGAAAAGATACTATAAAGCATCAGACTGTAATCATTTAATAACACAACGTAAGGATGTAGTGTAGTGGCAATATGAAGTTTTAAAGATGGTGCAGCTGGGAGGTCTCTAATTCATTTATGTTGAGGTCAGATTATTCTCAATTTATTGGTTTTTCCCACCCCTAGTTTAGCCACCCTTTGAGAACCCATAGAGTTATCAACAAGCAACCAAATAATTAAGCAACAAGATTTTAGATAACTGGAAAATTATTAATACATGGCAAAATAAGATATTCAATGGGTCATTTCTCAAATATCAGACTAAATGCAACTAAAAAAATAGTTGCTACACGCTGATGTAACAATTAAGTTGGCATCAAAGTGGACAATTTGTAAATAGGTCAAGTTCTTATAGATGCAATTAACCCAATCTTCCCAGATTGGAGAAGGGCAACTGCTGCAAAGCCAAGAGCGTAGCAATAATAGGAATCAAAGTTTGTGGGAAAACCACATCACCCTTTATATCTGAATGGTACATGAAATCATGATTAGTGCATGTCATGGAAATCATGAAAATAGGTGGAGGTGTGTTAGCTAACTACCCAAAGAAGCGAGACTGTCCCAAGAAATTCCCTTTGTACTTTCCTTCCTATTTTCTTTTCTCCAACTCAGTTTCCACCATAGAGATGAGCATCTTCTCAGTTTCAATTTTGGCAACCTTCCCAGTAATATAGGGCAAGATCTTCAAATAAGTTCAAAGTGTACAAGAAAACAAGAGCAACCATGAAGAAGTATAAACCAAATACAACACCTGCACATTCCCATGAGGATCTCTTTCCAACAATAACTGCTCATGTATTTCTTGAGGTAAAAAGTCAAAAAGCAAGCGAGACTGCTCCTTCAATTTACTTTTCCATTGCCCAGCCTCATCAACAACATCATGGGCAAAAATCTCATTTATTTCCACAATCAACATTTGTACCTAGAAAACCATGTCAGGATTATACATAGGAAGATACATAAGTATACATGATTGAGATAGGTATCGTCTATTAGGAATCCATGCACCCATGGTGTTTTCTTTAGTTAAAGCATCATAAGCTTGACTCTATAGAAAAAGATGTTGCAAATTATTTCAAGTGTGTAAACTTAATACCCCCTACATGAGATTAAAATATACCTCTGGAATAAAATCAATCAAACCTTTTGGTATTAGTATGACACCATAGTTGTATCCGGTTTCAGCTCTTTTACATATAACATCAGTGATATAGTCAGTGACATTTTTCAGGGTTAGCTTCTTGGCAGCCACCTACAACCAGATATAAGAGTCCAGTAAGACAAACTATTTGCATATATCTAAATATAGACTACTGTCACCGCACTCCCTATCCCTGATGTTTGTGATTGACTTTTACCATGATTTGATATGAATATAAATTTCATTCACACTACATTAGTTTAGTATATAACTTTTATTTCAGTTGCAGGAGTTTAAAAAGCACTAAAAGTTTGAATTTGACAATGGTATATCACTCCTCTATCTACTTATACCTATTAAATTTGAATACATGGTTGATCTTCATCAAAAATTGTTTGAGGTGTGTATGACATCATTTAACAAATCTATATTATAATATACTTGGACGCATACTTCTATTAGTGGATTTCTATGATTAATGTATATAATTATATGTACATAATTGATATTATGAAAACATTATACCTACGATTGGGAGACTGACTAGTCAAATGATTAATGACTAGTCAGCTGGTTGCCCGATCAGGACACGTGACCGACTGGCCACCTTGACACCTATGGTTATTATTGAAGTCAAACCCAACAAATAATTGATTATACAATACATTTTCCTTGATTACCGGAATATGTATGCTTTTTCCTGTTTTCTTAGGAGTGAAGAATGTCTCATAAGTGCAAGTGCGGGGAGGTATAGGGACTCAGTTGTTAATAGTGCCAACTAAATATAAAATTAGGGACTTGATGATTTCATGATGGCTTTGAGGCTATATCGATATGATATTCAAAAGTTGTATGTTCAAAACAATTTTTATAATTTCTCAAACTATAATTTATTCTTAAGTTGTAGTGCATTTTCCTGGAAAAGAAAAAACTTTCACTAATCATGATGAATTAGAGGTTGGGGAGAAAACCATAGCCTAATAATAGGGGATAATGGGGGTCTCGGGAGCTCTGGAGAAAGGCGGCGCAGGCGACAGGGGTGTAACCCTAAAAGACGACGGCAGATCATCTGGAGGAGGAAAGGACAGAAGGAAGATCCCGACTCAGAAAGCGGTTGGGATGCAGCGATTGGTTCAGGAAACAAGCTTCAATATCACGTTTAGAGACATGAGAGGGGCTACTCCTAGCAACACCCCAGAAGCTAGACCAGCGGCTGAAACGATCGGTATGGACACGGACGTGCCCGAAGTGGTTACGGTTGATCCTTCTCAACTAGAGGTTCCACCTCCAGCAAAAACCCTAAACTTTAAGCAAGCTTGCACAGGAGGCGGCAACGGGGTGGCGGCAAACCCTGTCTTCATCGACGATGAACCGGAGGAGGCTGTAAACCCTGAAGACATAGAACTAATCAACATCCATGGTTACCTGGAAATATATGTTGCTCCAGAGGCGGAGGAAATCCTCAGCAAGATGTTTAAATACTCACTAATTGTCAAGCTTCTAGACAGACCAGTAGGGTTTCTTACCATGTCCGAAAGATTAAGGCTCCTTTGGAGGCCGACGGGAAGATTCGAACTCTTTGAACTCACTGATCAGTACTATGTGGCTCAGCTTTTCAACAAGAACGACCATGACAATGTGCTCACCGGCGACCCGTGGTCTCTGTTCAGAGGGTGCCTAATGGTATGGCCGTGGGATGGATACTTTGAACCTTCTAAAGGTATCCCAGACCATATCTTAACCTGGGTTCGTGTGATAGGCTTGCCAATCCACTATTACAACATGGAAATCTTCAACAAGATTGGGGAAGCAGCAGGGCGCCTGATCAGAGTTGACGATCATTCTGTTAATCGCACGAGGAGCAGGTTTGCTAGACTCGCTCTCGAACTGGACACTAGCCTTCCAATACATCTGGCGATTTTGATTAATGGGAGAGAGTACAAACTGGAGTATGAATCACTACCAGTCTTCTGTACCAAGTGTGGGAGATTGGGTCATGATGCACAATACTGTAAAGGACCTTCTGAAGCACCGGCAACAGAAGACCCAAAACCTGTGGAGGACGAGGCTGGGGTGCGATGGGTTGATGAGGAAGACAAGTGGAAGGTGTACTATGGGAAGAAAATCATAGCTAGCAGACCTCCAAGAAAGAAAGAAAAGGAATTGAGTCGTAAGGGGAAAACTCAAGGGTGTGAAAATAGCAACAAATACCAAGTGTTAGACGGCAAAGAGGATGAAGAGGAAACCCCCGGAGATAAGGAACAAATGGATACTGAAGAGCACCAACCCCAGGCAAGCAGTCCAAAGGTATGGCGCAAAAAACAAAGAAGAAATAAAGACACTGATGTTTCTTCAAAGAACACAGAAGAAGCGTCAGTAAAAAGACCAAAAACACGACAGGATAAGGAGGTGCAGATTATAGAGGCTTCTAGTGACAACCCAAGGCACACTGTAGTTATACCGGAGGGGGATGAGGTCATCATGGGTAGACCAGCAGGGGAAGAAGAGAATACTGTTAAGATCACCACTGCAGAGGCCGGCAACTCGATAGGGGTTAAAGAGAGTTCAACTAACCCTAGCACAACAACTATCAAGAAGCCAGCGATGGCAGGAAGGAAAACAAAGGAGAAGGGAGACCCTACTCATTCAAGCAGCCCAACCAGACGACACATCTACAATACCTGAGGTGGAATGAAGAGAGGAGGTGAGGAAAAGGAAGGTCTAGTAGCAGGTGTTAACCAGTAAATCTACACATCTCCTTTTATGATTAATACAATAGCTTGGAACATTAGGGGTGCCGACAAGAAGCAAGCCCGACAATCCCTTAAAAACAACATATAGAAGTTTTCTGTTAAAATTGTAACCATCTTTGAGCCCTGTATCTTAGGTGAGCAAGCTGATAGAGATATAAGGGAGATTGGTCTCTCGAGCTCGCATAGTGTGGAAGCAACGAGCTTCTCAGGCGGGATTTGGGTCTTATGGAATGAACATGAATGCGAGATCCGTATCATCCAGAGCAACATATACTTCATCCACTGCCTTATCAACAACAACTACTATACTACTTTCATATATGCCTCTCCGTCCTCCACACGTTGTCCGGTTCTGTGGGACCATCTCCTCCGGCTCAACACCACCATCAACAAACTGTGGATCACCTTGGGTGATTTCAACTGTATCTTAAGTCCAGATGAGAAGATTGGAAGTAACTTCTTTAATCTTCGTGAGGTTGCGAACTTTAACAACTCGCTCAACCAGGCTGGCCTCACTGATATAGGGAGTTCCAAGCACATATTCACCTACAAGAAGGGCGTCCTTCATGAACGACTTGACAGGTCCGTTGCAAATGCCTCCTGGATTTAGAATTTTCTAAACTACATTTGTGAAAATCTTCCTCATATTGGCTCGGGCCACAATCATATCGCCATCCTTTGTAAAATTACCCCTCCTAGCAAGCCACGTTTCAAAGCTAAAGCATCTTGGCAAGATCAACCAGAGTTTAAACAATTAATGCGAGATTCCTGGGACTCCAGCAGACAATTCCATTATACGCTGGAGGATGTAAAGGACCGGATCAGCAACTGGGATAGAGGCTTCACCAGAAAACAATAGAAAAAGAAAGATGCGCTCATCAATAAACTTTCTGCAGCCCAGAAGAAGGTAGAAACCTCCTACAACCTAGAGGCAGATAGACAGAGTATCGGGCTTGAGATGGAACTCGAAAAGCTTATGCAGGAGGAAGAGGAAGCCTGGAAATAACGCAGCCATATTAACTGGCGCAAATACGGTGATAACAATAGTAAATATTATCATGCTTTTGTGAACAATAGGCGGCGTATGAACCGTATATCCACGCTATAGAATGGGGAGGGCGTTTGGATTGCAAACACTTCAGACCTGAATAACTTGGTCCAACATCATTTCAAGGATATGTTTACATCTTCTATAACCACATCTGTGAACAACATGAATCGTTTTCCAGCTGAATTCAAGAAGCTTAATCACAACCAACACAGACAACTGGCTGTGATGCCTACAGAGCATGAGATATGGAAGCTGATCAAGGATGCCAATCCTTATAAAGCGGCGGGGCCAGATGGAACCGACTATCTCTTCTTCAAAAAATAGTGGAAGGTGATTAGGCCTTCAGTGCTCAGAACAATTCGGAGCATGCTGAACGGGCAACCGATCGACGATTCCATTGCTAGCTCGTGCATTGTGTTGATTCCAAAGAACAAAAATCCTACAAAGTGCTCCAAGCTTCGTCCCATTTCTCTTAATAACACCATTATGAAGCTTGCTTCCAAAGTAGTTGTAGAATGGGTCAAACAACATATACCTACTTGGATTTCCAAGGTTCAGACGAGTTTTGTTCCAGGGAGGAGCATTACAGATAACATCATTGTGGTTCAAGAAATTATTCATAATATGAGGAGGAAGTCCAGTGCACCGTACATGGTGATTAAAATCGATCTCTCCAAAGCCTATGATAGGCTGTCATGGGCGTTCATTGACAACACTCTGGAACATTTGGATTGGCCCCAGAATATTCAGCAATATATCATGAACTCCTTACAAGATGGTCAGACGAGTATTATCTTGAATGGAGCCTCTCTTCCTGCTTTCAAAGCTACCAGGGGTCTCCGTCAAGGAGATCCCCTTTCACCATATCTGTTTGTGCTTTGCATGGAAAGACTTACTCAGCTTATTAAAAATTCTGTGAAAAACAAACTCTGGAAACCGGTGAAGATGTCCCAACAAGGGCCTGCTATTTCCCATGTGGTTTTTGCGGATGATATAGTCCTCTTTGTCCAGGCATCCGTGGAACAAATAGCTATCATCAACAACATTTTCAGCATCTTTGAGTTGGCTTCAGGTCAAAGAATTTCTATTGATAAATCTAAAATCTTCTTCTCTAAGTTTGTTAGTTGAGCATTGAGGTCTCAGATCTGCTCGACCAGTGGTATAGAGGAAACGGAAGACCTGGGTAAATACCTTGGGGTTCCCCTTCTTCACAAGAAAGTTGATAAGAGAACGAATGCCTATCTCATAGACAATATCACTTCGAGGGTTAATGGTTGGGCAGCAAAGACCCTTTCCCTTGCGGGGAGAATTTGCTTAGCCAAATATGTGCTTTCCGCCATTCCAACATATACTATCGAGATTGCGTGTCTACCTATATCTACCTGCAATATGCTGGACAAGAGTATAAGGCAGTTTATCTGGGGAGGAGGACGAAAGGAGTGACCTATTTTGCTCGTCTCATGGAAGGAGGTCACCAAAAGTTTGGAGAAGGGAGGATTGGGTATCAAAAGCATGTCAGATTGGAACAAATCTCTCCTCTGGAAAAATACCTGGAACTTAATGAATGCAAAGGATATGCTTTGGAAGGAGGGTCTTCTGAATAAGTAACAAAATTACAGTAGTCAGAAGGGTTGTCGAGCTACCCCTTTTTGGAAAGCCATCTATGAAGGGAAAGATTTCATTGTCTCTAATAGCTCCAGGGTTGTTGGTGATGGTAGGGATACTTTCGTGTGGTATGACCACTGGGTACCTAACCAGAACAAGCTAACAGAAATCGTCATCAAACCTATATCGGAGGAGCTCAATGACATGAAGGTATCCGGCATGATCAACTTAGAAAATGATTGGGATACAGACTTCCTGAAGAATTATCTCCCTCCACAGTGCGTGGAGAAGATTACTGATTTACCTGCCCCCCACTGGGACAATGGTAGATATCTATGGAGCTGGAAGCACGATCCTACTAGTAGGTTCTCTACAAGCACAGCCTATGATGCCTTGCATTCTGATAATACTGAACAACCGGATGGGGTGTGGGCCAAGCTCTAAAATACCGCTGCCCCATCTAAAATACGCATGTTCTTATGGCTAGCAGCGCACGAGGCGGTCATGATGAATATGCGCAGGAAACAACGTACCTTCACTGACTCTGCGACCTGTCCTAGATGCAACAGCGGCGAAAAAACCACTCTACATGCCTTGCGCGATTGCCCTCAAGCTATGGAGGTATGGACTCAGGGAGGATTCCAACAAAATCTTCTGAGCAGCACTGGCTTGGTTTTTAAAAATTGGCTTTTGCAGATGTTGAAGGAAGACACCAATACGCAAATCAGGTTTGCCACAACCTACTGGGTGATCTAGAAGGCAAGGAACAAGCTAGTGTTTGATAAAGTTCGCACATCGGTTAGTCGTCAAGTTATCCACATAGCCGGACTTCAGAACGCAATCTTACAATCCTGGGATACTAAGACCCGACTTCACCAGGAGGACACGGTCCAAGATAGTACACAAGTAGCTCATGAAGATGGTAGGTTTACATGGATGACAAATGCATCTGTTCATGGGAAATCAGCAACTATAGCTGCTGCTGCGTTTGACCAGAACGGCCACTAGCTTGGTGGGTGTGCTAGAAAGATCAGGGTGAACTCGGTTCTTGAAGCTGAAGTTCGAGCCATTGAGCTCACGGCAGAAGTCAGTAGAATGAACAGTCACTCTTGTATTACTTTTGCTACAGACAGTGCTATGGCCGTTAAAGCCTTGAGGAGCAAGGCAGAAGCTGCTCCTGCTATTAGACACTGGATAGCGAGAGCTAAAGATTTCATGGCTGAAGTGGAGGATGACGTTATTAAGAAAATTAGTAGAAACAATCTTCATTTGGTGGACGGCCTAGCCAAACACCATTTTAAAAACTATCAGGATGATCGTATGTATATCGATCCTCCTCTCAAACCGGTGGGTCACCCCTCCCCCCTTCATACATGTAATGGTAGGAGTCCTAGCAAGTTTCCTTTTCCAGTAGGCATTCTGTGTAATAATTGGCTTTTCCCTGCGTGAGGAGAGTGGGATGAATAAAATAGTCTCCTGATTTCCCAAAAAAAAAGAGGTTGGGGAGAAATTGTTACTTCATCAGCTGAACATGGAATCATGCACTTCATATGAGCTATTAATCTATAACCTAAAGCAAATGATATTATAACCTTCAATACTACACTCAGGTACTCTTAATTCCAATATACTATCACAACACCATAACTAAGAGTCTAAAACGATTAAACACATTTCTAATAGTGTGACACTAGAAAAGGATAATGTCAAGTCCAACAAAGCAACCTCTTCTCCAATGATTATAATATTGGGATGGGTCTGCAAAGCACACTCTAAGGTAATGTGGGATGAAGCACGACCCATCAACTTGACAACTGTAAATGCAAAAATGGAATATTAGGTAATAGAACATCATAAACAAAAATTAGAGCACATATAACTTCATTCTAAAAACAAAATAACAGTCAACTAGCAGTCTAGGAAGTGTGGAAAAGATATATAAATATACTCCTAGGCAACAAAATAGGAAATATTATGGAAGGAAGACAAAAAGAACTCATATTCCTAGAGAATTCAACAAATGAAACACAAAATATAGATGACAACATGATGAACAACATACTACTGAAATTCCTTTCTTAATTTCTCGATGTCATTAATCAATTGATCAACATGTTGCTAGTCTTCCCTAGAGTTCATCAATCTGATTTTAAAAGCTGAAGCATATTCACTTACCTATACATACATAAAAAAATAGTAAACACCATTGGAACTCTAAAGAGTTAGATATGAAGAAATTGTCAAATTGTATATATGATTTGGAGTGTTTTGAATGTAGTTATTAAAACACCAACCTTTGCTTCATCTTGGAGATATGATCTAGTTCAAGGAACTTCCATGGATTTGGTTATGTTTGTGAGTCACCATCTGAGATTGGGTTGCTATCAGACCTAAGGACATTGTGAAAGGGTTAAGACATGATCAAGAACTATAAAAAAGGCACTGCAAGAAAAGAAAAAGTATTACCCTTTCTAACCAGTTACTCCCTTGAGATCCCAAGGAATTAAACTACAAAGAAAGAATGCACCATATGTTATGCTTGAAAGACATTTAAAATTGAGTCAAAAGCAACTCCTTTGGAAAAAGAAGATCACACCTATCATTGTGTGGTTATTGGTACGGGGGGTGGGGGTCAACCTATATTGTTGTTCCCCAAAAAAAGAATGGAAATCCCACTACTAATTCATATACCAGTGCATCGTAAGAAAAAACTTAACAAATACTAGTCAGAACAAAAAATCATGTGAGAGATCACCACTAACAGAGAGAGAACTGTATTGTATGTGTGGTTGCTTAGCAGAATATAGAGTAGCATTTCAGTTGAATGCATATATTACATATGATCACTCAAAAGTAAAGAAGAGAATTAAAATCTTCAGTGCTTACCAAACGGGTGGAGAAATCACCAAATGATTCTCCCTGGAGACGTTTTCCTTTCTAATTGTAGAACAGAGGCTCCAATACTTTTTCAAAATCATGGATCTTTACTTTGTTCATAAAGAAACTTGCCAATCTCATCTGATTCACTGCACCTCCTTGCTAGATCTGTTAATAGCATTGATTAAGATATAAAACTCATTATAGAAATTTAGAAGGTCTTACAAACATCATGCTTCAAATCGAAATAATCAACATTGATCTAAAGGGAAAATTGTTTCCTGTCTAGTTCATCCGGATTTTAGTACTAGGTTTTAAAAAATATATATAAATAAAAATAAATTGAGAGAACATGAGTGAAACCATCCCTCTTAGCCTCATTAATTTTTTACCTGGTAACTATTAGGACCATCACCTACAAATCCCAACTCAACTGTGTAAGGCCTGGCACAACCATTGGGGCATGTAGTTACTCTAATTACAAGAGTATCACTGTTCATGAGGCCAACCTGCTCAAATTAATATTATCCCATTAGAATAGTGTGTTTCCTAACCAGAACAAATGTATTTACTAGATAAAAGCATGTCACCTTGTCAAAAATAGCTCAAATCCAATTAGGAGGAATCAGTGTGGATTTATTTTCTAGTTTTGGAAAATTATAGGTTCTCATTAATCAGATTATTTCAGAGTTGAGTAGAGTCTCGTCATATATATCGACCCTTGGGTCTTGACAAGTTGAAGTTTATGTGTTGTAAACATTTTGATTGGGGGCATAGGTTTTGAGGAAACTTTGGAATATCTTCCCACCTATCAACTAGTCTATCTCCACCAACTATCCATTCTTCCACAGGGGTAGCTAAATCAGCAACCTACCAAACAAACTGCTAGTAGTGAAGTTTCTGTACATGTTGGAAATGTGAAAAAAGTAAGTTGCAATAGCTGATCAATGATCAGATGCAAATGCTATGAACCAATAGTGCTATTGTGGATAGAATGATCATTAGGGTAACAGTAACAAGCTACAATAATAGTATTTGATGCCCACCCAAGCACTGGAAAACAAATTGTGAAGGTCTCTTTTTCATTTACTCATCTTCTCAAGAACTTGTACCTCTTCAGTATGTATTTTCTACACTGCAACTAACATCCCTCTACTCTCACTAATCTCAACTCCAGTTCAGGAGAGAATGCTGGTTTTCCTATTTGCTTTCTAGCTCTCCTGCTGTCCAACACTCATCACGTTAATACTTAATATTTTGCATTTAATAAATACATACTTCCACAAAATGAACCAACATTTGTTTATATGTGCATTGTTATACACACCTTATCCAGTTATTCATCATGGAGTTATTTCTCGACTTCTCAAGGACAAGCACAAAATGAGACAACATGATCAGGACAACCATTTCCTTTCACACATAATATTCTTGTTATTCTTTTATTCATATCTCAAGATAGAAATGATGTTCTTAACTGATTCACAAAGAGTCTATCATTTCTACCTTGGGTGACTAAGTCCTAACATCAACTCTGTACTTGGAGATTAAAGGCCATTCTCGAGAGATGACAACCTAAGACACAAGTAGAGAAACATAGAACACCCTAGATGAGAAAAATGAACACAATGACATATAGATTTGAGCCCAACAAAAATAATGGGATGAAAAACCCATATATATGCTAAGGAGTCAAAATTCAAAACTTACAAAAGCTATTGATAGCTTGTTCGACTACCCAGGGCTCCCATGGGACACATCCATTCCTAGTATAATAGTTGGCAATTGGGAGATATTTGGCATGGATGGAGGATGCTCAGTTGTGGTGAACTTCTCTGCACATTGTGACACCCACATGCTTATTCAGGATCTCATTCGTTGTGGAAACATGAAGGGAGTTGTAAGTAAAATCTTTATATGTATTTTGTTTAACAAATTTTTGTTAAATGAAATACATAAAAATATTTTACTTACATAAAAAGATTTTACTTACAACACCCATCATGTTTCCACAGTGAATGAGATCCTAAATAAGCTTGCGGGTGTCACAACACATAGAGAAGTTCACCACAACTGAGCATCCTCCATCCATGCCAAAGATCTCACAAGTTCCAACTATTATACTAGGAATGGATGTGTCCCATGGGATCCCTGGGCAGTCGGACAAGCCATCAATAGCTGTTGTAAGTTTTGAATTTTGACTCCTTAGCATATATATGGGTTTTTCGTCCCCTTATTTTTGTTGGGATCAAATCTATATGTCGTTGTGTTCATTTTTCTTATCTGGGATGTTCTATGTTGCTCTGCTTGTGTCTTAGGTTGTCAGCTCTAGAGAATGGCCTTTAATCTCCAAGTACAGAGCTGCTGTTAAGACTCAGTCACCCAAGGTAGAAATGATAGACTCTCTGGGTGGAGCTCTTCGCATGGAAGGACTTTCTTCAATGACATCAAATGGATGCTCTATATTCTGTAAGGACTTTTCATTTCCCAATTGTGTGTTGAGTCCTTACCTCTTGGCCTTTTCTTACCAATTACAGTTCTTCCGTCCTCCAATTGTGACAAGATTTGAGCTCCAGAAGGCGGTTTAGGTGGATACCTAAATTCTTGCTCACCGTTAAATGCCTTTGCTTCTTTTCAGAATATGTGGCTAGTTGGCAAAAACCTATGGTGTCCTCTGTAGCAAACTTTACAGCTATGTGGCAACCAATGTGAGATAGTATCTTTATTACAATACGGACATGCTTTGTAGCCTTTAGTACTCCAACCAGATAGATGTGCATATCCTAGAAAATCACTAATAGTTCATAATAAAGGAGCACTCATCAGAAAGAATTCCTTAGTTCCAGCATCATATGTATGTACACCAGTATTCCATAGTTCTACAACCATTTGGACAAACATGAATCTTTACATAATCTAAGCCCAACCCCGTAATCATCTTTTTTAGCTCATAAAATGAATTAGATATTTGTTCACCTTATGGTAGCATCTTCTTAAAGAACATAAGAAACATAGATGATGCTTTCTTACTCAAGCCATTAAGACAAACCAGGTGATAGAATTCTTGAATGCAAGCAAGTTTGCTATATTTCTTACACCCTAGATATAATTATGTCTCAGAATTCTTTAACAAGATATAAAATTTGTCAGTATTGAAATGTGGATCACTAGATGGATCCACTCCTTCTATATTTCCATCTTCACTGGAACTCGGAAAAGTATCGTGCATCATATCTTGTAAATTTTCAGCATTAAGGAAATCTCCCTGATCAGTAGGAGCATCCATTTGAACATCGAAATCTTCATCATGAAAAGCCCAAGAAATATAGCTTGGTAAGAAGCTATTCCACAATAGATGGCTCAATGCAGTCTTTCTGGTGACCTGGTATACATTAGCACACTTTCTACATGGGCATACAATCTTGTCTCCAATCGATGAATGTTCAAAAGAAAAATCCAAAAATTTTGATACTCCACATAAGTATTTACTGCTCGTTTGGTCATCCTCTTCTATCCAAGACTTATCCATTCTATTAAAATAGTAAAACAGATAACATATGAGTAAGTATGTCATATTAAAAAAGACTATACAATATGAGAAAATACTAGTGTAATCATGCAAATGAAGTTCACGTGAGCCTATCCGACTAGGCGGGTGCCCAAGCATTTTTTGAAATACTTATTATAAGGATAAAAGAACATTTATAATGAAATTTATCAGTAATTTGTAACATAATAGGATATGCATATTTCTTTTTGTTGTTGGGTTGCGAATGTGTCATTAGATAGGATGGATTTGTGAATTTGGAACATTCATGGAAACACACACTTCAGTTATAACATATATGAGTAAGTATTTCATATTAAAAAAGATTAAACAATACGAGAAAATACTAGTTCCATTCATTAATCTCTTTTTACATTCACACATAGGGGTGTACCCCTAAACAATAACTAAACAAAGGGGTTGGTGTACCATTAAACATGCGCATAATTAAAATAACTATTAATATAGACAAGTCTAGATAGATAATTGTGCATCATCATCAGATTCATTTGAGCTGGTTTTCTCCATCGTCCGCTCATACCGCCATAGATGATCGGGGGTCTCATTGTTGATGTTGGTTATCCAAACTTTGATGGTATTATGGCCAACTGGATGGAGAAAAAGCCTGTCACTACATACCACTATCATCTTTCTAATCCAATCACGCCAACCGGATTTTGATACAAGATTTCCCGCCAAATCATACTCAACCTCGATAACATGTGAAGAATTGCCAAAATTTAGGGTCACTTCACCAGGTCTGTAGTGTCTTCCGTTTAGAAAATGCCAATGTTCGGGTATGGTTAGTTGGTTTAAAGAACGATCATCTAGGATGATGTTCAATTGTTCTTCATCAGGGAACAATAACATTGGCATAGAGGCCCAATTCATAGTGATTGTTGTGGGTGGACAGAGACTGTAAAATATTAGTACTAACAATTATAAGTACATATAATGATGTTATATATTTTTAGAAAAAGTAGTATAACATCAGTTAACCTTTTATTGCTTGTCATAACCAACTTTATTGCGGTGGACATGATAGCTTGAAAAGAAATCTAAGAGAGGAGATAATGTCCTATATCTTTTCAATTGGTCCAATGTTCACTAATCCTTCTTTGAGAATTTCAAGGAAGTAACTACTATTTTCTATAATTTGATGTAGCTTGGTATTTCATACAATGAGGTGACACTTATTAACTATTTGTTGAATCAACACTCATAATTTAGATTATTAAAGAGGTTACTGGTGTCTGTCTTGTTTTGTACATGTGTGAGACCTATCTAATTTGGAGTATCCATGCACTACTGTAGCAGGTGTGAGACCTATTTAAAGAGGTTAATGGTGTCTTTCCAAAATTTTACTATAGTCTTGTACTTATGTGTTTATCAAAACACTCCTACAAAATATTTTATCATCTTATTATTTTGATAGTACCACAAAGTTTATGACAAGAAGGATTCTTCTAAAAAGTGTAAATTTTCTAAATGAGTTATGTGAGGTTATTATTCTCTGACCTATATATAAATGGGATAGATTCCTGCCTCTTTAGTTTTATGAGTACACGACACTATTTTTGAAATACTTTTTATAAGGATAAAAGAACATACTTATAATAAGGACCCATGCACTTTCTAATCATTTTGAACTGAATAAAAAAATGAACAGGAGCCTGGGTCCTATCCGCTAGTATCAAATGAGAATTCATAAACCTCAAAACCACCAACATGGTTTCCAAACCTACTACCTCAACTTCTACAAGCTCACCTTCTACAAACCTTTAGAACATATACATCCAGAAAGTAGGAATCTATACAAACAAATACCAAAGATACACTCCCTAATATGAAGCTAAACGCCAAGGTGTATGCTCTTCATAACATGGTACTCAATCATGGCTATATTCCTTTTTTGGTCAGCCAAAACTCCTATTGTCAAAGGATAGGAATATCATTTCAAAGAATCCCAACAGAGCCTTAAGAAAAAAGGAGAACCATACGAAGCCATTTTAAGAACTTCCATAGGCAAGAGCCAGGATAGAATCCCATCGTTGGATGACATCAAACAGGGAAAAGACAAACCAACCCAATGACAGATCACAAATCCTTCAACCAACAATAACCAACAGAAGAAAAGAGTATTACATCACTCAAAACCACATCAGAAAAAGGATTCAAAAGAAAATAGTATAGAAGACCTTCCAATAAAAAACAAAAGAAGCTTCAACCAGTAGAGCCTGACAAGAGGTGGGAGAAAAGGACTGAACCTTAACCAAGCATAAGAATAGCAACATAGCATCCAAAAGTCCAGAATCATAATGAACAGAATATGACAAGGGGAGCAACCCCCCTTTTTGACAAGGGGAATAGAATGAATAGAATATAATTTTGGTCACATGTAATTAATTCATGGTGAAGGTAAATGGTGTATTTTTCTTTGCTATTTCTTAGTTTTATCATCTTCAGACTAGCCCCCCCCCTAGAAGTCAGTGATGCCCAGTAACCCCCTACTTTTTAGAAATTTCGTTTAAAGTATAGTTTCTACTATATAATTGGATCAACCCAAGTATTTTGGTATATAAATTAACTATGATGAATATGAGATGCTTAATCATTCTTGGCCTTTGTGATTTTGAGAACATATTAGATTTCTTACTTATATTAAAGGGAAATATATATAACAATAAAATGACATTGTTTCATAACCTATTATATACAGTAATATAAAAACATAGAAGAAAATTAATGTGGGTAATGACATCACAATGTATACTAAAAATAGCTAAGCCTAATCAAACCTAATTTCATGTATATACCATAACCATGAATAATTACACTGTATTAAAATTAGCTTCTAATTAGAACATGGGAATCTGGATGGCATACTAGGTCTAATATTGGGGAGGTTCCTTGTCTCAAAACCTAGGTTTTGGAAAGCGTGAAGCGGGAAGCGTGTGGATTGCTCCCCTTGAAGTGGAAAGCGGGAAGCGGGTTTTGAAGCGGACTAAAGTGGACACTTTTTGAAAAAGTGGTCCACATTGTTTTAAAACATTTAAAAAATTTTAGTGATTTTCATACTACTAACAAAAAGAAATATTACTTAACAATCAAGCATTCAGTATAATGTTTCACTACATCGAATTTAGTTGTTTCAAACAAACATGTATATTCAGTAAGAATTGATAACTAACAAGAAGGTATTGTAACATGCTAGAAAATTACAGACCATCAAATGACTTTGTATATTAGTGAGTATTGACTCATGTTACATTGTATTGCAATATTGTTATATTGTAAAAATTACATATCTTGCAATTATTATACTTATATTATGAGTATTTGACAAGATAACAGAGCATAAAATTACTTACTATACAAGTGAGACAAATGTTACTTTACAAAACTGATACACTTCGATAGGGTATCGATACAGAACATGCAATTAATAATGCTAAAAGAATATAAAATGACAAATTACAGACCTTCAAAAAACTGAGTATACCAATAAGTGTTGATGGATGTACTTAATGATATTGATATACTAAGTTAAAATATTATCTAAATAACTACTGATTTATGACAACCAATAAAAGAATTCAGACATAAATCTTAACCTACTACTCCAATCGATGTATTAAAAAGGATCACATGCCCATTACACCATACCATTTGGTAATCTATCATGATGTTTTGATAAGCATTTCAATATGTGATCATTTGCTATATGTATTTTAGTAACATAACAATAACAGTAGTCAGTTCCTATATGTATTTTGATATGCAACTTCTAATCATTTATAGCTTTTACTATTTCCAGATTGCATTGTAGTTTACCTCCAAAACTAAAAAGGAGTAAGGTGATGGTTTAGGAGGCTTGTGCAGAGGATTTTTTATAGAGTTATAGCTACTGCATGCATGCCCTTCATGTTGTTTATTAAAGCAAGCAAAAAGAAAACTACCCTCTGAATCAAAATGAGGAGGTGCCATGAAGCATGTTGTCCAGACTGTAAATCTTGCCATTAACGGTTGCTATCCTGAACTAGGAACATCGCCGATTTAGGGTAGGAACAATTTTGGAATTGGGGAAAATAATCCTATCTTGTTGGGAGTTTGAAGTTCTCCCCTTTTTCCCAATCTCATATTGGATATACTGAAGCATAAGGAACCGTGGTCCATCCCTAATGGCCACCTATATAAAAGCCCGATCAAACTTGACACACACCATGTATCATTTCCCACAACTTTTGTCCATCGACAAACTCATGAGTCCCTCCTATTTCAATCAGCCTTCCTCTAATACCATGCAATACATCGACATACACTTTGTCAATGTGAAACCGAAATCAGTCCAAAATATAGCAAGAATATAGAAAAATTAAGGGAGGGGCAAGAAAATTGTAGAAGTAGGAATATATCTTACATAGACGTAGTTCTTCCTCTACTAGTGTGAATCAAGACAGATCGGTCAATTGTGATGGTGATCATGGTTGGGGAAGATAATCTATTTGTAATGTGGTTGGGACTGATCACCTGGCACCAATGTAGCAATGTGGCACTCTTGGCTTCCTTGGCACTGGAAATGTGGCACTCCTGGCAATGGTTGCCTTTTGATTCCAACGCCTGATTCAATCAACATGATGCCTGGTTGTGCCTGAGGTAGTGGAGCAGACGGTCGATTGTGTTGCAGGCGCTAGCTGTTACATAGGACATTGGTCTGGGATTGGGTGCTAGCTGGTCTCGACATGTATGATCTTCCCAATTGACGTGATCCTCCAAGCCACAGTTAGGGCTACGATCGACCAGCAGGCTATCTCCTCCATGCGTTGGTCTCACAAAAGTGGGGAATAGGGATTGTGGAGATAAATCTCGCGCTACTAGCTATTACTGGATTGGAGAGCGAAGAGAAAAGCGGGAAGTGAAAATTATATTGCAGTGGTTTGGCAATTTTAGATTGCCACTAATTAAATTTAAAAATACCTTTAAGTCTTTTTTATAAACTCTATAATAGATGGTTTAATGGCATTTTAATTAAAAATGCCAGTACATTAGATAGATAGTGGCTTTTTTTTAGAATAGCCACTGGAATAAAAGCCACTAATGGGCATTTTTGTTGTAGTGTATGTTGTCATTCATATACCTACAATCATAGTATCATCGTTCAAATCCTAGGTTTTATGTAACATCATTTAATTCAATTCCTTCTTCCATTTAGATAAGTTCATTCATTCATCATTAACTGAAACCAATTATTAATAATCAACTACACAATTTTGAAGAACAATTATATATTAAAATAAGTTAAATCAATCACTAACAAGAGAGAAAGAAAGCAATAACAATTTATTAAATTCATTCATTCATCATTAACCCTAGTTAATCATTATTAATCAACTACATAATTTTAGAGAATAATTATATATTGAACTAAGTTCATTCATTCCTCATTTAACCCTTATTAATGAATATTAATTAACCATAATTAATCAATAATAATATTATAGAAAACTCACTGCACTGGTGGAACAAGTTGTGGTGGCGGCGGTCAGAGGTGGAGGTGGTTGCAGCTGTTGCTGTGGAGGTGGTCGCAGCTGTGGCCAAAGGTGGAGGTGGCCGGAGGTGGAGGCGGAGATGACTGAAGCTGCAGTGAAGTAGGTGGCGAGCGGTGGCAGGATGGTGGGTTGTGGCTGTGGTCATTGGCGGAGATGACTAAGCAAGCGAGCGGCGGTGGCAGGGACTGAACTAGAGCGACGGCAGTGGTGACTGAACTAGAGAGGTGGCGGTGAGCTCTTCAGTGGTGGTTCCTCTCCACAGCGGTGGTGACGAGCTCCTCTTTACAGTAGTAGTGGCGGCGGCGAGCGGAAACACAGAATCGTGAGACCTAGCTTGAGCGGAAATAGAGAAATAAGAATGAAATAGAGAAGGGGAAGAGTCTGGCTCATGTGGGTGCTATTAAGTTAATTACCGACGTTGGTTATTGTGTAAAACCGACGCTTAACACCATATACAACTTCAAACAAATACTGGGAGGGGGGTCTTCATCGTCAATTTCAACGTATAATAATCGATGTCTATCCACATATGCCGAAATTTTTTTTTGTTCTTGAGTTACAATCATAGTTGTCAGTTTCTCCCTAACACTGATGTCGATTAGGAAAATTGGGGGCGGGGAAGTTTTTCACAGGGAAAACGCGTGAACACACATCCTCGTCGATTCCTGTGCAACAACCGACGTCAAATAAGGTATGAATATTTGCCTCACGAGGGATATTTAGGCATTAGTTATATTTTAAACAACCGATGACATATGGGGGGATAAAAAATTTGCTGGGCTTGGCACAGAACATGATTCGTTGGTGTTTATACAACCGATGTCGAATTGAAAATTTTGGAGGCAATTTTTTTCCCTAGAAAATTGTATTTCGCGGGTGATTTTGGATGTCGATTTTTATTTTGACCAACCGATATTAAAGAAAAAGTGATACCTGTGTCTTTTGTAAAGTGGTCGGCCTTCACATATATGTATCAGTTGTTGTGTTAAACCGACATCGTAATGTATTAGTGTCGGTGTTAAATTTTTAACTAATGCCAACAAATGTAATGTTATATGTCATTTATGTACTAGTGACTACAGGAGGACAGACTAATTGATTGGTGGACTAACATATGGGCTGGAGGTGTCTAGAAACTGCTTGGACCTAAAAATTAGACGACCATTTGAGAAGAGCCCAACTGAGCAATCAGGAAGCGAGCCGACTGATTCAAGAGTTGAACTGATCCACCCAGATTGGTTCAAATTCAGATCTTCACCAACAATAGGTTGCATATGATGTGGACCATAGGTGGTAGTAATTCCTTGTGGATCTAAGGAATGATATTAGTATGGCCATAACAATTGCTTGTGTTTGTTTTGTTTATTGCATGTATTCGTTGTGGGATATAGCATATATATGATATGTACTATATATGTGGAGTGTATGAAGTATATTTATTTATATATATAAACTCCCTCAATTAAATTATTAAGTCTAAGATGCCTTACATTAGAAACACACATAAAAATCTTGATCGACCAAGCATAGATTTGCACAAAGCATGGTGCTCCATGTATCTCATGGAAGTGTGATGGTAGATATGTAGATTTGCATAAAGCATGGTGCTTGTCGATCATGTTGGCTATTGAGTCAGGCTTAACTAGTGACTTAGAGAGCCCAAGCCTAGTGGCATGTAGATGATAGTGGAAAGGAGTTGCACATATTATCTATCCAAGAGTTACATATGATGCAATTGGCATGATGGCATACCTAAATAGTCAGGTTGTGGGCGATCGGCAAAAGCTGACTCATGACTTGATGAAATATGGATCTTGGCCCACTGGAATATTGTATGATGTAATATTATAAATTGATATTAAGGGGTATCAATTTGAATAAAATAGTCAGATTAAGAATAATTAAATGCCTAATTAATATCATCAAAATTATCATATAATACCAAATAAAAAATGTTTTGAAAAGGTTGCAATATTTCTTTGTATAATGAAATGTCAAACACAAAATGCATTCAAATTGTGATCAGTCCTTAAGAAGGAAAATGGGATAAAGTTCCACAATTTGTTAGGGACTTTGATAAATGTTCTCATGAATGAGAGAAAGCTCTATGTCCTTGATAGGACAATGCCAGAGGAATCCACTTCAAATGTGCGTAAGGTGAAATGGATGCTTATTGGAAGCATGCCAATGATGCCATAGACATTTAAATACCTAGTTCTCTGTTGTATGAACTATGAGTTGCATGAACAAATGAAAACATGGACATTCTTGAGATGGTAACACATCTTAAGAATCATGTAAAGCAAAGAAGGTATAATGTCTCCAAAATGCTAATTGAGTGCAAACTGATAAAGGGAGATCCAGTAGAACCCCATGTGCTCAATATGATTGGACATGTGGAATGATTGAGATTTCTTTTAGGTCAAGAGTTTACCATGAGTATGATTATGCAAGCATTGCATGAATCATATAGTCATATTATCAAATGCTTAGCATGTTGATGCCAAAATAAGGAAGAAGAGAAAATTTGTGATTGTGATTAGAGGAAGTGAGACTTAGGGAAAAAGCAAGGCCAAGAAGTGTTCTAAGGCTAAGCTAAAGTCCAAGTCCTCTGAACTCAAAATATGGAGAAGAGTAATTGTAAAAAGGAACATGTGCTCTTCACTTAAAGGATAAAGAAAAATAAGTGCCACCATTGTCACTTGTATGGACATTGGAAAGAACTATCATCCTTATATAGGATTTCAACAAGAAGTTGGAGATAGATATCTATGCTTCAGGACATGATAAGAAGTAAGATAGAACTATGCGGAGAAAGGGTTGCTGCCTTTACGGTTGAAATTAAGTTGTCAATCATAGGCACATAATAGAATTAGAGAATTGCTATTATGTAGATGCCATCGATGAAAAGAAAACAACATATGTCTTGTATGATAAGAACATTATGTTTCATTTTAAAAGATGTGATCTTTTATGGAAATGCCCTATGTCTCACAAACTATACTTGATATTTATAGATACAAATGTGTGTGACACATATATTGAATGACTTGATGACTCAAAAATTGAATAACTATAGCATTGTCATTTAAAGCACATAAATGAGAAATACATTTCTAGAATCCATATGATGGTTATCTAGATTATTTTGGTTATTAAACCAATAGAGACACACATGTCTTATTTATTGGGAAATATGCCAAGAGCATCTTCACAATAAGTGGTCAGAGATCAACCATTCTATTAGGGCTAGTACATACTGATGTACTCAAAACCTTTTAGAATAAATGCTAATGGTAGTTACAAGTACCTCTTTGTATTTACTGATGCGATCAGTAGATATTGAAATTTGTATTTAATGAAACACAAGTATGAATCACTTGAAGTGTTTAATAAGATCATAAATTAAGTACATAACTAACTTGGTAAAAGTATTAAGATACCTCGATATGATTGATGTTTAAATACGTAAACTAAGAGTTTGAGGACCTTGTGGAAGATCATGATAGTGTATCATAATGAACTCCACCTCAAACACAATGATAATGTATCAGAAAGAAGGAATCACACCGTGTTAAATCATGGTGAGATTTTCAACATGTCTAGCTAAGCTTCTAATATTCATTTTGGCACATGCTTTACACTAAAACAATGTACCACGTAAATTGGTTCAAAAGACACCATATGAGATATGGCAAGGGAAGTGTATCGATATGTCCTTTATAATGATTAGGATTGAAAGCTTGTATACAAAAATAGTCTCTTAAAAGTATTTATCCACAAATCACATGAATTATATCTAGTTGAATACTACTTATATATCAACCTGGCAACAAAGTGTTTGTTTCTAGGATGGCTGAATTCCTAAAATTGAAATTAGTTCCAAAGGAATCGTTGGGAGTAAATGTAGAACTCAAAATGTTCGAGACAAATAAGAAAACATAGAACCTAAAGAGGTACAATAGGAATAAGGAGAAATACACATTGTTGTGGAATCTCAAGTTCTTTATGTAAATAGAAAACTCATAATTCTAGTATAACACACTTTGAGTTTGAAAGATTATGATATCTTATAACTCAAAAGGATGCGAGTTGGTCATAGAGATGAGTCAACAACATACCTTGAAACTATTGAGGGACCAGAATTTAAGAAATGGCTTCAGGGCATGGGATCAAAGATGGACTTTGTGTACACCGACAAGGTATGACCTTGTCGGATCCACCTGAAGGGGTAAAACCCATAGGGTGCATTTGGGTTTTTGTAAGAAGACCAACAAGGAAAGGTAAATTAGTTGCAAAGAGTTTCAAACTAGTTCAAAGTGTTGAGTATGATGAAGTCTTTTCACGAGTTTCCATGGTTATATCCATCTAGATCATGCTTGCTGTTGCAATTTAGTATGACTGTGAGATTTGGTATATGGATGTGAAAATTGCATTCCTTAATTGGAATAATTAATAGGATGTTTATGTGACATAACCTAATGATTTTATAAATCCATCAATTGAAATAAAGTCTATAAGTTACAAAAGTCAATATATGGATTGAAGCAAGCATCTCAAAGTTGGAACCTTTTAAGACAGTCAAAGGGTTTGACTTGACTCAGAATGAAGATGGAATATGTGGTTACAAAAGATCTAGTAGGTGCATATTAATACTCCACATCATGATTGGAAATTAAATCCTTAAAACCTGGCAGGGAACATACCTTCTATGTGAAGGGTTTAGGCGAAACATCCTACTATTTAACACATAGCATGTTGTATTTAATGCTTCTGCCCAAAAAGTTTTAGGTGTATTATGTTCAAGTAACATTGTTCCAGCCACTTCTTGTAACGATCTATTTTCCTTTCCACTATGCCATTTTGTTGTGGAGTGTGTGGAGCTGAAAAATTATGTGTGTATCCTTGTATTGTACAAAATTCTTCAAAGGTGTGATTTTCAAATTCCCCACCATGATCACTCCTAATTGTGCATATTTTATTTTTTAATAGATTTTCAATTTTAGAACAAAATTTTATGAATGTTTGGAATGTATCATCTTTGTTTGCAAGAAAATGAACCCATGTGTATCTACTAAAATCATCTACAATGACAAAGCAATATCTTTTTCCACCAATAGATTGAGTTCTCATAGGACCAAACAAATCCATGTGACTAAGCTCTAATGATCTAGTAGTGCTAAGCATTATTTTTTATTTGAAAGAAGTTTTGCTTTGCTTTCCTAGGGTACAAGGTTCACAATTTTCAGGTTTATCAAAAGATATTTTAGGTAACCCACGTACAAGATCATATTTAATCAACTTTTTGATAACATGTGAACTTGCATGGACTAATTTTCTATGCCATAGTTGTAAGGATTCATCTTTTACAAGAAGGCATTTTCCAATAATGGCTTGCATAGAATTAGGCCTAAGTATGTGTAGATTTCATATTCTTTTTCCTTCATAAACGATTTCATTAGTATTTTCAATCAATAGTTTACAACAAGTTTTATTGAATAAGGCATCACAGACACTATCACACAATTGACTAACACTAATTAAATTATGATGTCGACAATCAACAAGTAAAACATTTTTTATTTGAAGATTTGTACCAATGTTACCTATTCCAACAATCTTTCCTTTTCCATTGTCTCCAAATGTGATTGTGTCACTTTTCTTTTCTTTAAATGTTTGAAAGGCCGTTTTGTTGTTGGTCATATGTTTAGAACATCCACTATCAACCACCCAATCCTACAAAAAAAGATAGATTTTGGTACCCATGTGATGGTCCTCTTTGGTTAGAGTCATTTAATAACAAACTAAATATAGATACATGATTTAAAAATTGAATGTTTTAAGTTGAATATAATTACATTTGGTCGACAAATATCTCATCCGAATAAAGTCTCGGCCGAAGATTTCATCAACCGAGAGTGTTGCTATTTTATAGGTTGATATATGCGTGAAACAATAACTTTCTTGGTAGACTAGACCGAGTTAGTTATTGTTGTTACAAAAGTTCAGGTTTGATACATGCATTCCCTTGATCGAATATTTTCTCGACCGAGGAGAGTCTCATTCGAACTCTTTGTCGACTGAGTGTGTTTCTATTTGATTTCATCAATCTCATTTATTCCAATTTACTACAATATGCGAAGGTACCAGTACATTTAGTTGAGATAAGACATTATGATATTCAAAATGAAGTTTTAGTTCAAATCTCAACTTAATCACATTCAAGTTTGCTAGGTTTTGAGTATTGGAACCCAAACTAATTCAACATACTTTTTCTTGTATGGGCATGAGAAAGAATAATGTCCAAGATGCAAGCAATAATGACAACAAATGGAATCTATTTCATTTCTATTTCTAAGGTTTTGAGTTGAGTTGTTCTTGGGTACATATGTGATCTTGGTTCTGGGTGCTTGTGCTTTCATAGGTTTAGGTTGATGATATTTTTCTTTTGGAACATATCCTAACCCTCTCCTTCCAATATGACCAGAAGAATCCTTTAGGACCTTATCAAGAACACCATTATTTTTCAAGCTACTAATTTCCTTTTGTAACTTAGCAATCTCATCTATTTTCTTTTTGATATTTGACTTTGATTGGTCTAGATTAGATGATAAAGCATATCTTTCTTTGACAATAGCATCATAATCTAGATGAGTACACAAGATAGGTTGAGTTTAAAGATTATTTAATTTTGCAAGCAATTCAACCTTTTCTTAACAAAGCAAATTATAGTCCGTTTCAAGTGTAAGCAACTTTGTATTGCAATCATTAAAAGATGATTTCAAGGTAGAAATAATACTTTCCTTTTCAGAAGAAAGATCATTTAATTGAGCATACAATTCTTCATTAGTTTTTGTAACTCTCTTTAGTTTCTTTTTACAATCAATATATTTGTCATGTAATTCTTCAATACTAGAAACTAATTTTTCTTTTGATAAATCAAGTAGGCTTACCTCATTTGAGTCTTCATTTTCATATTCTTTGGCCATAAGACATTCTATGTTTTCTTCTCCACTTTCACTATCATCACTTGACTCATCCCATGCAACTTTGTATGCTTTCTCTCCCTTCTTCTTGGAAGAGACTTTCTTCCCTTTCTTTATCTTAGGACACTCATTTTTGACATGTCCTTTCTTGCCGCATTCAAAACACCTAAGAGAGGAAGAAGAAGAAACATTAGAATTCTTGTTAGATCTATACCTTTTATATTTCTTACCATTTACAATAAGTACATCTTCTTCATCATCTCCATCACTTGTTTCATCACTTTCTTGAGTGATGACTTTTGTTGATTTTAGGGGTACATCCTTCCTTCTTTCTTTTTGAAGTTCAAGCTCCCGTCTTTCTTCCTCCTCTAAGATGGCCTCATGAGTTTCTAAATTTCCAATGAGCTGTTCCATCTTTAGTTTGGTGAGGTCATAAGCTTCTTCAATGGTTGTCACTTTTGGCTTGTATTTTGGAGGCAAATATCTAAGAATCTTCGAGACTTGATCTTCTTCACTTATGAATTTTTGTAATGCACTTAAGCCATTAACAATAGTAGAAAATCATGCATACATATCACTAATAGACTCATTTGGTTGTGTACGAAATTGTTCAAATTTTTTTTTAAGCATACTAATCTTAGAATTTTTAACTTGTATGGTTCCTTCATGTGTAATGGAAAGTCTAAGCCATATATCATATGCAGTTTCACATGAGGAAATTCTATTGAATTCACTTACCAAAATAGAGCAATATAAAATACTTACATCCTTGGCATTCAATTGAGCTTTTTTTACTGTATTAGCATCCCATGTGACCTACTCAGTTTCTGGAAGCTCATAGGGAGTAGACACCATCCTCCAAAGCTCCCAGCTAATGCCTTGAAAGTAAAATTGCATCCTTCTCTTTTGATAGTTGTAGTTGCTTCCATCAAATGGTGGTGGATGAGATACGTAGGTTCCCTCCAAGTTCAAGTTGTTGAGCACACCATCCCCCATGCTTCAAGACCTATTAAGGCTCCTTGAAGACCTGCTCTGATACCAATTGAAAGATCTAGAGGGGGGTGAATAGTGATTTTTGTAGTTTTTAAAGATAATTAAAAATAGTTAAACACTTGAACAAGAAGTAGAAGGAAACAAGGAAGACATAAGGATGTAGAGTGGTTCCTACCTTAGAAATCTAAGGTAGTCGTTACACTACCCGATTGTTTCCAATCGGGATTTTGAAAGAAACTTATTTTATTACCTATTGAGGATGTTACACAACATACAATTGCTTTCTTACACCCTTGATGTAGCCTTCACCTGAAGTAGCCTCAATCCTCCTAGAAGCAGCCTTCTGAAGTAACTCCAAGCTCATCCTTGAAGTAGCCTTCACTTGAAGTAGCTTCAATCCTTGAGGAAACCTTTTGAAGTAATTCCAAGTCATCGAGAGTAGCCTTCACCACCTGAAGTAGCTCCACGAACCTCCTTTCAACAGTCTCCAACCTAGGAGTAGTCAAGGAGAACAAAATGTAATAAAAAGAATAAGATTGGAAAAAAGAAACAATATTACCAATGAGTACACACTACTACAGAAATAGCATTCAGTGTCACTTTTCTGGGCGTCGGTTATTAAGGAAGACCGACGCCTAACATATAAGGCATCGTTTGTTTAAGCAAACCGACGTCTATATTCGAAGACCAGCCAGACACGGGTACCGCTTTGTATTCAGCGTCGGTTGTTTATAACAAACCGACGCTTAAAGTCACCCACGAAATCCAAATTTTGATAAAAAAAATAGTGTCATTTTCAGCGTCGGTTATGTAGGTATAAACCGACGCCTATGTGCGATGAAAATTTGCGCGAAAAGTGTCACTTTCAGCGTCGATTATCCTTATATAACCGACGCTGAAGGTGGTTCCCACCAAATAATTTCATGAAAATATCGTCCAATTGGACGTCGGTTGTTGCAAACAACCGACGCTAAAGCGGTTTAGGCGTCGGTTGTTTGAAACAACCGACGCTATTTGGGAACTTTATTACCCGCGATCGCCCGACTCTTCCCCTTTCTTCTGTTTCATTGCGAGCCGATTACCTTTTCTTCTCTGCTGCCGCCGATTGCTTCTCCGGCGATTTCTTCTCCGGCGCCCCCTTCTCCGGCAATTTCTTCTCCGGCGCCCCCTTCTCCGGCGCCCCCTTCTCCGCCGCCACTCCTGCACCTTCTTCCCTTCTCCGCCGCCCCTGCTGCTCCCCTGCTGCTCCAGCGCCAGCACCTGAGATTAGGCACCGCCACGCCTGAGATTAGGCGCCGCCACGCCCCTGGTGCTCCTCCACCGCCGTCGCGCCGCCGCAACCATCATCTCTAGCCTCGCTGCTAGCTGCTCCTCCACCACCGTCGCTGCTAGCTACTCCTCCAGCCAGAGCCACCGGAGCCTCTACCTTCTTCCCTCTGACAAGGTTGGTCTTCCCGCTGCTAGCTGCTCTACTTTTTTTTGCATCGATTAAATTGTTGTGATAAAAATGCATGTAATGTATTTGATTAGAGTTAATCTAATCTGGATGTTCATAATAATGTAGTATGTTAAATATGATGATTAGGGATACACATAATGTCTAGTACACAAATATTAGATGATATTCAAGAAAACCCTAGTTTGATGAGCATGTTGTTAATCATGTTAATTATGATTCTTCTATATATTCTGATGTCATTATATAATTATGTGATCCCAACATATTAAATTGAATTAGAATGATTTCATGAATTATAGGGTTTTAAAGTTGATAAACATGTACATGCGGAAATAGGGTTATTAAACCAATGGTTATAACATAGTATGATCTTAATCTAATCTGGATGTTCATAATAATATAGTATGTTAAATATGATGATTAGGGATACATATAATGTCTAGTAAAGATTCCTAGACCTTTTGTTTGAAACTATTGATTTCTTGATTTATTATTTAATAATGCTCTGTTGATTAGGATTAACCATTTTGCCTGTAGTTTATAGACATTTATTATATATAAGAATGACAACACATGTATTTGTTGGCCTAGAAACCCGTCCAAGATTTACTCATTAGGAGTAAATCTTGGATAGTCCCCGATTTGGGACTGTTCTTGAACACCTAATCTCACTTAGGATGTAAGTGTATAATGTGTATTGGGTTTTAGAGAAAATTTTAGTAGCATTTCCCCGTTTGTTCTCTAAGTACATATGTACTTAGAGAACAGTGGGAAAATGCTGCCGAAATTTTCTTGAAAACCCAATACACATTATACACTTACTAGTGAGATTAGGTGTTCAAGGATGGGATAGGTGGTACAAATTTATTATATATAAGAATGACATCAAATGTTTTGGCCTAGAAACCCATCCAAGATTGACTCATTAGGAGTAAATCTTGGATAGTCCCCGGTTTGGGACTGTTCTTGAACTACTAATCTCACTTAGGATGTAAGTGTATAATGTGTATTGGGTTTTCGAGAAAATTTCGGCAGAATTTCCCCGTTTGTTCTCTAAGTACATATGTACTTAGAGAACAGCGGGGAAATGCTGCCGAAATTTTCTCGAAAACCCAATACACATTATACACTTACTAGTGAGATTAGGTGTTCAAGGATGGGATAGGTGGTACACATTTATTATATATAAGAATGACATCACATTATACACTTAGGATGTAAGTGTATACCCTAATCTTTTCCTAATATATACTTGTTTTCTCTGATCATAGAATGGATAGATCATGGATGTCCATTCGTAATCATTGCACCCCAGAGTTTATATGTGGTCTTGATCAGTTTATTAGATTTGTCGAGGAACATAGGAAAAAACCTACAGATAGGTTCTACTGTCCATGTAGGCATTGCGGTAACAACTTGAAAGTCAACACTGGTGAGGAAATCAAAAGTCATGTCATGTGCAACGGGATTGTACAAGGCTATACAGAATGGCACTGGCATGGAGAGATTTCAAAATCGAAACCAGTAGATGTCGATAGCAGTGCTTGGGTGGAAGAAGAAATTTCCTCTGATGACGTAAATGTAAACGAACCAGTTCCAGCAGACATCGTTGATGTGATGCTGGATAGTTGTAGGGTAGAGCACACCGATCCACCTCCTATCTTTAGAAACATTGTGCATGATGCTGAGATATCGTTAGACACAGGCTGTGCTAAGTTTACGAAGCTTAGCGCTGTGTTGAGATTGTATAAGTTGAAAGCTAACAATAGATGGAGCGACAAAAGCTTCACTTCATTGTTGACTTTGTTGAAAGAAATGCTTCCTGAAGGAAACGAGCTGCCAATCTCAACATACCAGGTAAAGAAAATGTTGTGCCCAATGGGAATGGAGGCCAAAAAGATACACGCATGCCCGGATGATTGTGTATTATTTCAAAAGGACTATGTAGATTTGAAAGATTGTCCAAAATGTGGTGCGTCACGGTATAAATTGACGACTTCGGGGGAGTCCAAAACTGGTTCTCCTGCCAAGGTGTTGTGGTATCTACCTATAATATCACGGTTTCAATGCTTGTTTGCAAATCCGAAAGATGCAAAGAATTTGAGGTGGCATGCAGATGTTAAGAAAAATAATGATGGGATCCTGCGACATGCGTCTGATTCCCCACAGTGGAAGAAGATTGATCTATTGTACCCCACATTTGGTGAAGAAGATAGGAATCTATGACTTGGGCTTTCTACAGATGGGATGAATCCGTACGGGACATTGAGCAGCCAACATAGCACTTGGCCAGTCATGCTTGTTATATACAATCTTCCTCCCTGGATGTGTATGAAAAATAAGTACGTTATGTTGTCATTGTTGATATCGGGCCCTAAACAACCCGGAAATGATATCGATGTTTATCTTGAACCTTTGATTGATGACTTAAAGAAACTTTGGGCTGAAGGTGTGATGACCTATGATGCTTCAGCAAGAGAGACATTTCGTTTGCACACTATGTTGTTTTGCACTATTAATGACTTTCCAGCATATGGGAATTTGTCTGGATATAGTGTCAAAGGAGCTAAAGCGTGTCCTATATGTGAAGAAAACACTGATTCAATAAGACTAAAACATGGCGGCAAGACTGTATATCTTGGTCATCGAAGGTTTCTTTCAAAATTCCATCCGTATCGTAGGAAGCGCAAAGCATTCAATGGATGGAATGATGAACGGAGTGCACCTAAACCTATACCAGGGGATGTTGTTTATGAAAGAGTAAAAGACATTGTCAATGAATTTGGTAAGAAATCACAATATAGTATGGCCACACGGAGTGACAATTCTTCATTCAAGAAGAAGTCAATATTTTGGGATCTTCCTTATTGGAGTTCTTTGACAGTCAGGCATTGTATCGATGTAATGCACGTTGAGAAAAATGTCTGTGATAGCATCATTGGTACTCTGTTAAATATACCAGGTAAGACTAAAGATGGGATAAAATCCAGACTGGACCTACGTGAAATGGGAATAAGGTCAGAATTAATAGAATTATGTGAAATGGGTAGTAAAAGAACATACTTACCTCCCGCTTGTTACACGTTGTCTAGAAAGGAGAAAAAAACTTTTTGTGAATGCTTGGTAAATGTTAAGGTGCCACATGGTTACTCATCCAACATCCGTAGATTGGTATCAATGAAAGATCTGAAGTTGATAGGTCTTAAATCTCATGATTGTCACACTCTAATGCAACAAATATTACCCGTGGCAATTCGATCTATATTGCCGAAGCATGTAAGGTTTGCAATTACCAGACTTTGTTTCTTTTTCAACAGTCTATGCAGTAAAGTTATTGACCCTGATACTCTCGATAATTTGCAAAGAGAAGTGGTTGTTACCCTATGTCAGCTTGAGATGTATTTCCCTCCTTCGTTCTTTGATATCATGGTACATCTTGTTGTCCACTTGACTAGGGAAGTGAAAATGTTGGGACCAGTTTTCTTGCATTGGATGTATCCCTTTGAACGATACATGAGCGTTTTTAAAGGTGATGTTCGAAACCGTTATCGGCCTGAAGGGAGTATTATTGAAGGTTATGTGGCAAGAGAGGTTATGGATTTTTGCAATGACTTTCTCAGTGGTAATGACACTCCTGATAATGACAAGAATTTTGAGGAGGGCAAAGGAATTTTGGGATCACGGGTGAAAGTAATCAGCCGTGAGCAGTTGGAACAAGCTCACTTGTATATTTTACACAATATGGACGAAGTGAGTGTTTATATCGAGGAACATACCAATTTCATAAAGAGACAACATCCTCAAGCAAGTTCAATGTGGCTTGCTAGAGAGCATAATAAGACTTTTACTAAGTGGTTTGAAGATAAAGTCTTACATCAACTATCTCAAACACCAAATGATATTACAGAAACTATCAAATGCCTCACCTTTAAACCAAAACCGAATGTTATGTCTTATGAAGGGTTTGACATTAATGGATTTACATATTACACAAAGCGCCAAGATGATAAGAGTGTCGTCCAAAATAGTGGGGTCACTCTTCAAGCGTCGACTATGTACTTTGCAAGTGCAAAGGATAAGAGTCCACGTGAAGCTAAAATGTCATATTACGGTGTCATTGAGGACATTTGGGAGTTTGACTACATAGATTTCAAAATTCTGCTCTTTAAATGTAATTGGGTTGATAACACCAAAGGAGTTATAGTGGATGAATTGGGTTTCACTTTGGTGAACTTTGAAAAGATTGGCGAGAAGGGTGAACCATTCATATTGGCATCACAGGCGAAACAAATATTCTATATCGATGATCCTGCGAATGATAAATGGTCGGTTGTTCTTCATGGTAAAAGACAATTCATTGAAGATCCTATAGATGAAGAAGAGTACTATGATAAGTATGATGACTCCAGTCCATTCTCAGTTGGGTTTCCAACTCCACAAAATATTGAAGCTAATGATGACTTATATGTGCGTGGAGATCACAATGAAGGATTGTTAATTGATAAAAGATCACAATTTTAGAGACATGTATGTTTATACAAATGCTAAATGTTTGCCTTTTTCTAGTTAATACAAATGCTAAATGTTTGCCTTTTTCTAGTTAATACAAATGCTAAATGTTTGCCTTTTTAATGACATTTTCAGATGGCTGACCATGATGAGCATGATGTCCATGATGAGCATGAAGTCCATGATGAGCATGCTGTCCATGACGAGCATGGCGAGGATACCAATGTAAGTTCTAAAAACATATCATGTATTTCTATAAAATTCATTATCTTCTAGTTATGTCATATATCCTATATTTCTATATTGGGCTAATTTAGTGTGTTTATTTTTGTCAAATTTTAGGTTGATGATGTACCTGTACCCACTGAAGCACTGGAGCAACTTGATGCACAGCACCAAACACTTAACAAGAAAAGGGGCATCACTATGTTGAAGAAGTTATTAGCGCTAAGTGGTAGTGGATCCAAATTGGTGGTGGAGTTTGATAATGGAGGAAATGCAACTAGAGTGAACCACAATAATTTTGTAAACTATCTTGGGTGTACCACTCGGAGCCATTGTGGTGTTAAGTATGATAATTGGCATAAAGTTCCTCAAGGGAAAAAAGACTTGATATGGAAGGATTTATGCGTGAGTTATTATTATTTGCAATTCTATTTTGTAGATTACAAATTCTATTATTTGCAATTCTATTTTGGATACTAGTTAATAACATTTCTATTTTACAGAATCTGTTTGCATTGGATGAGAAGTTGCATCGTAAAAGTGTGATGCAACGCGCTGGAAAGATGCTTAGTAATTATAGGACAAATCTGAATAGAGAATACATAAAAGAGGGTGATAAGAAGAAGAAGTCAGCCCTTGAACAATGGAACTTCTTGGACAAAGAAGATTGGGACAATTTTGTTGCTTCAAGAAAATCTGAAGAATTCAAGGTATTAGGCGTCACTCCCAATTTAATTAATATACATTGTATTCACCTATTCAAGATTAACATTTAGTGCTACTAACCAAATCATTAATGTGCATACTAACTAGGCCCTCAGTGACGCACAAAAAGCAAGGCGTGCACTGAATGTGCATGACCACACTATGGGTCCAAAAGGCTATGCAAGCGTTCACCAAAGACTACAGGCGGAGTCTGCGGCTACTCAGCAGTCTGCTGCTACTCAGGAGTCTGCTCCTACTCAGGAGTCTGCCACACCCATGCCTCGCCATGATATCTGGATAGCTGGCAGGCAAAACAAGAAGGGTGAAATAAAGAAGCCTGTAACTGCTGAGGCGGCTGCAAAAATGGTAAAATACAACTCTTAGAGAAATCATTTGAATATTGATTATATATGGTGTTAACTTACCAATTTTTGTTTATGGTGATTAGCGGGAGCTGCACGAGCAGAGGAAACAAGGCACGTTCATCCCTCAGGGCACAAGGGATGAATTGACAGTTGCTCTGGGTAACCCAGAGCATCCTGGACGTGTTAGAGGTGCCGGCGCTGGTGTTGGCATCAAAGCATTCTTTGGGCCATCCCAGCACAAACCCAGAGCGGGACTTTCTCAAGAAGAGGTAACCTATTCTTTTTTTAGAATGTTACTACAAAAGGAAATTCATTAATAAGAAGCTAATGTTTCTTTTATCCATGTATAGGAGAATAAGAGAGTTGAGGATTTAGTTGCTAAGAAGGTCAACGATGTAGTTGCTGAGAAGGTCAAGGAAGAATTGCTGCGGTGGCAGGCATCTCAGGCTTCCAATCACCCTATGGTGACCCACTCTTCTCCTGATGCACAGACTGTGAGTAATCCTGGAGACCCATCGCCTAGCACGTCTATTGTAAGTATTGTTTATGACATTGTAGCTAGTCTTTTCAAGATGATATGTTTTCAAGATTATATGTATATATGTATAACATTCTTTACGTAAATTTGTAGGCATTGAAGCCATGCCGCTTAAGAATGCAAGACTATGTAGTTGCAGAGGCACAGGCTTACCAGTCCCTTCCTGGGGCAACGTTTCATGGGAATCCAATGCCGCAGGGCTACATTTGTGTGAGCCCGCTACATGTATTACCCGATTGGAGGGAAGTTGCGTTGCCATATGCCCACCCAGATATTGATACACTTGGTGAGGCAGAAGGCGGGGTCATATTGTGGCCCAAAGCAGATGTCGTCTACACGACTGAAATTGTAAGATAAATTTACATTGATTTAGACTGTTAATGTGTATATATGATGTCAACTGATCTGAAATTATATATACAGGTTAAAAAGAAGACACCAGGAGCACCTAGGCCTCCACCTCCACTTCCCGCATTACCAACTTGGGTTCCAACTGACCTAACATACCCGTTAGGTCCTGCTTGTAGGGGAATGGCATGTTGGCTACGGGCACATAATATACATTGCCCTATAATAGTTTCTTTAGATGCAGATTATGCAGGTCGATCATACGATAGCTCTTTATTTATACAAGATATTATTGAGCTGTTTATGTATGATTGGCTGAATACATCAATGATAGAGACATGGATAAGGTGAGATCTTGTTTATACATCCATATACCTTGTGTAAGATCCGGTGATCTGGTTTCTTATATATTAATGTATACGCCTATATGTTTTGCAGCTACTTAGTCGAAGATCATTGCAAACAATTTGCATTTGATCATGTGGGATTTTTGATTCCATCATTGATTAGTTTGGTAGCTAAAGACCCTGATAATGTTCAACAATACTGTATAGATGCTTTTACAATTTTTGGTCAGCAAAAGAAGACGATAATAATAGCTCCATTCAATGTCAAGTAAGTTTACTTTATTTATAATTTGGACTTAAGAAAATTCCATTTTTATTTTTCATTTTGAGTTATTAATTGTTAACTTCTTACCTCTAGTGGTAGACATTGGGAGTTATTAGTTATTGTCCCCGGGACATTTACTATTTATTATCTAGATCCTGCGGGGAGTACATTGAACACTAAAATTGGACACGTAATGAGAATGCCATTATTCTGGTGAGAAATATTTCATTTTTATATCTGTTAACATCTTTTATTACATTACTATTTACTTATGCAATTTATTGTGTTATATTAACATGTAGGGGTTTAGATGCATTCAAAAAGGCTGGAGGAACGGTCCCAAGGAAAAAGAACTAGCCAATAAATTGGCAGAACGTACAAGTAAGTTCCCGACTCGAATATATATATATTATTGATGTGAATTGTGCTTAGTTGTATTATTTTGTATGTTTCAATTTATAGTGTGCTACACAAGACAATGGCTGGGCATGCGCATACTATGTGATGCGATTTATGCAGATGATTATCAAACATGCCGCATTGGACATCGATAGCATACATGAGGTATTATATATAGTCTCATTAGTTAGTATGAAATATATCAATCTTATTTTTATATTATTACTTATATATATACATCATTCTCTTTGCAGGTGTTTAAAACTGACCACACTATAGGTAAACGCTTAAAAAATATACATGCTCCATATACGATGGAAGCATTAAATGAAGTAAGAGAAGAATGGGCAAAAGCCATACAAGCAGTGGCAACTGTAAGATATAATTGGGATGTTGATAGCGATAATGAATGATACTTTGTAAATGAATATTTCTGAATGTTAATACATGTATTTGAATGTTTTTATATGTGTGAATGTGAGAATTGAATTGATGTCTGAATGTATGTACTTGTGTGAAATTTTCCTTGTGACTTTTGCAGGTTTGCGGCCTGTTTGTAGGCTGATATCAATGGATGTCGTAAACCTGCAGTTCAGAAAACTGAACTGCAGGTTCTCATCCTGCTGACCAGTCACAGCAGGCCTGCAAACTGATATGAAAAAAAAAAATAGAAATAGGCGTCGGTTATTTATAGAAAACCGTCAGCAAAGACCTACAGCGTCGGTTTTTTGAAAAAAACCGACGCCTGATGTGGCCAAAGCAGTCCTGGAAATGGCGTCAGATATTCGTATCAAACCGACGCTATATGGAATATAGGCGTCGGTTGTTTAGTAAATAACCGACGCAGAAAGTGCCCTAGATGACGCCATTTTCTGTGGCGCGAACACTTTTGGCGTCGGTTATATACCAAAAGACCGACGCCTATAGATTAAATAGGCGTCGGTTAAAAAACCGACGCCGAAGTGATCGACCTTTAGCGGCGCCCACATAGGCGTCGGTCGGAAACCGACGCCAAATGGGGTTAAATGACCGACGCCAAAGGCCGTTTCTGTAGTAGTGACAACACTTTGATCCTATATCAAGCGTATTGATCTCCTATCCACTGTAGATGAATGTGGTAGTGTGATGTCTAGGAGAAACTAAGCTGTAGGACACTAACGTAGTGCTCAAGGAAACTGAATTGCAAGTGAAACTTTGCTTGTTGCTCACAAAGAATGATTCTCAAGTTGCAATGTGTATGCTTGAGTAGTTTGGGTGTCCTAAGGTATGTCCTATTTATAGGAATGGCTTACCAATGCTTAGGGACATTCTAGACACTTTCTAGAGTGTTATTAGTGGTCAACTAGCCGTTAAGTGTCCATTAATTTCATTACAATGGCTAGTTGATTCATGTTAAAAAATCAATCCAGAAACATTCTCGGTCGAGAAGTTTGTCGACCAAGATGTGTCTCGGTCAAGAATTTCTTCGACTGAGGGTTGGGTTGGAGTAAATGTGTTCAACACAAATAGTGGCTTTCCAACTACCAACTAACTCTCAGTCTAACAACTATAGAATTTGTCGGAAGGTCCATCTCGATTGAGAAAGTTGTCGACCGAGGGCTATTCTAGGGTTACATGTGCAAGCCCAAAACAAGTGTGCGTGAGTTAGACTGAGGTGATTCTCAGTCGAGGAGTTCGTCGATCGAGGGTGTCTCAGTCGAGAAGTTTGTCGACCGACAATGTCCATGTTTCAATATGTTGAGTCATCTACTAAGTGTGTGTATCAATGTATAATTGTGATTCTATCTTAGGGAGGGAACTATCTAAGTGTTGTGAGTGGATAGGGAAGATCTAACGCTTAATTTACATGATATCTATATACTTGTACATTATATTCTTGTACAAGTTTTTACATTGAGTACAATCATGAAAATAAAAGTAATCTAAGCAAGTTGATCTTCTAATTTGTATTGATCTTCAACTATCCACTTCCTTATTTGTTTATCCCTAAAACACTCAAATAATAAGTTAGATCTACAAGAATGAAATATTTGTCATCATCAAAACAAAGGGTTTAATAATGTCTAACTTAACCAACATGACCTTGGCCTCTACTATAAATAGAGGGGTACTAGGGGTTTTTTAGAGTACAACAAAGACAACTGAGAATCAGTTGCTCTAACAATTGTTGTCCGCTCTAGTTGTGGTAACAAAGAGAGCCCAGACAAGTCCAACTTGACTATGGAGGGATAGCTAAGGGAGAGAAACAACTGACAATCATTGTTGTGGAAGAGCAGGTTGGTGACTAGTACACCACCGAGAGGGACAACTCCTACCTATCCGTTTTAGTCAGACGACAAGAGTTCAAGTTGATTCATGTAGACTACTCTAGAGGCAGGAGTTCTTTGACTGTTACTAAGAGGACAACATCAACTCACGGTATGTGGCGAGATTAGAGGAGCCTCTACAACAATTGTCTAAGTCTACTATTCGTGGAGGTGCTGTCAGACGAGTCTCAGTATAACTAGGAGCTGCATAGACATTGTCCAAGATAGAGTGTAAATCTATATTGATGAGCATTGTAGCTGAACTTGCTCGAGGACCATGTATATCTTCGTGAAATCATCCTTCCCATTGCATAGTTATTGACGCGATCTGCTAGTTAATAGAAAATATATCACTAAAATTTTTATTGCCTATGTGATGTCACATTTCCCTACACAAGTATCATCTGAGGAAACCAAAACCAAATTGGCTTTGTTTGGTAGGATAAGGGCATCAAAGGTAGAACTAGAGTTGGTGTTATTAACATCAACTTTGGTTGTCATGGAGCTCTCAAGCTTGGCTGATAATGATTTTTGTGCAGTGGAAATGGAAATCCATGGTGAGGAACTTCCTTGTGGTATAAAACCTCTTGAGTGGGATCTAGGATGGGCATCATGACACTCAATATCAAGGAAGATGAAGTCATCTTCATTAACTTGAGAAAGGATCATTAACAAACGAGTCAATATCCCATTCAACGTGTGGGATAATAAGGGGAATTGAATTTCATTAGGTATCTAGGGGGATTGTAAAGTTGGATGAACTCATTGTATGCATGCATGAGGATAGCCTCAAGGTTGTGCTATTGGAACATCATGTATACCGATCTTTGATGTACAAAACACCGATCTAATCAACACAAGTGAGTTTGCACTGTTGTCTTGCTCTACAAGGATGCAGTAAGTGAACTCATCATAATGCAGATCTATCTAGCTGAAATTTTATTTTTGTGGCATTATAGACTCATGCAGAGGTAACATCAACACTCTTTTGATGCGCTAGTGCAAAAAAATACGAGTACAATGACCTAGAAAAGGGTGAACGATGACCCTCATCTTACCATGTTACAGCCGACAATCTTAGGGTTTATATAGAGGGAAGTCGGACGGAGATGCTTGGTATCAGGTCGGGTAATATGTGGACTTATAATCTTCATCAGCGACTTCGGATTGTAAGGTAGGTAGGACAACGGCTTTTGAGAAGGACAGGTGTCTTGAGTTGGTGTTGGGTTAGTGTGTAAGGTAACAATACTCCTATTCGGTGTGAAACATTTATGGCAGTTAGGACGCCACAACACGTTTTTAGCATTAAGATGGTTTCTTAATAATCAAGAAATGGAGAGAGAGAGAGAAGCGGATGAAATTCAGAGGACGGTTAGAGAGCGAGGAGGAGGAAAGCCGAAGCTTACCAACCAATTTACCGGTAGTGTTACCAAAATGCAGCGGACTGAGTGCATACGAAGGGAAGGGATTCAGGGGGGCAAGGAGGGAGGCGGAGAGAAGAGAGGAGATGGGGCTGCGTAAACCTAGGCGAGGTGAGGGAGAGACGCACAATTGTTCAGGTGTTCGGCTCTACCCCCTTCTTTTATATTTTATGAAAGAAAGCATATGATCAAATATGAAATGAAGTAGCTAATAGGCAACTTCACACGTAACACCTTTATTTTCCGAAAATGGCATATATACATCAAAATGTTAATGTTGAGCGAACGGAAGGTGATATTCGTTGGATAAGTTCCTTCCTAGCTCGTCCTCAACTGTCTTCTAGTCATGTGAACCGATTGATGGACTCGAGCGCGCGGCACCCACTAACCACACCAAAGACTCCGGCATACAACGAATATCAAGTTTCCTTCGTTCCTACTCTTACCATTCTAAGTGGGGCTCGCTTAGGAAGGAACTTATCCAACGAATATCACCTTCCGTTCGCTCAATTTGATCCGTTCAAGAATATTCGACATAATCACATAATGAAAGTGACTCATCTGAGGAATCTGGAGCATAAGCACATGCAATCACCAGCAAACTACGTACTTGTATACGACAATCAGTTAGTATTATTGCATGGCTTTGTAACTTACAAGTGTTCTATAATACGAGCACGTGTCTTTGTTTGAGTCGTTATCATTTGTTTATTTACCAATTATTAGATTAAGGGTTCATGGTTAGTACCTCCCTTCTTAATCACGCCAACGTGTAGGAGCACATGATGCATTGTACGGCATTCCTGCCTGCGGAACTAGGAGCTGCTCAACCAAACGCGACAGGCCAGTTCTGTACGACCAATACAAGTTGGTCTAACTTGACTAATTCAGACTACTACATATGCATTCACCAAAGCCAGCTTCCAGCTCCATCCCTGAACTATGTTCGTAGATGTAGTAGCTGGCAAATACATATTTGTAGATGTTGATCCATTCCCTCCTCTCTTTACAAATTGAATGGCAAGGCAACAGCCACGGGCGGAACCGGGATCCGATAACGGGTATGGCTTAGCTAGTGGCTTCAAAAATGTATTAGCAGACACAATCAGTTTTTGTGCATCACTTTTTTGGGTTTTATGTGCTCAAATATGCATGAAAACATATGTTTTCCATCATCTTTCAGAGGACTCCTCAAAACACTCACTCAATAATATTACATACCCCAAAAAAAAAACAACAAAAGATTCAAATTTTATAAAGTATGAATGAAGAATTTGATGATGAGGACCAAAAACCTTTACTAGATAGTTTGTTAAGCACATAACTAATGGTGTACATTTTGAGAAAAGAAACAACTTACTATTTTTCCTCGTAATGCATAACGACCTAATTTATTTTTCAAACAATAAAAAGAGAAAGTATAACATTTCAACAACCAATACCAGAATTGAATATTTAATTACAATTCTATACTATACATTGAGCTGGACTTATAGATTTATTTTCTTGTTGACATCAGATGGCATTATATCTTCATATATGGTTGTATAAATTTATAGATAGAAATTGGTGTTATTGTCTCAAATTCGTGTAACAAGAATATAAGGTACTTAAATTTTGGAGATAACTTCTTAGACATAATGATACTATCTTAAAGTTATTTTACTTTGAAGTTGGTTATGAATCTTGCTAAAAATGATGGGGCAATCCATAGATATGTGACACTTTAGGGTTCTCAATGTTCTCTTCAATCAAGTACATTTACATCATGGGGAAAGGATTGTTATGTCCCTTAGACATGACCATACAAGTTGTGGCTTGAAAACATTTTTGTGGTAGAGTTGACATGGTCTTGATCATTTTTATAACATCTTTCTAGACTACCAGGGGGAGAAGAGTTATCATTCTTATGTTATGACCATGTTAATATGTAACTTATTTAGCATACTCATAAAAAAGGGGTAGTGTCCTTGATTGGGTGTCCCCATTTATATGGACACTTTATCCTTGTTGTTTTGTAATGCATTTGTAGAATATCTTATGTATGGTTCATGTTCATGAAGTAATGTTCAATTAGTGCATTCATGATGTATCATGGTGTTTCCTATATGAGCAAGAGTAAGACCATGTTTCTCAATTATTCATGCATTATCCACTTGTTACGAAGTTGCGGTTGTTTAGACCTCATTTTGTATAGTCCTCCTTCATAGCTCGAGTTTTTCACCACATTTCATGACAAAAAAATCACAATCTAGTATGACAAAGCGACATCCACTTGAAGTGAACCATGAGAAAATACAACATAACAAACTACACTCTCAAAATGTATTGATAAAAAAAGACTATAAACATATGACTGAAAAATAATAAAAGATTTTTCTACCAAGCCCATTTTTTTTCTTTAGAATTCACAATCTCTAATTTAGCTATTTTATACAAAAAATAGTAGCTCTTTTTCTACTATAGTGTCACGCGTTACATCAATTCTTTACTAGGAAGTTTTTATATTCAAAATTTGGTTAGAAATTATCTCAACTTTGAGGACTTTCCATTAAATATGTATAAATAAAGATATTTGTGTAAAACTCATGGAAACAAAAAAATAGTTGAGTGAGATTTGAACATATATTTTTACTGTAGACACCAAAAATGCAAGCCAGTAAGCTAGAACCGCTGTTGTGGTTAGCATTAACATGCATGAATAAGGATATTTGTACAAGATAACATGAAAACTATTATAAGTTGAGCGAGAATTGAACCTAGGTAATTGGACGAGACACCCTAAATGTCCCTGTGGGTCCTCCTCTGGTTTCACCACTGAAACAACGATGTCGATTCTTATTCATTAAACTGAGCAAGAGTAAAATAGCCTGAAAACTATTGAACCACAACTAGATCTTTCTGGAGCCATTACCATTGACAACGTTTTGTGTCGGGCAACTATGGTTTCCTCACATAGAATTGGGACATTGATGACGAAATTTAGTGTTACTCATACATGAGTCATTGGGTTAGTACTTCATCACCATACTATTAAGAATACATTATACATGTTGTTTTACATTGTTATAAATTATTCTCTAATATAACATTACTTTTCCTTAGATCACATTATTTGTAGCATTAGATTTTGTGATATAAATATTTCTTTTTCATTCTATTTGTTTTTGGAACGGTTTCTTTGGACTTCCATAACTACACAATCAGTAAGAATAAACAACCGTCTTAATCACACATTGGACTGTCTATTTAATGTAAGTATTACACTTCACACAAAACATAAAGATGAAATTGAGTAAACACAACTAATTGTCATGGCAGAACGCCATATATTTTGAATGTGCAACACGTAAACTATTATGAGGCATGCATCCAGGGTAATAGTTCTCTTTAAAATGAGGTGTTTGTCCTCTCCAAACACACAAGGAAATGCTCACTTGCGCTCCTCCTTTGCCACTGATTCTCTCTCTCCTTCTATGCTTGTTACTAATTCTACATCGATGAAGCTTTAACGTCAGGGGCAGAGTCAGGATTTTATGGCTTGGGGGGATACTTGAACATGTACTAAAATGTAGTAGATGTAAAGCGAACTCACAACCACAATAATAATCTAATATTCTTAAGTATTTTCTAAGTAACAGACTACAAAAGTTTTATAATATATTGTGTGTATAAATATATTTTATAGCAGACGACAACTATAGAAATTGAAAAGTGACTGGTGATGCCTTTTGGTCAAAAATAAAAGCAACGACGTTCAAACCTACATCACACAATTTAGGTACAATGTATTATCTAAGCTGATCTAATAAGCTCACTACTTGTTTGTGTTATGTCAACGACTAATATATATATATATATATATATATAATATGTATATACACATACATTTACTTAAATATGATTTTTTTTGGGGGGGGGCATGACCCCCTCTAATATTCTTTTCTTATAGAACTATTAGGCCAATGAGAAAGTTTGACATGGTCTTATCTACTTGTAGTGGATGACTATAATACAATTACATGTTACTGAGTCTTGGAGATATATCACTAGAAAGTTCTTCTAGGAGTGACTAAATTCACCCTAAAACGTTCTTTGGCATGCCTTCTCTTCAAGATATACTCTTTTCATCTTCTATCTCATTACACAATTTTCTCAGATTCATATTGTTGTTGTTGTTTTGTTGATTGCTTGCATGCAAATCTAGTTGACTACTACTTTATATAGATATAGTTTCATGAAAAATTCATTAATTATATCTACTATCAAACTTCAAATTTGTTTGATATAGATTTGAAAACCATACTTTCTCTTGATAGTGTTGTTTTCCTTAGACACCAACCAATTTTTAGGTGGCACTTCCACTACTGGAAACATAAAATTTGATTTTGATTGACCAGTTTGGGTCTTATATTTATTATTTTATCATTAGAAAGTAAGGTTCATGCTCTTCCTAAACTAGAGGATAGTACCATTCTTCCCTATTTTGAGGATGTCTTACCCCTCCCAATGAAACACCTCCTATTCCAACACCTATCTATAACCAATTTCTTTTGTCATAGTAGAATTCTATCCTCTCAATCTGATGACCTCTATGATATCTATGGCAACATTCCCAATGCATTTGAGAACATGAATCCACTTTGCTTTCTGTCGTTATCCCAATACATAACCTTCTTAAATTTTTTAAGATATATTTATAAAATCATCATGTTTAAAATTACATCTAGACCTTGAGTGTGATATTATCACTATTGTTTGACTACACATGAACCTAGGTCTAGTTAGGAATAATACTTGTATTATTACTGCAAACCTTAGATAATGCCTTGCCTTGAAAAATCATATTTTAATATTAAATTCATTTCATGATCTTGAACTTGAGTTGATAACCAATATTAAACTAAGTGATCTAAAATTGGTTGTAGACATTACTTGGATTAAAATCAAAAATAAAATATTGATTTTGATAATGATGATCTAATGGGATGATAATGTTTAGCTTTCTTTTAAAAAGATTCTCGGTGTTGACAATGGTGAACCCTATGAATGTTTACTCTACTAATGGGATATATTACTAATGTAAGACTATGTCGATAATAAAGATGGAATTTTGGTTAATAAATTTTTTTTTCATAACCTGGTGCTTTGTTTAACAATGGTAGTTAAATCAAGACATATTTTTTTTGGTGACCGAGAGAACCCATCTCGGGCGAGCCCAACATGGTAAACTCTCGAGGCATGAGAGGGTGTGGTCCGGTCACCCCCCTCCCATACCAAATCATTATGAGCCAAATCTAGTAAATGAATTGTTTATGGATAACCACCTTACTATGCACTATTTCAAGAAATCTTGTAGAGTTCTACTACTTCTTGCAAATGTATTGGTTGTTTCAAATTATTTAAAGTTCTAAGATCCTCTTTGTATCATTAGATTTAAATGATGGCCAAATCCAATAACCATATCTTCACAAGGGTATGTTAGGGAAGAATACACTCTCAAATGTACAAAAAGGAACCTAGAGGGTTACTAAAAATAATTGTGAGATTGAATTTGAGCCCATAATGTATCACCAATACCATTAAAGATTCCCTTAAGGGAACATGTACTAATTCACCTATTGAAATATCCAAGAGTCCCTTGTGGGACCATACATTCAATAATCAAATGAAGGATCTTATTCAGGATTGAATATACACATTTTAGTTGTGTAGTTTATTACTTAAAAGAAAATAATTGATCAAGTTCCATCATATACTTTGCTATCATTGTATGAACACTTTTGGTTGCACCCACGCATATAATACAACGACATACTAATATGCATTGGTTTGAAGTTGATGTTGATATATCTCAAGAAAAAGATTGAATCTATGTTACAATTGTGGATAATTGCATAATAAATTCCCTTTATGTTTTCATCAAAAGTTCTTGTTGCATCTTATAATTTCCTTCATGTTAAAGCACTATCACGATTGAACATCATGTTATCTTTGGAATGGATTATAGATTATCATTGGTTATATTGTGAATATGTTCACTACTACAGAATATGCCTTTGGCGTCAGTTGTTTATGCCCTTTTAGCGACGGTTCTAAAGCGACGCCTATGTGGGCGACGCTAAAGGTCGAACTCTTCGGCGTTGGTTTTATAACCGATGCCAAAAGGCTTCGCGCCACCGAAAACACGCCACTAGGGCACCGATAGGCGATAGTAATTTATAGTAAGCCGACGCCAAAAGGCTTCACACCACAAAAAGGGCGCCATCTAGGACACTATATGCGTCAATTTACACCTAAAACACCGACGCCATATTCCCAGACGCCACGTCCGTGCTTTCTGGCACGACCGTGTTTAGTACTATAGGTGTCAGTTTTATACTAATAAGCGACGCTATTTCCAGCCACGACCGTGCTTTCCTGCACGGTTGGGTTGTTTGTCATAATAAGCGGCGGTTTTTATCCAATAACCGACGATGTAAGCCTTTGATGACGGTGTTCTATAAATAACCGATTCCTATATTTTTTTTTTCTTATCAGTTTGTAGGCCTACTGTGGCTGGTCAGCAGGATGAGAACCTGTAGTTTAGTTTTCTAAAGTGCAGGTTTACAACATCCATTGATATCAGCCAACAAACAGGCCACGAACCTGCAAAATCAACAAATATACTTTTCACACAAGTAGATACATTCAGACATCAATTCAATTCTCACATTCACACATGTAGAAACATTCAAATATATGTAGAAACATTCAGACATGTATAAACATTTAGAAATATTCATTTACCAAATATCATTCAACATCGCTATCAGCATCCCAATTATATCTTACAGTCGCCACTGCTTGTATGGCTCTTTCCCATTCTTCTCTTACTTCATTTAATACTTCCATCATATATGGAGCATGTACATCTTTTAAGCATTTACCTATAGTGTGGTCAGTGTTAAACACCTGCAAAGAGAATGATGTATATATATAAGTAATAATATAAAAATATGATTGATATATTTCATACTAACTGATGAGACTATATATAATACCTCATGTATGGTATCGATGTCCAATGCGGCATATTGGATAATCATCTGCATAAATCGCATCACATAGTATGTGCATGCCCAGCCGTTGTCTTGTGTAGCGCACTATAAATTGAAACATACAAAATATTAAAAAATACAACTATGCACAATTCACATAAATAATATATACATTCGAGTCGGGAACTTACTTTTACGTTCTCCCAAATTATTGGTTGGTTCTTTTTTCTTGGGACCTTTCCTCCAACCTTTTTGAATGCATCTAAACCCCTACATGTTAATGTAACACAATAAATTGTATAATTAAATAGTAATGTAATAACAGATGTTAACGGATATAAAAATGAAATATTTCTCACCAGAATAATGACAATCTCATTACGTGTCAAATTTAGTATTCAATGTACTCCCCACAGGATCTAGATAATAAACAGTGAACGTCCCGGTGAGAATAACTAGTAACTCCCAATGCCCACCGCTAGAGGTATAAAAGTCAAAAATTAATAACTCAATATCTACAATAAAAATATAATTTTTTAAGTCCAAATTATAAGTAAAGTAAAGTTACTTGACATTGAATGGAGCTATTATTATCGTCTTCTTTTGCTGACCGAAAATTGTAAAAGCATATATACAGTATTGCTGAACACTATCAGGGTCTTTAGCTACCATACTAATCAATGATGGAATCAAAAATCCCACATGGTCAAATGCAAATTGCTTGCATTGATTTTCAACTAAGTAGCTGCAAAACATGTATTACATATGCATTAATATATAAGAAACCAGATCACCGGATCTTACACAAGGTATATGGATGTATAAACAAGATCTCACCTTATCCATGTCTGTATCATTGATGTGTTCAGCCAATCATATATAAACAACTCAATAATATCTTGTATAAATAAAGAGCTTTCGTATGATTGACCTGCATAATTTCCTTCTAAAGAAACAATTATAGGGCAATGTATATTATGTGCCCATAGCCAACATGCCATTCCCCTACAAGCAGGACCTAACGGGTATTTTAGGTCAGTTGGAACCCAACTTGGTAATGCAGGAAGTGGAGGTGGAGGCCTAGGTGCTCTGAGTGTCTTCTTTTTAACCTGTATATATAATTTCAGATTAATTGACCTCATATATACACATTAACAATCTAAAGTAATGTAAATTTATCTTACAATTTCAGTAGTGCAGATGACATCTGCTTTGGGCCACAATATCACCCCGCCTTCTGCCTCAGCAAGTGTATCAATATATGGGTGGGCATATGGCAATGTAGCTTCCCTCCAATCAGGTAATACACGTATCGGGCTCACACGAACGTAGCCCTGTGGCATTGGAGTCCCGTGAAATGTTGCCCCAGGAAGGGACAGGTAAGCATGCGCCTCTGCAATAACATAGTCTTACATTCTTAAGCGGCATGGTTTCAATGCCTACAAATTTACGTAAAGAATGATATACATATATACATATCATCTTGAAAAGACTAGCTACAATGTCATAAACAATACTTACAGCAGACATGTTAGGCAGTGGGTCTACATGATTACTCTGAGTTTGTGCATCAGGAGAAGAGTGGGTCGCCATAGGCTGATTGGAAGCCTGAGATGCCTGCCACCGCAACAATTCTTCCTGGACCTTCTCAGCAACTATATCATTGACCTTCTTAGCAACTATATCCTCGACTCTCTTATTCTCCTATACATGGATAAAAGAAACATTAGCTTCTTATTATTGAATTCCCTTTTGCAGTAACATTCTAAAAAAAGAATAGGTTATCTCTTCTTGTGAAAGTCCCGCTTTGGGTTTGTGCTGGGATGACCCAAATAATGCTTTGATGCCCACACCAGCACCTGCACCCCTAACACGTCCAGGATGCTCTAGGTTACCCAGAGCAACTGTCAATTCATCCCTGGTGCCCTAAGGGATGAACGTGCCTTGTTTCCTCTGCTCGTACAGCTCCCGCTAATCACCATCAATAGAAATTGGTAAGTTAACACCACAAATAATCAATATTCAAATGATTGTTGTAAGAGTTGTATTTTACCATTTTCGCAGCCGCCTCAGCAGTTACAGGCTTCTTTATTTCACCCTTCTTGTTTTGCCTCCCAGCTATCCAGACATCATGACGAGGCATGGGTGTGGCACATGTAGTAGAGGACTCCTGAGTAGCAGTAGACTCCGCTTGTAGTCTTTGGTGAACGCTTGCATAGCCCTTTGGACCCATAGTGCGGTCATGCACATTCAGTGCACGCCTTGCTTTTTGCACCTCACTAAGGGCCTAGTTAGTATGCACATTAATGATTTGGTTAGTAGCTCTAAATGTTAATCTTGAATAGGTGAATACAACATATATTAATTAAATTGGGAGTGACACCTAATACCTTGAATTCTTCAGATTTTCTTGAAGTAACAAATGTGTCCCAATCTTCTTTGTCCAAGAAGTTCCACTATTCAAGTGCTGACTTCTTCTTCTTATCACCATCTTTTATGTATTCTCTGTTGAGATTTGTCCTATAGTTCCTTAGCATCTTTCTAGTGTGTTGCATCATACTTTTACGATGCAACTTCTCATCCAATACAAACATATTCTGTAAAATAGAATTGCTATTAACTAGTATCCAAAAATAGAATTGCAAATAATAGAATTTGTAATCTACAAAATGGAATTGCAAATAATAATAACTCACGCATAAATCCTTCCATATCATGTCTTTCTTCACCTAAGGAACTTTATGCCAATTATCATACTTAACACCACAATGGCTTCGAGTGACAACCCCAAGATAGTTTACAAAATTATTGAGGTTCACTCCAATTGCATTTCCTCCATTATCAAACTCCATAGCCAATCGGGATCCACTGCCACTTAGCACTATTAACTTCTTCAACAGAGTGGTGCCCCTTTTCTTGTTAAGTTTTTGGTGATGCACATCAAGTTCCTCTGTGCTGCAGTGGGTACATCAACCTAAAATTTTACAAAAATATACACATTGAATTAGCCCAATATAGGAATATAGGATATATGACATAACTAGAAGATAATGAATTTTATAGAAATATAGGATATGTTTTTAGAACTTACATTAGTATCCTCTACATGCTCATCATGGACCTCTCAAATTCTTCGCATCTTTCAGATTTGCAAACAAGCATTGAAACCATGATATTATAGGTAGATACTACATCACCTTGGCAGGAAAACCAGTTTTGGACTCCCCTGAAGTCATCAATTTATACCGTGACGCACCACATTTTGGACAAGCTTTCAAACCCACATACTCCTTTTGAAATAATACACAATCATTCAGGCATGCGTGTATCTTCTTGGCCTCCATTCCCATTGGGCACAACAATTTCTTTACCTGGTATGTTGAGATTGGCAGCTCGTTTCCTTCAGGAAGCATTTCTTTCAACAAAGTCAACAATGAAGTGAAGCTTTTGTCGCTCCATCTATTGTTAGCTTTCAACTTATACAACCTCAACACAGTGCGAAGCTTCGTAAACTTAGCACAACATGTGTATAACAGTATCTCAGCATCATGCACAATGTTTATAAAGATAGGAGGTGGATCGGTGTGCTCTACCCTACAACTATCCAGAATCACATCAACGATGTCTACTGGAACTGGTTCCTTCACATCTACGTCATCAGAGGCAATTTCTTCTTCCACCCAAGCACTGCTATCGACATCCACTGATTTCGAGTTTGAAATCTCTCCATGCCAGTGCCATTGTGTACAACCTTGTACAATCTCATTGCACATGACATGACTTTTGATTTTGTCACCAGTGCTGACTTTCAAGTTGTTACCGCAATGCCTACATGGACAGTAGAACATATCTCCAGGTTCTTTCCTATGTTCCTTGGGAAATCTAATAAACTAATCAAGACCACATATAAACTCTGGGGTGCAGCGATTGCGAATGGACATCCATGATCTATCCATTCTATGATCAAAGAGAAAACAAGTATATATTAGGACAAGATTAGGGTCTATGGTTAACCCAATACACATTATACACTTACATCCTAAGTGAGATTAAGTGTTCAAGAACAGTCCCAAACCGGGGACTATCCAAGATTTACTCCTATTATCTAGACCCATCCGGTTTTCTATTTGTCTGGCTTATTTTCAATTAGGGGTAGACACTGGATTCTGATGGTAATTGTCCCAACCACGCTAACTGTATATTATCTAGACCCATCCGATGTTGAAGTAGATAGTGCGAGACATGAAATGAAAGTGCCTTTATTAACCATTTCTGTGGTGGTAACATTTGATAGTGTCCAATACAAAATAACGATTGGGCCTGCGGCTACAATGTGATGCGCTACATGGAAAATATTTTTAGATTAGGAGGTACAATGAAGCTGGACTCCATATAAACAGTATATAATTTAGTGATTGTTCATTCTAATTTATACCAATGTACAAGTAATATAAAGAACAATGATTGTTCACTTTCTAGGCCAACAAACACATGTGATGTCGTTCTAATATATAATAAATGTATACCACCTATCCCATCCTTGAACACCTAATCTCACTTGTAAGTATATAATGTGTATTGGGTTTTCAAGAAAAATTTGACAGCATTTTCCCAATGTTCTCTAAGTACATATGTACTTAGAGAACAAATGGGGAAATGCTACCGAAATTTTCTCGAAAACTCAATACACATTATACACTTACATCCTAAGTGAGATTAGGTGTTCAAGAACAGTCCCAAACCGGGGACTATCCAATATTTACTCCTAATGAGTAAATCTTGGACGGGTTTCTAGGACAACAAACACAATAATAGATATGTACATGTTAGGGTTTCATCACAATTGATTTTAGGGTTTCATCACAATTGATGTTAGGGTTTCATCAATGTTAGGGTTTAATCAAATCAAATTAGGATGCTAGAATGGAAAAGTTTAAATCTTATTTCAACATGCATCAAAATTTATTGAATCAGGTCAAGCATTAGGATTAGAAGCACAAATATATGCAAGCAAAAGATTTGTTCGTATCCTAGAATTTACATAAAGCATTACATAAAGATTTGTTCATATCCTTACCAACAGCAAACACAGCTGTGTCTTTGTTGGCCTACCACGGCCGTGTTGGGTAGCACGGCCGTGTTGGGCAGCACGGCCGTGGTAGGCCAACACATCCACGGCCGTGTTTGCTGTTGGTAAGCAACTATGTAGAAGGAAGAAAAGAGTCTAGGGCTACCTGGAGCTAGCATGGAGAAGAGTGGCGGCAGTGGTGTGAGAGCAACGAGCAGAGAAGGAGGTGGCGAGCGGTGAGTAGAACGACACCAGGGCGAGCGGCGAGCAGAACGGCACCAGGGCAGCAAGGAGGACGGCGGCGGTGACGCAGAGCAGCAGTAGCGACGTTGACGGCGAGAAAGCATCAGACAGCAAGAGCAGCAGACAGCGTTAGTGGTGAGCGAGAAGCAGCAGGCGGCGAGCAGCAGCGGGCGGGCGGGTGGCGACGCAACAAGAGCAGAGAAAGGCTTCGCAATGAAACAGAAGAAAGGGGAACATTTGCTGTTTGTGGGTCTATTAAGTTGGTAAATGATGTCGGTTATCAAAAACAAATGACACCTAAACTCTTCGGCGTCAGTTGTTCCTTAAAAACCGACGTCCAATTAGATGATCTTTGACCTAAATTATTTGGCAGGAACCATTATCGGCGTCGGTTATCAAAGGATAACCGACACCAAATATGGAACTTTTCGTGCAAATTTTCATATTATATAGGCATCGGTTAGAAGTTAAAAAACTGACGCTGTATGTGAAACTTTGGGGCCAATTTTTTTCGCTCAAAAATTAGATTTCACGGGCGATTTTAGGCGTCAGTTTTGTGTTACCTAGTTGACGTTGAATACAAAGCGGTACCCGTGTCTGGTTGATCTTTGAATATAGATGTCGGATTTCCTAAATCACTGACGTTGAATGTTATAGGCGTCGGATTTCCTAAATAACCGACGCCCAGAAAAGTGACATTGAATGTTGTTTCTGTTGTAGTGGTTCTTGGAAATGTTGGTTAACTACCCTTTCTTCATTGTTCCTCATTTATGGGAATAATCATTGCATGACTTCATTACAATTCATATCATAGCTATAATGTTACAACATAGTTTTTCACATGTATTTCTATAATTGAAATGTAATTATTTGAATAAAAAGGATATATTGGAAGCTTGGTGTGTGCTATTTTAAAAGTATGGTTTTCCTTTGCAAATTCCCCTTGCAAGGAATTTTGTGGTTCTTACTATTTTTAATAAACCAATAACGAATATGGGGAAAGAGGAAGAAAGAAAATCCGATGTTGAGTAAAACAAAAAAGATAAAGGATAATTAATATTGTACTTGTGGATTCTCTAAAAAAGTGTTGTGGAAGGACACTAAAAGTTTAAATTCATTTTCACATGGTTCCCAAAAAGAAAACTCATCAAAATAAGAGATACGGAAACGTAGAAAGAGAAAAGAATAGAATTCATGCCTTAAATAACAAGATAATGAAGTAGACTTGGAGACTAATAAAATTATCTTTAAGTTAGGTGTTTTGGTCTCTAATCTCTCGAATACTTAGATAAAGTTATTAAAAACACTCCTACAAAATTTGGGATGAAAGTGATTAAAGGTGTGAGGCTTATGTATTTTTTTGGAAATCCTAAAGTGAGAGGATTATGGAAATTGTACATTAAATGTCACCCTATTTGAAAACATTTTACCGCATACATTTGATTTGTCACGTGCCACAATGACCCTTGGATCCAACGATCAAAGGATTGTCATATAGCTAGTGATAAATAGGGAAGGAAGGGGAAATTATAATGTGATTTCCTAATTGATTTCCTTGCAATTCAATGCATGAGCAAATATAGAAATCTCTCCATTGGCTTTGTGAGATCAAGGTGAACCCAACTACCCTAGGTTTTTCCTATCTTGGAGGGTACTAGAATATTTTCCCAGTTTCAACCATGAACAACACCCAACCCCTCGATCCTAGGACTATATAAGGAGGCATAAACCATATGCAAACCCACAAGTATCTCTACAACACTCTCCTAACCTCACGCTTCTCTCCCTACTACCAATTTCCCTCCTAACCACATCTTTTTCTCCTGACATCTCCCTACCATCTCATCGGAGAATCTCTCCTCTGTCTGAACGACACTGACCACCACTGAGGAAATTAAGATCCTCAGTGAGCTCATCGTGGATAGGTAAAGGTTGAAGATGGGCAAAGTTAACATCAGCTACTTCACGTGGAAGATGGGCAAAGGTTGAATACAATCACAAGGGCAAAAAGTCAGGTCTACCCAACTTCTCTTCATAACTCGGTAAGGGTAACTCCATCTTTTTTCCTTCTTATTTGCTCTAGTTAGCATGGATCCATGCAAGCTTGCCTAACCTAAATGGCATGATTCCATTGGTCGACCCAGCTAAGTTGGTGAGGGCGGCACTCAGGCACACAACCTTGGTGGTGGCTTGTGATTGGTCAAAAACAAACTACACTTGCTAAAATTGTAGTAATTAGTAGGATGGTCTGGTAATGACATATAATATGTGAAAAATGTTCACAAAAATTCAGGGAATGAAATAAAAATAATTCCAACACCTAAATATGTCTTAAACTCTTAAAGAGTCTAAAATTGCTTACTTTAATGTGTTTAATATGTAAAAACCCTAGTTTCTAGGTATCAATGTTCTTAATAGGTTTAACAACTCTTAATGTTCAAAGAATGATCTTTTTGGATAAAAGGGTGTCTTGGATCTATTTTTTTTTGAAAGGGGGACGGGAAACCCTATGATTGGGGTTCCCCGTTTCTATTACTAAGAAATCAAATCAAGGTCTACAAATTTTTGCAAGCTCAAAGGAAAATGACTCGACAAAGAAAACCTAGCTACATGCCCCCGATGAGCCAAATTGGCCACCTCGTGGGCTACTCTGTTACATCTACAATTAACATAATGCAAACTGTAGAAAGCAAATTGATGAATCAACTCTTTGACGTCTTCTCCAATGGCTCCTATATAGTCCCACCGCTCCTTCTTGCTTGTGGATGCATGGACAACCTCCAAGGAGTCTGTCTCAACTTCAATGTTGTCATATCCTTTCTCCTTTGCCCACTGCAGTGCGCCTCTAATTGCTAACAGTTCCAATGTTGCGACGTCCGTCCCTACGATAACCTTCTCCCCCATGACCTCCACCAGTCTTCCCATATCATCCCTGACCACCCATCCAATCGCCGCTCCCCCGTCCTCCCCGACAGATCCGTCGACATTAATCTTTCACCTACCTTGTAGTGGCTTTGTCCAGCCACCACTCCTCCCGGCAGCTCTCCCCGTGCCACCACCTCCCTCACTCCTCTGCCTGTTACTGTCTTCCCCTCCGTCCCGTTCCACTCCCTTGTTGTCCACACCCCACCATGCATCGCCAATGCTTCCTGCCCGCAGTGCTTCGTTGGTGCCTCCCTCAGCCCCGCCTCTCGCTGTATCTCGTCCCCTCCTCGACGTTGTCCTGGTTCTATGATCATGAACCACTTCGTTGCCTTCCTCATTGTTTACACGCCCTGCCGTTTCGTCACCAGTGCATCCATGCACCACCTCATTCCCCAGCCCCTCTCGTTGAGATGTGTCATTCGTCCCTACCCCTTGCTGCTGTCCCAATGCTCCGTGCACTTCCTCTCCCCCTTCTCTCTTTGCTGCTGTCTTCCCCCTCGCATCATCGTCAACGAACCCCTTAACATATATCCACTTTTGACGTCGCTGTTTTGGAACGTTCGTATGCATCTAGATCTCCACGCCGTCCACAATCCAGCCACCATGTACACCTTTTCTTCCATGGAACTCCTGTCCAGTGCGTCACCCACTGCCGAAGTTATTTCCTCATCCCTACATTCTTCCACCCACACTTGCACTTCCCGTGGTGTTTGCTCCCAAATTTCCACAGCGTTGGGGCAACGAAATAACATGTGTGGTATTGTCTCCTTCTCGACACCACACAACATGCAAGTACCATCTTCTAGGCAGTGTCGGTCATATAGCCACCCCCTTTTAGCTAAGCATCCCGTGCAAGTCCTCCATAGAAAGTGGGTTGTTTTCAGACTCCATCCCGCATGCCAGATTTTCTTCCAAAGATCATCCCCTCGTCGCTGCACAAATCTCCTCGCTTCCTCTTTCTCAAGTAGTCCCAGCCAGTACGCTGACCGTACCGTAAACTCCCCATCCTTTGAAGGCCACCACATAAGGCTATCTTGGGGTTGCCACCAGCTAAGTCGGATCGCACATATTCGTTTAACATAGTGTTTTGGAAAACAATATTTGACTTTCTCAACCTCCCATTGAGTGCCATCTTCTATCATCAGTTCCCTTATTGTTCGGTAGTTTGGTCCCTCCGCTCTTTTGAAATGTGCAAGTGTATCATCTTCTTTCGGCAGCCATTTATCTTCCCAAATATCCACCTCCCTCCCATCACCCACCCTCCATTGTATCCCTTCCTTTAGTAGTGCCTTTGCTCCCCATAGACTCCGCCAAGAATAGTTGGGATTGTAACCCCTTATCACTTCCCATATGGATGACTTTTGATAATACCTGGCCTTGAGTACTTTAGTCACAAGGGCTTCTGAGTTGTTTGTTATTCGCCACAACTGCCTAGCCAAGAGAGCTTGGTTAAAAGTCTGAAAATCTCTGAATCCCAGTCCCCCTGTCTCTTAGGCCTACACATTCTCTCCCAACTTAGCCATGACATCTTCCTTTTTTTATCTTTTTCTCCCCACCAGAATCTAGCCACCACCCTCTGCATCTCCGCTATGGTTCCCATAGGTAGTTGAAAAATACTCATAATGTATGTGGGTATTGCCTGGGCTACTGCTTTGATTAGAACTTCTCGTCCTGCCTTTGATAACAGTTTTTCTGACCACCCTTGAAGCTTCCTCCAAATCCTATCCCGGATGAAGCTGAACACTTGCTTCTTGGACCTTCCCATGGTTGTCGGGAGACCCAAGTAACTTGCGTGCCTGTCCACCACTCGCACACCTAGCAGCTGTCTCAACTCCTCCTTCTTGTCCACCTTCACCCCTTTGCTGAACACAACCTCCGTCTTAGAGAAGTTAATAATTTGACCCGATGCCTGTTCATATTGGATGATAATCTCAGCTATCTTCAGACATTCGGCGGGGGTGTCTTGGATCTAAATTGAGATTAATAGTTCATGATTTGATGAATCAGGGTTTTCTTGAGTTAAAAATGCATATGATGATAAAGTTAAGGTATGTAATCCAAAAAGGCATTAAGAGTGATAATTAGGGTTTGGGAAGCCAAAATCCTAGTGAAACCCTAAGTTGACCCCAAAATCCTCACTTGGAACCCAATTCAGTCTTAATGGTAGATTTTGGATAAAGTAGTAATATTGTGAGTGTTATGCACTAATTTCAGAGTGATTGCTTACTTTCTTTCAATCCAAATATATTTCATGGACTTTTGATCTCTCCTTAGAAAGGTATGTGGTTACACCTATGACTACTCATCTTAACTGACTTCCAGGGTTTCTTAGAGTTTTCGTGATTGATTGCAATTTAAACAGTTGGATGTTTGTTTATTTTCTTACAATCTATAAAGTTCATATGAGTATCACATGATATATGAATAACTTGCTCAAACTCGTCATACCCACTCTGGAAGTTTGAGAATAGAAAAATAAGAGAGAAAAGGTCATTGAGCTGACTAGGTCCAAGCTCCAGATTGGGAAGGTCATATGAGAACGAAGCCCCAGATTGCAAAGATCTTATAATGTCAAGCCCCAGATTGGGAAGACCAACATGGCATCAAGCCCCAGATTGGGAAGGTGGCCTAAGTCCACTACAAGGACATAACCCTAAGAGAGGATATGCCAGAGGTTGAGTAAATAAGTGTTGAGGAGTTATAATTAAAATGTAAATTGTGATTCTGTTACAATAATTGGTTGAATATGTTTTTACACCTATGTCTGAATATTAGCTTCTCCCACAGACCATTATATCTTAATATAATGACAATGTTTTTTTTATGGTGATTTAGGTTAAACTGCTATTATTTTGCAAGTATGTTCAAAAATGGACATGCAGAATAGAAGGAACCAAAAGAAAAGAACTAAAGTAAATATGGAGGATTTAGATATATAGTCTTTATTTCATGTTGCAAACATTAGAAATCCATATCATGTAACTCTTCTGTGGAGATTTTATCTTTTATCTTGTTACCAAACTCTTTCTATTTAGTGAAATTTTATAATTATTTTTGGTTATTTGATAAACCTCGATCCAGTAAATATGATAATGTCCCTTGTCCTCTTAGTCTACCTGAATAGGGGATAACAGGGGGAGGGGATCGTTACATATATTTGCTTAAATAACTTTTACCAAATAATAATTACATAACTCTCTATAAATAGAAGGAAATTCTTAGGATTTTTCCAAAAGGCAATGGTGTCCAGGATTAGATCATAACATGAGGGCTGAAAAAGCAATCATCTATACCACTAGTTCGTTTAAGAGGATTCCCTGGACATTTTTCATGTTACCTAGACAAGTCTTTAGAAATTTCCTAAAATAACATGAATTTTATGTATTTCAATCTAAACTTTGTCTCTTTCTCATCTCTATTTTTTCAAAACTAAAAGTATCTTATTCTAAACCATATATATTGCATTTCTCCTCATATAAGTTAGGTTTGAAGGATAAGTAGGGTAAAGGCATTCGTCACCAACCAAATCTTAAGAAATGTTAATTATGCATGAACACAAATATATATATATACATATATACTTACATATATATATATACATATATATATATATATATATATATATATATATATATATATATATATATATATATATATGTACATACATATATATATGTATGTATATACATATATCCATATATACATATATTTATGTATGTGTATGAGACATGAATAAAGTATGATTCCTTATAAGTATAAACCTTAGGAACTTCTTAAAACCTAGTACTATATCAGATAAACTAGGTCTATGAGGTAGTGGAGGATAGTAGAGAAAAGAGAAAAACCTTACGCGATAAAGTTAATGCTAAACCCTGACTAAACCATGCAACTGGATATATTAGATTACTGAAGAAAGATAATGGCCATATAGGTGCAAACTCTAGCACTAAGTAAAAGTAAAAGAAAGAGAACAACCAATGAAAATATAGATTACTATTAAAACTAGATGAAAAATCATGATATGGGTATGTAAAAACATAATGGAAGGTGATATTAAAGTATGTGTAGAATGTGTGATAGTTGTGATTTGTATAGGTATACCACCTTGAGTCACAATGAGGGACCCATAAGTCTTGAGTTTTTATACCTTAGACTAATACTTTCCATGGATGGGAATATATCCCTAGACATGCCCTTATGATCCTTGATAGACCAGAGAAGAAGGAAGTGAATCATTCTGCCTACATGCTTCAAGGAATAATTACATTATGGTGAGAATATAACCAATATGATAAGAATATCCTTTTCAACTCTACCATTAGTAAATTTGATGGTATAACCATTCTTATATCTATTCCCTACTCAGATGAGAAGAAAAACAAAGTAGCTTATTGAAGACAGAAAAGGGATAAACACATGATATTTTAGGTGTATAAATACGCAATTTTAGAGAAGAAAGGTAGAATTATATAGAGATCTTTATATGACCCTTAAACCCTAGTCTCGTCTAGTTTGCCTCATGGATATAATAATAGTGATAACATTTCATTATAATAGAGCACATAACTTAGCATTTCAAAGGGCACTGATTAGGGTTTGTTGTTTCCTCAAAGAAAAAGTCCAAGGAATCCAGTTATACTCATGATTAAACCAAGGGTGAGAGAACCCAGTTAAGAAAAGTATGGATGAAAGGAAGAATAGGAATTAAAAAGATCTAGAACTATGGATGTCGCACTATTGGGAATGGTGATATGACAAGCTATTAAGGTTCAATTGAAAAATAGAATATAACGTGGAAACCACCATGAGTATTCAAGAAAAACCTGAGTGAATGTACCTACCCTATAAAAACAAAATTCTCCCCATAACTTAGGAATACCTTGTAGGGTGTATGTATGGAAGTTTTTGGAATGGCATTTATATCTTTGATAGTAATTAAGTAATTTGTAGTTGATTTAGGTAATACTTAAAGAAAGGATGTTTTAACATCCCAAGATTTGAGGCCTCATATAAAATGATTTTTAAAGGCCTACACATATCACCAAGGTGCACCTCCTTTTCAGGAAGCCAATCACTAAAGAACTCCATAGTTAAGCATGCTTAGCTTGGAGTAGTACTAGGATCAGTGACTAGTCGGGAAGTTTATCATGGCTTGTGCATGAGTGAAGAAAAAGCATGCAGTTAAGGCTAGTGGTGGTCTATGGGGCCAGTCATCATTCCTAAAACCCTGTTACATCCTTGGGTAGTGGGACCAAGCATGACAAACAATATCAAAGCCAATTCTCATTCAATAGGTTGGTCCCATATGGGAATATGGCATGCCAGTCTTAAGTCATGTGATCCATGCAAGTTGGAAAGGGATATCCACGGAGATGAGATGGAGCCACCATTGCTTTGGAAGCCATGGATGGGAGTTAGGTGTCCATGGTCAATTTTGGGCCTACACTAAAATGGGGAAGAGATTATGATATTGTATATTAAGCCTTGACAAGGATGTCAAGTGTCCAAGTGGGGGAGATTGTAACATCCTATGATTTAGTCCTCAGATAAAATGACCTTAAAAGGAATGATTGGACTATCCATATCTCCAAGTTGCACCTCTTTTTTAGGGATTCCATCACTATAGAACTCCATAGTTAAGCATGCTTAGCTTAGAGTAATACTAGGATGGGTGACCAGTCAGGAAGTTTATCCTGACTTGCATGTGAGTGAGGACAAAACATGCAGTTAATGCTAGTGTTGGTCTGTGGGGCCAGTCGTCATTCTTGAAACACTGCTAGAGCCTTGGAAAGTCGGCCCAAGAATTACAAACCCTATTGTAACATCCCAGGATTTGAGGCCTCAGATAAAATGATCTTAAAAGGAAAGATTAGACTACCCATATCACCAAGGTACACCTCCTTTTCAAGTAGCCCATAACTAAAGAACTCCATAGTTAAGCAGGCCTAGCTTGCAGTAGTACTAGGATGAGTGACCAGTCAGGAAGTTTATCCTGACTTGCACATGAGTGAGGAAAAAGTGTGCAGTTAAGGCTAGTGGTGGTTTGTGGGGTCATTCTTCATTCCTGAAACTCTACTAGATCCTTGGACAGTGGATATGAGCATAAAAATGGTATCAGAGCCAATTCCCCTCCATTAGGTGGGGCCCACATGGGTATGTGGCATGTCGGTCTTAAGCTGTGTGGTCCAGGAAAGTTGGAAAGGGATATCCACTGAGATGAAATTGATCCGCCCTTGCCTTGGCAGTCATGGATGAGAGTTGGGTGTCCATGGTTCATTCTGGGTATACACTGAAATGGGGAAGAGATTATGAGACCGTATATTGAGCCTTGACGAAGACATCAAGAGTATACGTGGGGGAGATTGTAACATCCTAAGATTTGAGGCCTCTAGATAAGTTGATGTTAAAAGGAATGATTGGAATACCCATATAACCAAGGTGCACCCCCTTTTTCGAGATCCCATAGTTAAGCATGCTTATCTTGGAGTAGTACTTGGATGGGTAACCAGTCAGGAAGTTTATCCTGGCTTGTGTGTGAGTGAGGACAAAACATGAAATTAAGATTAGTGATGGTATGTGGGGCCTTTCATCATTCCTAAAACCCTGCTAGAGTCTTGGGTAGTGGACCTGAGCATTACAGATACCAACAACCACAATGAAGCTCAAGTTAGGAAATGACATGGAAAGACCAATATTAAAATCATAGTTTGTGTTTAATCATCTAGTTAGACGAATCCATGCTAGCAGATGACCATACTTGTGGATAAGTGGGTTGCATGAAAATGTTTGCACTATGAAAACCTAGATAAGTTTGTCAACCCATAGAGTTGCACACATACATGTATATTACCATTTAAATAAGTAATGTGCAAATGAGAAATTGTGCAAATACATTATTTACACATAAGATTGTATGAAACTAGGTAAAATATAAGAGATCAGTTGTTTCATGAGGGAATATATGAGACTCAAACTCTTATTTAGAGTGGTGTTCAAAAATGTTGTCTGTCATCCCAACTAAAGGGAAAGACCTTAAGGAGGAACAATAATCTAAAGCTTGTATGGACATGATATTTAGATTAAGATCCCAAACTTCTAATATTTGTGAGAAATATATGGACACCCTAGAGTAGACTACTCATTAATAGATGAGTTGAACCGTCTTGTCTTTAGTCTTAACTTTTAATATAACTCTGGATGCCATAAAAGGAACTAAAACTAAAATAAGAGATGCATGATGATCTGGTGGTGTTGGGGTAGTATGTGGGGCATGGAATACGTTACAAACTATGTAATAAAAATATGTGTTCAAAATGTTCTATTTTGATTCTTTGAATAGTCATTTTGATGTATATATGAGAATCTTTGTAGAAACATTTTATGAACATATATGTCATATTAGAATAAATGAAGTTATGTAGGAGTACATGTAATCTTAGGGTCTATTTTGTGCAAGATAAGTTAAAGAGACATATAAATCCTTATAGTGTTAGAAACCTCTTATTTTTAAATAAAGAATAATCAATGATAAAGATGATGTGTAGTTTAGACATCTCAGTTAACAAGTACATGTCATAGAAATAAGTCAACCATAGGATCATGTATGAAATCAATATAGATATATGAAATCGAACGAGTAAGGAGAAAATTTCTCCACAACTACCTATACACCTACAGACCTTAAGTTAATGGATAAAGGAGAATGATACATTAGAAATAAATGCAAAATGGAAATATGCATAAATAATGATTTTATAGGTTAAAAAGGTTGAACTTCTAATATAAAGTTATGATGTTGGATCATAGGTAAAGGAGATAGTCCCTTAGCTTAGTTATGTCCAAGTCAATGTGACATGATCTTGAAAATCTCACCTTATATATAGCTTGTGAAAATAAATGATGAAACCCTAAGGGAGATCTACACAAAATCAATATCCCAGATAAAAAAACACATACTATTACGTTAATTAAGAGTTCCAAAGAAGGTTCGTATATGAGGAGTCACTCATTTAGAATGACTCAACCTAATTTTCAAACTATAAAAATGGTATGTGGAATCACCATATATACATGTAAATCAAGGTGATCTTTGGGTTTGAACTATGACTAGATATTTATTTCATCTTGGTATAGGTGTAAGAGATTTGGTTGCCACCTTTAAATGCGTATAGGTCATATATCTGATTACCATATTGAGCTTGGTATTATAATACAATCAAGACATATTGAGGTATTATGTCACCGTCTCATGGATATAGTTAAAAGATAGGTCATGCTCATGATTAGGACACATGTGAAATTATAATCTCTAGGTGGTAAAGTAATGAAATGAATAAGAATATGGAATCCTACTTATAATAATATGGATTCCAACCTTAGGTTTTATATATGACCATTTTAATAAATGGTATGGTAGTACAAACAAAACTTTTTTATGTATGTTGTTCCCCCTTATATGTATTAAACCTGTTGCATGGTTTATAACATAGTATAGACAAAAAAAGTGAATACATTATAATATTAAGGAAATAGAGTTGTTCTCCCTTTTATGCATGCGCCTGTTGCATGTTTGGTAACATAGTATAGACAAGACATGTGAGTAAATTATAATCTTAAGGAAATAGCCTCAGTGTCAATGGGGTTTATCCCATTTATTACATGTATACTTGAACATATATCAATGTATTAGATCAAAGAGTGATCTGAGGGCCAAATTCAACTATATACTCCCTTGGAAGAATGAAAACTACAATTTGGACAACTATATAATCTCCAATTAAACCCTAGAGAATTTTGATCCAAAATATGATAAGTCTTGACTCTTAGTAGAGGATTTATTTTTGTTTGATAAAACCATTCCTCCAACACATTTAAAAAGTCCTAGTATAGTCTAATATTTGGCAAAAGAGGTCAACCATTTTTATGTATCAGGATCCTCATTATGGTATGTGTAACACAAAAGCCCACTCCCCAAGGCTCTCACAGAGTTTAAGGAATGATGACTGGCCCCAAAGACCACCACTAGACTTAACTAATCAGATTGTCCTCACTATTACACAAGCCCATATACACTTTCTGACGAGTCACCCATCCTAGAACTACTCTAGGTTGAACATGCTTAACCACAAAGTTATTCGGTAATGGGCTCCCTAAAAAGGAGGTGCACCTTGGTGATATGGGTAGTCCAATCATTCCTTTTAAGATCATTTTACCTGAGCCTCAAATCCTAGGATGTTACAATATCCTCTGCTTAGACTCTTGATGTCCTGATCAAGTCTCATCTATGTGGCCTCATAACATTCCCCATTTCAGTATAGACCCAAATAGACCATGTACACCTTACTCCTGCTCATGGGTATTGGCATAAGGGATGCTCCATCAACTCGAATAGCCCATTTCACATGCCAGGACAATCCTAGTGCATGGGTGGCTCCATCAACTTGAATATCCCTTTCCAACATGCCTGGACTGCATGACTTAAATACTTGGGTGTTACATGCCCACATGGGCCCAACCTACTGGAGGGGAGTTGGCTCTAATAACATTTGTAGCACTAGATCCCATTGCCCAAGGCTATAGTAGAGTTTAAGGTATGACGAATAGCCCCACAGAACACCACTAGCCTTAGTTGTGCACTTTGTCCTCACTTACACACAAGCCAAGATAAACTTCCCGAATGGTCACCCATCCTAGTTCTACTCTGGATTGAGCATGCTTAACTTGAGTCACTAGTGATGGGCTCCCTGAAAAGGAGGTGCACCTTGGTGATATCGGTAGTGCAATTATTCCTTTTAAGATCACTTTACCTGAGCCTCAAATCCTAAGATGTTACAACATGAACCCCACATTCCCTAAGAGAACTCAATGAATGAATTGAGGACAATGTGAACTTTGAACTAGGGCGAGGAATAATTCCAAGACCTAGAAAGTATAAATGAAACTGGATCTCTACAAAAACCACTTAGGTGATGCTTGTTGTTTATAAAGTATAAAGAATCTTGTGATGTAAAATTTCCCAGTCTATCGAAATGAAGTCATGTTTTTTATATATACTTCATCTCGAGTTAATCGATCCCATGAGACTCAACCCCAATAGATCATGAGGTAACTTTGTCCTGGTGGGATGATGGACCAAAAATGTTTAGATGGCCCAAGGAGTGCGCTCCCCTAGTATGAGGGAACATATATAATGAAGACCTTGCTTGAGCTACCCCTTTAGATGTATAATAAGTACTATGTAGATTTGGCTTAATATAGACAAAAATTAGGACATGTTTGATATCATGTAGGACATAGTACTTGTCTATAACTTGAAATTGCCTTCAGTTGAATTTTGAGGGAAAAAATCATTTAAGAAGGAAAGGATATGAGGACATGGAATTTCCCTCCAATTTTTAGGAAACCAACTTTCTTTGTCATAGTAGTATTCTGTCATCCCTATTTAATGAACTCTATGATATCTACCACAACATTTCCTATGCATTTGAGCTTGATAAGCCTTTAGATAAGATGTTTGGTGTTTAAGACAATGTCCTATAACACAATGGTCTAAAGAATTATTCTTTTGTTGCATATTTTAACCATCATATGGTTATCGATAATTCTATTTGGGCGCAAGTCCTCTAATGCTAACATCAAATTTCTAAATCCAATACCAAATGTTACAACTTTTGTGAAAATGTCCAAGTTCCAACCCTAATTAAGGAACTTCCATCGCCAAGGATAACTTCACTAAGTACTCAATTTATAGACAACGAAACATTACTTTGATGTCCTTTGTTAAATTTCTTCAAACTTGGATAGCCACCCCATATAACTTAGCCAAAGAATAAATGTAACTTGATAAATCACTCTAAAACCTTGTAGTTGTCATTTTCCCTTTGTTTGTTTGGAAATGGCACTATAAGGAGATATGTAGGCTCCCTCATTTCCATCCACTCTCCATTGTAGCTACATGAGAAAGTAGTATATAGAGTCGCACCCACAACCTTAATCAAGCCTTCTTAATTTCCCTCTTGGATACCCTCAAATAATTTTAGGGAGATAGACTATGCATAGTTGTTTTCTAGAGTTTCATAATATAATATAATCAAACCCCCGCTCTCCGTAAAATAAAATATCCTATAGAAAGGTTGGGTAGAAAAATTGGGATAGGTCCTTGTCATTGGGCCACCTCTGAAGTCCCCAAGAACCCTTACATCAATAGTGTCCTTTAGGAGGATCTTTGTGCAAAGATCTAGAACATCCAAACTCACCTAAATCCTTGTCTTATGGTGGCAGGCTTAGGTGGCGATCACCTATATAGCATAGGAGAGACGCTACAGGACTAGGGCGGGTAGTAGCCCAAAGGGGAAATGGGGGTGGGGCCGGAAGATGGTCTGACCCAGTAGAGCTAGACTGGTTAAAAAAATCTTCACCTAACTCTGACCCACCAGTTATTGACATGGGCATGACCCTTTGCAACCTGGCATGATCTTATCCACTTCTCATTAATCGAAAACCAAAAATGGTCAAATATCGTAAAAATTAAAATTCGTTAATAATATGTTATTCAAAACATATCATATATATACATCTATCACTACTACAGAAACAATGTTCAACATCGCTTTTAGAGGCGTCGGTTTTTAAGTAAAACAGGTGCTGTTAACATTCAATGTCGGTTAATAAGGACATCCTACGTCTATATTTGAAGACCAGCCAGACATGAGTATCACTTTTCATTCAGTGTCAGTTGAAGAAAAGAAATCGACGCCTAAAGTAGCCCGCAAAATCCAATTTTTTCGAGCAAAAAAAAATTGTGCCAAAGTACCATGTATAACGACAATGTTTTAACTAAAAACCAACACTTAATGAAAATAAAATTTGCACCAAAAGTTCCAATATGGGCATCGGTTGTCTTCGCATAACCGACGTGATAAGGGTGCGCGCGCCGTCCCTGCCAAAAAAATAGGGTAAAGAAAGGTCCAATTGGACGTCAGTTTTTTACTATCAACCGACACTTAATAATAAAGGTGTCAGTTGTTATGCATAACCGACGCCGTTTAGTAACTTAATAGCCCCCACACACAACGAACTCTTCCCCTTTATTTTGTTTCATCGATCGATTTTACTCCGGTTCCCAACCCCTGCTATGTCGTCGCCACCTGCTGCTGTTGTTGCTGCTACGTCACCTGCCGCCTGCCTCCGCACCGCTGCCTACTGCTGTTGCAGCTGCTCGCCACTGCCGCCGCCTGCCTCTCCTTCTCTACTCGCCGCCGGTGCCCTCTCCTTCTCTGCTCGACACCGACACCTCTCCTTATCTGCTCACCTGCCTCCGCACCGTCTCCTGCCGCTGGTGTGCTCACCGCCGCCTTCGTCTCCACGCTGCTACCAATAGTAGGCCCTCTTCTTCTTCATCACTAGTTCTCCTACTCTTCTTCTTCCTTCTCCCTCTCCTTACCAACAACAACCACAGCCGTGTGGGATGGCATGGCCATGGCTGTGTTGGCTGACCACACGACCATACTACTTAGCACGGCCGTGTGGTTGGCCAACACAGCGACGGCCGTGCCAGCCCACACGGCCTTGGTTGCTGTTGGTAAGGAGGGAGAAGGAAGAATAAGAGGGTATATATTCAAATGAAAAAAATATGAATTTGTGATTAAATCAATTATATGATGAAATCCCTATTGCATGATGAAACCCTAACATCTGGTTGAGTCTATTGCATGATGAAACCCTAACATCTACATGAATCCCTATTGCATGATGAAACCCTAACATCTACATACTCTATATGATACCTAAAATTGTGATGAAACCCTAACATCAATTGTGATGAAACTAGGATTGTAGGTATTGGAATGACAACATACATGTATTTGTTGGCCTAGAAACCCATCCAAGATTTACTCATTAGGAATAAATCTTGGATAGTCCCCAGTTTGGGATTGTTCTTGAACACCTAATCTCACTTAGGATGTAAGTGTATAATGTGTATTGGGTTTTCAAGAAAATTTTGGCAGCATTTCTGTATTTGTTCTCTAAGTACATATGTACTTGGAAAACAATGGGGAAATGATGCCAAAAGTTTCTTGAAAACCCAATACACATTATACACTTACTAGTGAGATTAGGTGTTCAAGAATGGGATAGGTGGTGCACATTTATTATATATAAGAATGCCAGCACATGTATTTGTTGTACCATGCAAAAACTCTAATCTGTTAACCCTAGACCCTAATCTTGTTGTAATATATACTTGTTTTCTCTTTGATCATAGAATGGATAGATCATGGATGTCCATTCGCAATTGTTGCACCCCAGAGTTTATATCTGGTCTTGACCAATTTATTAGATTTGCTGAGGGACATAGGAAACAACCTGGAGATAGGTTCTACTATCCATGTAGGCATTACGGTAACAACTTGAAAGTCAGCACTGGTGACGAAATCAAAAGTCATGTCATGTGCAACTGGATTATACAAGGCTATACAGAATGGCATTGGCATGGAGAGATTTAAAACTCGAAACCAGTGGATGTCGATAGCAGTTCTTGTATGGAATAAGAAATTGCCTCTAATGACGTAGATGTGAATGAACCAGTTCCAGTAGACATCGTTGATGCGATGCTGGATAGTTGTAGGGTAGGGCACACCGATCCACCTCCCATTTTTAGAAACATTGTGCATGATGCTGAGATATCGTTATACACAGGTTGTACTAAGTTTATGAAGCTTAGCACTATGTTGAGATTGTATAAGATGAAAGCTAACAATAGATGGAGCGACAAAAGCTTCACGTCATTGTTGTCTTTGTTGAAAGAAATGCTTCCTGAAGGTAACGAGCTGCCAATCTCAACATACCAGGTAAAGAAATTGTTGTGCCCAATGGGAATGGATGCCAAGAAGATACACGCATGCCCGAATGATTGTGTATTATTTCAAAAGGATTATGTGGATTTGAAAGATTATCAAAAATGTGGTGTGTCACAGTATAAATTGATGACTTCGGGGGAGTCCAAAATTGGTTCTCCCGCCAAGGTGATGTGGTATCTACCTATAATATCATAGTTTCAATGCTTGTTTTCCAATCCGATAGATGCGAAGAATTTGAGGTGGCATGCAGATGTTTAAGAAAAATAATGATGGAATCCTACGACATGCGTCTGATTCCCCACAGTGGAAGAAGATTGATCTATTGTACGCTGAATTTGGTGAAGAAGTCAGGAATCTAAGACTTGGGCTTTGTACACATGGGATGAATCCCTACGGGACATTGAGCAGCCAACATAGCACTTGGCCAGTCATGCTTGTTATATACAATCTTCCTCCCTGGCTGTGTATGAAAAATAAGTATGTAATGCTGTCGTTGTTGATATCGGGCCCTAAACAACCTGGAAATGATATCGATGTTTATCTTGAACCTCTAATTGATGACTTAAAGAAACTCTGGGGTGAAGGTGTGATGACCTATGATGCTTCACGGAGAGAGACATTTCGTTTGCATGCTATGTTGTTTTGCACTATTAAATCTCATGATTGTCACACTCTAATGCAACAAATATTACCTATGGCAATTCAATCTATATTGCCGAAGCATGTAAGGTTTGCAATCACCAGACTTTGTTTCTTTTTCAACAGTCTGTGCAACAAAGTTATTGACCCTGATACTCTCGATAATTTGCAAGGAGAAGTGGTTGTTACCCTATGTCATCTTGAGATGTATTTTCCTCCGTCGTTCTTTGATATCATGGTACATCTTGTTGTCCACTTGACTAGGGAAGTGAAAATGTTGGGACCAGTTTTCTTGCATTGGATGTATCCCTTTGAATGATACATGAGCATTTTTAAAAGTGATGTTCGAAACTATTATCGGCCTGAAGGGAGTATTATTGAGGGTTATGTGGCGAGATAGGTTATGGATTTTTGCAATGACTTTCTCAGTGGTAATGACACTTCTGGTAATGACAAGAATATTGAGGAGCAATTTGGCAAAGGAATTTTGGGATCACAGGTGAAAGTAATCAGCTATGAGCAGTAGGAACAAGGTAACTTGTATATTTTACACATTATGGATGAAGTGAGCATTTATATCAATGAACATACCGATTTCATCAAGAGAAAATATCCTCGAGCCAATACAATGTGGCTTTCTAGAGAGCATAATAAGACATTTATTAAGTGGTTCGAAGATAAAGTCTTACATCAACTATCTCAAACAGCAGATGATATTACTGAAACTATCAAATGCCTCACCTTTAAACCAAAATTGAATTTTATGTCTTATGAAGGGTATGACATTAATGGATTCACATATTACACAAAACGCCAAGATGATAAGAGTGTCATCCAAAATAGTGGGGTCACCCTTCAAGCGTCGACTATGGTTTTTGCAAGTGCAAAAGATAAGAGTCCACATGAAGCTAAAATGTCATATTACGGTATCATTGAAGACATATGGGAGTTTGACTACATAGATTTCATAATTCCGCTCTTCAAATGTAATTGGGTTGATAACACCAAAGCAATTATAGTGGATGAATTGGGTTTCACTTTAGTGAACTTTGAAAAGATTGGCGAGAAGGGTGAACCATTCATATTGGCATCACAGGCGAAACAAGTATTTTATATCGATGTTCCTTCAAATGATAAATGGTCGGTTGTTCTTCATGGTAAAAGACAGTTCATTCAAGATCTTATAGATGAAGAAGAGTACTATGATAAGTATGATGACTCCAGTCCATTCTCAGTTGGGTTGCCAACCCCAACAAATATTGAAGCTAATGATGACTTGTATGTGTGAAGAGATCACAATGAAGGATTGTTAATTGATAAAAAATCGCAATATTAGAGGCATGTTTATATTTTTTTATATGTTTTATTTTTCTGAATGTGAACTTTACAATGTGAATTACTTTGCAATGTGAATGTGAACTTTACAATGTGAATTTTATAATGTGAATTACTTTACAACATGAACGTGAACTTTACAATGTGAGATTTACAATGTGAATTACTTTACAATGTGAACTTTACAATGTTAATTACTTTACAATGTGAATGTGAACTTTACAATGTGAATTACTTTACAATGTGAATGTGAACTTTACAATGTGAGCTTTACAATATGAATTACTTTACAATGTGAACTTTACAATGTGAATGTGAACTTTCAGAGGGCTGAGCATTCTCCTGATGACCGTGCTGATGATTACCGTGAGGGTGAGGAAATCAATGCGCCGCCTCACAATGTAAGTTTTAAAAATATATATCATATATTTATATCTATATGTCCATTTCTAGTTATATCATGTAAGTGTGTTTATTTTGTCAAATTTTAGGTTGATGATGCAAATGTACCCTCTGGCCAAAAAGTTGACAAGAGAAGGGCCATCACTATGATGAAGAAGTTAATAGCGCAAAGGGGCAATGGACCCAAACTTGTTGTGGATTTTGATAATGCAAGAAATGCAATTGGAGTGAATCACAATTCATTTGTTTCATATCTTGGGTATGTTACTCGTAGCCATTGCGGTTGTAAGATAGATTTTTGGCATAAAGTTCCTAAGGGGAAGAAAGATGTAATATGGAAGGATTTATGCGTGAGTCATTATTAATTTGCAATTCTATTTGTTATATTACTAATTTTTTGGATACTAGTTAATAACAATTGTATTTTGCAGAGTATATTTGAATTGGATGAAAAGTTACATCGTAAATGTGTGCTGCAACGCTGTGGGAAAGTCCTAAGGAACTATAGGACAAATCTCACCAGAGAATACATAAAATAAGGTGACAAGAAGAAGAAGACATCCACAGAACAGTGGAACTTCCCAGACCAAGAAGAATGGGATGCATTTGTTGCTTCAAGACAAACTGATGAATTCAAAGTATTAGGTGTCACCCCCAATATAATTAATATACATTGTATTCACCTATTCAAGATTAACATTTAGTGTTACTAAGCAAATAATTAATGTGCATACTAACTAGGCCCTCAATGAGGCGCAAAAAGCAAGGCGTGCACTGAATGTGCATGACCACACAATAGGTCCAAAGGGGTATGTAGACATTCGCCAAAGACTACAGTCTGAGGCTACTGCTCAGTCTGATGCTACTCAGGAGTCCTCTACTATAGGTAGCACACCTCTACCTCGCCATGATGTCTGGATAGCTGGGAGGAAAAATAAGAAGGGAGAAATAAGGAAGCCCGCAACTGCTGAGGCGGCTGCAAAAATGGTAAAATACAACTCTTATAGCAATCGTTCGAATATTGATTATTTGTGGTGTTTACTTAATAACAAATTTTTGTTTTGGCAATTAGCGGGAGCTGCACAAGCTGAGGAAACAAGGAAAGTTCATCCCTGAGGGCACAAGGGATGAATTGACAGTTGCTTTGGGTAACCCAGAGCATCCTGGACGTGTTAGGGCTACATGCGCTGGTGTGGGCATCAACACGTTCTTTGGGCCATCCCAGTGCAAACATGTCCCAAAAGTGTGACTTTCACAAGAAGAGGTAACCTATTCTTTCTTTATAATGTTAATGTAAAAGAGAATTCAATAATCAGAAGCTAACGTTTCTTTTATCCATGTATAGGTAGATAAGCTAGTTGATAGGAAACTCAAAGAGGCACTGAGCAAGTGGCATGCATCTCAGACTGCCACTTAGTAGACAATACCTATGGCGTCCCGCTCTACTCCTACTGTAGAGGTTGGGAGTAATCCTGTAGACCCACCACCTAGCACATCCAATGTAAGTATTTTTATGACATAATAACTAGTCTTTTCAAGATGATATGTTTTCAAGATGATATGTATATATGTATATACCATTCTTTACACAAAAATTTGTAGGGGTTGAAGCCATGCCATCTAAAAAGTAAAGAATTTGTCGTTACAGAGGCGTCGGCTTACCCATCCCTACCAAGGGAAATGTTTCATGGGTCTCCATTACCAGCTGGTTTGGTTCGTGTGAGCCCGCTACATATATTCCCCAAATGTATGGATCTTACATTGCCATATGCCCACCCAGATTGTGAAACACTTGGTGAGGCAGAAGGCGGAGTGATATTGTGGCCAAAAGTGGTCGTCCTCTATACTGAAACTATATGGTAAATTTACATTATGTTAAATTTTTAGTATGTGTATATGATGTCAGTTGATCTAAAATTATATATATATATATATATATATATATATATATATATATACAGGTTAAAAAGAAGACACCCACATCATCTAGGCATCCACCTACACCTCCTACATTACCAAGTTGGCTTCCACAGGACCTACCTATCCTATTAGGTCCTGATTATAGGGGTATGGCAATATGGTTAGGCAAACATGATATAAATTGCCCTATAACTATTTCTATAGATGCGGATGATGCAAGTCAATCATACGAAAACAACCTATTTATACAAGATATTCTGGAGTTGTTTCGATATGATTGGCTGAATACATCTGTGATAGAGCTATGGATAAGGTGAGATCTTATTTATACATCCATATACCTTGTGTAGGATCTGGTGATTTGGTTTCTTATTTATTAATGCATACATAATACATGTTTTGCAGCTACTTAGACAAGATATGTGTATATTTTTCATTCGAACATGTAGGATTTTTGATTCCATCTTTGATTAGTCTAGTAGCTAAAGACCCTCCGTCAGTTCAACAATACTGTTGTGATGCTTTTACAAGTTTTCCTCAAAATAAGAAGACGTTGATAATAACTCCATTCAATGTGGAGTAAGTTTACTTTGCTTATAATTTGGACTTCAGAAAATTACAATTTTATTGTGGATTTTGAGTTATTAATTTTTAACTTTTTTACCTCTATTGGTATGCATTGGGAGTTACTAGTTATTCTCCCCGAGACGTTCACTGTCTATTATCTAGATCCTAAGGGGACTAAATTGAATTCAAAATATGGACACAAAATGAAAATGACATTATTTATGTGAGAAATATTTCATTTTCATATCCGTTAACATATGTTATTACATTACTATTTAATTATGCAATGTACTGTGTTACATTAACATGTAGGGGTTTAGATGAGTTCAAAAATGCTGGAGGAAAGGTCCCCAGGAAAAAGAACCAACAAATAATTTGGACAAACATGGAAGTAAGTTCCCGACTGCAATGTATATATAATTTATGTGAACAATGCTTAATTAGTTGTATTTTTTAATATTTTGTATGTTTTAATTTATAGTGTGCTACACAAGACAACGAATGGGTATGTGCATACTATGTGATGCGATTTATGCACATGATTATCAAATATGCTGCAGTGGACATCGATACCATTCCTGAGGTATTATATATAGTCTAATTAGATAATATGAAATATATCACTCTTATTTATATATTATTAATTATATATATACATCAGTCTCTTTGAAGGTGTTTAAAACTGACCACAATACAGGAAAGGCCTTACCAAATGTACATGCTCCCTATACGATGGAAGAATTAAATGATGTAAGAGAAGAATGGGAAACAACCATACAAGTAGTGGGAGTTTGAACATATAATTGGGATGTTGATAGCAAATAATGACTAAAGAATGATATTTTGTAAATGAATTTCTGAATTATAATATGTGTGAATGTTTCTACATGTCTGAATGTTTCTACATGTGTCTGAGTGAAAATGAATGAAACTGTTGGTTGATGTATGAATGTTTCTACATGTGTGAATGTGAAAATGAATGGAACTACATATTACTACATGAATGTTTCTACATTTGTGAAAATCAAATGGAACTGCAAGTTTCTAAATGTGTGAACATTTATGTTGTTAATTTTGGAAGTTTGTGGACTGTTGTTGGCTGATATCAATGGATGTCGTAAAACCTGTAGTTCATAACTGAACTGTAGGTTTCTCATCCTGCGACCAACCACAACAGGTCTGCATACTGATAGAAAAAAACATAAAGTAGGTGTCGGTTATTTGTATAAAACTGACGACAAATGGTTACAGTGTCGGTTGCCCTACTAGTAACCGACGTCGATTTCCCTAATGAGGCCAGACACCACGGCCGTGGCAGTGGGTGAGATGGCATCAGTTATCACTAATAAACTGACGCCGATAGTGCCCCGGATGGTGCCCTTTCTGTAGCACGAAGGTATATGGCGTCGGTTTCAAAGCTAATAACCGACGCCTATACCCCCTGCTGGCGCATTTTCAGTGGCGCCCGAAGGGTTGTGGTGTCGGTTTGAGAACCGACGCGTAACAGTTGGGCTTTTAGCGGCGCCCACATAGGTGTCGCTTAAAAACCGACACTAAAGGCCTTAAATAACCGACACTAAAGGCCGGTTATGTACTAGTGTATATATATGAAATTGACTGAAACGATTTGATGAACACTTGGAAAATACGTACAAGACCTAAATCCACTTTGTTTTCGAGTGCTATTCAAAAACACCATCTTATTTTAATTCTTGAATTGGATTACTATACATAATCTTGTTTAAAAGGACTTGTAGACCTTGAGTGTGATCTCATCAATTGTTTTATTGACTACAAAAAAACCCAGATTTGATTGAGAACAATATTTGGATTATTATTGGAAACCCTAAGTCATGCATTGTTGTGATAAAGCATATGTTAATAATGAAAATTGTTTCATGATATAGAACTTGAGTTGATAACCAATAGAAATAAAAATTTATTATCTAAAATTGAATCTAGTAACTATTTGGATTTAATCTTAAATTCCAAGTTGATCTTTATAATGATGGTCCAACGAGATGTTAATGTATGATCTGCTTCTAAAAAGGTTTTTCTTGCTAAATATGATAAAACCTATGAATGTTGACTCTACTCATGGGACTACCTCAATAATGGAAGATTGTGATGATAATAAAGATGGAAATTTGGTTAATGTTATCTAATTTTAGTAAATTGATGCTTAATTTAGCAATGGTGGTTAAATGAGTAAATATCAATTTGGTACATCGACAAATGGAGTTTTTTTTAAAACATGGGACTCTGAGTATGAAAACCCTACAAATCAATATCAACTATAGATTTACCCAAAACTTGAACCTGAGAAACCCTATCTTATGTTTTACACTATTTTGTTAGTAACTTGATGACTGATTATGTATATAAAATTAGCTAATAAATTTTGAAATAGAATGGTCCTTGCACTCATACAATATTATGGATGGTTGCCTTAATTTTTCATTGCTTCATAGTATTTTTTGGATTTTTACTCCTTCATGCATATTGGTACTTCTATATCCTGCAAAATTCTAAGATCATTTGTCTAAAATTGAATCCAACTGATGATCCAATAAGATAACTAAATACTCGTACAAGTGTTTTAGGGAGGAAACACTCCCACATTTCTAGAAGTGATCTCTAATAGTTTTAGTAAAAATCAATGTTAAGTTGAGGTTTAGTCTATAATGGAACAACAATAATATGACAAAGTGCCTTGGGGGAACAAGCATTGATGTGTCTAGTGACATATCTAAGAGATCCTTGAGGAAATGTCAATTAATTCAACAAGTGTGGAATTTGATTTAGATTAAATAAACAAATTGAAATTATGTAGTTCGTTACATGCAAATAAATATTTCATCATTTTTTGTCATATACTTTGTTATCATTATATGCACACTATTCGTTGCACTTGAATGCATAGTATAACACTACTCTATCCCGTGTTGGTCGATGTTTTCGGTTAAGATCAGGATTTGGATCGAACCTAAGGTTGATTCGTCTCAAAGAGAAAAAATGAACATATATTAAAATTTTGGGGGATTAGGTAATATCTTCCCTCTCCATTTATCATAAGAATTAGGTTTCTTTTTCCAACCTATTATACATGTACCTCCAGATCGAACCACTATCTTGAGTGAATATTATGTAATAGTTTGAACAAAACTTCTCATTATGATTGGCTATTTTTTTGATATGGTCTTGGAAATGTTTGTTAACTATGTTTGAATCTATTTTCCTCATTATGGTGATAATAGGAGGAGGGGTCATTAAAAACACCAAACAAATACATACGTGCAAAAAGTATAATTGAAGGGGTATTTTTATTTCATACATTTTGATACATCAAGAAATATGAGTATAAAGTAGTGTCGAAATAACATATACTACATAATTACAACTATACATTGTTCCTAACCATGAGGATGAAATTATAATAGTATAACATACAATGACCTATACAAAGGACTACTTGCTGAGAGAATTGTGTCCATCCTAAACTATCCTTGAAATCTTGGTACATATTATTCTTGATCCATCATTTCTTAATCACCTCAATTTGGGTGATTGTTGGAACAACACTCGATAAAGGGAACACAAAAAGTAGTGTGTGTCAGTTTATAGAACGATATGTGCAATAGTAAGATAATAGGGAATTTTTGGAATAATCACAGTGAAGGTGTTCATGTTCAAGGAGGAAAGTATAATAATATAAGTAGACAATAAAAGATAATGAGACCATTAAAAGAATCAAACATCTATAGAGGGGTGCAATCAATGAATAAGTTATCTTCCCTTTACAAAATTCCTCTAGAATAAATAATAACAATTAATTGTAGTATAATTATAAGAAATAAGTGTTACCTAACACTAGTGGTCTGAAAATCATAAATTTCAACCCATGATAGGGGAAAAAATGTTATTGCCCAAATAACATGGAATAGGGAATACAATTTTAGTGAGTTTTGGTGGACATAAAACTTTGGTGCCTTATGCAAAACATCAAAAAAGGACTGACACACCCAAACTATGTGTGTGAAATGCAAGTGTACGGGTCGAGTAGTATAGGCCTGTGAGGCTCGAATGTTGAACTCGAGGAAACGTTAATCCAGAAACTACTACTAAATGTAACCTAATCAGCTAGACCTAAGGAAACATGGATTGGTTGGTTGATTACAACTAATTACAAGAATGGAAATCTAAATTAAATGGATTGTGATAAAAGATGGATGGATTCCTTAGGATTATAGTTTCACCACATTGTACATTGCAATTAACTTCATTTCATTAATAAATATTTACTCTTTAGCTTGGACCAAGCGACCTGTAGCAAGTATCACCCGCTTCCATAGCGTAATACACTACCTATGCTAAGACAAATCCTACTCTTGTAGAAATTTAGAAATTATCTAGGTGCATTAATGATCCCTCTGGGTTATACCCTTCATAGCCAATAAGCCCTCTCCCAAGGAATGATATAGACTATGTAAATCTATTTCCTTTCCAACCCTTAATCACTCTCCTAAAAAAATAATAGTTTGAGTATTTAACTATGGTGATCAAGCATAGGCAGCTCATTAAGAAATCATAGATTCATGTCCAAAATTAAAAGAAATAGATATATAAAATCATGGAAGTTAATAACAATGAATTATCGGGCTATTCCTGGGTCCTCAGGAACAAAGGGATTATCCTAGAAAGATTTCTATCAACAAAGACGTAGATGAAGAGAATACAAAGAGATAAACATCAAGAAATCTAATAAAAATCCTAAAGAAACTAGTCTACAATATCCCCTCTGGTGAACCTTTTGATAATGCAGCATTCCGGTTGCAAATATGCTATCTAGAGGCATCTGAATCGTCCAAGATGTGGTTGTCTCATTCATCTCTTCCTCTCTCAACTTTGCGCTTCATTACAAAAGAATGGAATGTGGTTCTTCGATCTGATTGAACTCCACTTAAGTCATAAGTGGGATTCTATCCGCCATTATGTCTAAATTGTTTGATCTGTCGTGATCTAAAATCTACATTGATTGCATCAAATCGATACCATTGAAATGGGTGTCGGTGGCACCGAGTCTTCAATTGACTTGAAATCCTTGCTATGTGTTGGTATTATCGATAGGTGGGTTGGTAGCACCGAGTTGTTATTTTGCAGGTTCTGACTTCTCCTATTGATGAATGTCAGTACTACCGACAAGAGGGTCGATATCACCCAGTTCATAACATTGGTTCTTAATACTCTTTGGATCATAAGTAGGTTGCACCGACTTGCCATTTTGGGGCTCTCAAACACTAACTCGTAGTGTCGAGTCACTGGTTGATAACACTAATTTTTCATTAAACTCCCTATTGCATTTTCAAATTGATTTGGTACCACCGACTGTTGTGTTGGTAGCATCAAACAACATCATAAGTGCTCCAATTACCTAAAATATGGAAAAACTACTATACGTATTAATTAAATGTTATACTTTTTTGCATAATTTGGAAAAAATACTTATTATTTGATGCAATAGTGCTTCACATGCAAATAACGATAAACATGCATAAATAATGTCAAAGTGAACAATAATGCATGAAATACATGGAAAAATATCATGTGAAAAGAGAATAGAACTTAGTGCATCAAGGACGTAAACACAAGAGCCTAGTATGTTTACTATAACCTAAGATCCTAAATAAGTATGCTTATGCTACTACTAGATATTTTAAAGTAAATCACATATGCATGTAATGTATGTGAGACATATGGTTCAAATCCTTTGAAAACCATTTTGAAGTATAAAATGGATGTAGACATCTGTAGAAAGAAATGGGATCTAAGGACTCATAAATAAATATTCTATAGGTTTAGTGTTCAAGGACAAAGGAACATAACATATTGAAGAATATTGTTGTAAGAGTTTTAAAATAATTTTAAATACAAAAAAAATTAAGTTTTATGACTCACTTCGATAAATTAGGCTTCAAAGTCATTTAATAATAGATTAAAACAAGGAAGATGCACACATGTTATGTCCTTATTAGTTCATATTTCAAAATACACCTTATCCAAGATATGGCTTCCAATCACTTGGTAATAATTTTATGTAAGATTAAATTTAATTTTTGAGTAAATATTCAATCTCTAAAAATCATTTTTTCTTTGCATTTATTTTGGTTACGAGGACTATACCATGGTGTAAATCTAAATGTTATGGTTCCAATAAAATATTTATATATATACATTTTTTATCTCACAATAATTAGTTATGCATTTTAAATGTAAAGCATATTTTCCCTCTTCTATAGATGGAAAACCAAAGCATAGAGACAATTGTAGCCCTATATCATTCATGAATATCTTGGTGTCTTATAAATAAACTTTTCTCAAACATATAAGGTAAAAATCACTAAGAGATGTGTGATGATAAAGAAACTGTGAGGTGAAAGATACATGTGATGAAACAAAGTTTAAAATATTGGATAATTGAGGGATTGTGGTCCCTATAATGAAACTACAATGCTCTCTTGCAGCACATATAAATCTTCATTCAACAAAATATAGGTAACCTTTCTCCAATGAGGGAGGGTGGTAAACCCTATAGTGAATCATGAAAAATGACAAGACAATAATAGAGAAGATATCATGTTGTAGGAGAAACAAGAACAAATAAAAATAAGGAAAGAACAAACGTAAAGAAGGAAGAAAATAAAACTGGAGTTAGAGAATTACCAACACATAGAGGTGGGGGGAGTAGGAGTCTTTAGAGACTCATGTTGATATTGTGAGCATTGGTTCCAGATTATGAGTTATAAAGTTCTATGAAGGACGATCCTCACCTATTACATCAAAAAGAGGTTGGGAGGAACCCATTGCATGATAAAACAATATCCAATTAAAGTGCTAAAGCTTCAAAGGGGGTCCATGGATGGTTAGTATTGAGTAATTAGAAGGATGAAGGATGTTAAAAAAACGTTTCCCCAAACTGGCAATGTCCAAGTTTGGTGGTCCAAATAGAACACATCCGGTACCAATTTTCATATATTAGTTTATGCTTGCCACTCCTTATTGCTTAGCATAGATGTAAACATTGTGTCAGAACCTCCAAGAAAGAGAGGAAACTATGATTATAATTTCAAGAAGATACCACATAGACGGTTTGAGGATTTCCATCCATCAATGTTGGAGTATGATCAATAATTTAAAGAATCAAATTCTCCTCCTAAAGTTGTTGAGAGAGAAATTAGAATCTAAATAGGAAAACTCAAAGAGAAAATACTATGTGATGTATGTTCAAACTAGAAATCCAACCCAAGGGTGGAATAATAGGGAGTCGTAGTTGAACAGATTAGGTACATTGTGAAAAAGGGTAATTTTGTGAAACCACCTACTAAAGTAGGGAATAAAGGAAAAAAAAGAAGTGTAAGACAACTAAACCAAGACATTAAGGAAAGTAGTGATATCAACGAAAAAAAGATGACTTATTTAGTTTAATAAATGTTATCTTATTTAATGTTTTATCCTATCAAATAAAATTTGGTTAAGTTGAAATTTATTTTGTTTCCCTTTTATTTTTTTTATTCAAGATAATTTTATATTCCTATTTTCAAACTACTCATTATATTATTTAATACATTAGGGTTGAATGTTATTATTCCAATATCCTTTATCTTGATTAATACATTTATCTAATAATATGCTATTTGATTTTTTTAAGATTATTTGTCCATGAGATACTTTTGTCGATGCCAATTTTCAACTATAATTATTATCTTAACTGAGTTTCTCTTTTTAATGATTTTTATGGTTTGTTTAAAATATAAAGCCAAATTTTATAATTTATGAAATATTATTCCTTTAGATATTTTTGAATAATTGATCTGAGTCAATCTTCTTCATTTGTTATCTAATTCTAGGAAAAGTCTAGAGGAAGTGCCAAAACTGATAAATAAGTGAATTTACATATTAACCATCACTTAAAGCCCTAAGTGAACTATTAAACTAAGACCTCCTAGTTTTAACATTTAACTTAAGCACTACATTTTTAACTCCTAATGCACATTAACCATTTAATTAATGTAAGAGGGGATATATAAAGTTTCTAGTAAAAAGGGGCAAAAGAAATATTGGGTTCAAATATATACCTAAACTTGGGTATGTTATGACACTCACCTCATTTTAAAGGATTTCATGCTCAATATCTAACCATCCATAAAATAGTTCATTAATTTTGTCCACTTATAAGAATTGACCGATTTTGAGTTGTATATACCATTAACGCTTAATACGGGTTGGAGTATAGGGGAATGAAGTTCAAACTGGAAAAAAATGATTAGTTTTCCTACTAAATTTGAAGCTTTCCTTACTTATGTAAATCGTTTTATATAAGTGTAAAATTTTCAAAAGTAATTTGAGTTATTCAATTAATGCCCATGATGGCCAACTTATCCAGTATTATCCATAAAACCTACATTGGTTGTGGTTACATTTATTTGAAATTATTTGTGAAATTACACAAGATTTACTTATTATGTCAATAACTATGTTCAAAGAACCCCGAATTTTGTTTATATACCTAACAAATACTATCCACCCTTTGAAGTAGACTAATCCCAAACCCAACTAACCAGATAAGATATAATAAAATGGATCTACTAAGTCATATATATCTAGAACTCATTCCTATGCATTTCAAACCATATCAGTCTAGGGTTCAATTGTTTCATCTAATTATCAAGTGTTTCTTATCTAAGTTTGGTATTTTTACACTACTACAAACATCATCAAATGGCAACTTAGTTTTGGAAAACACTGATGAAACCTATTTTTTTCTACATGTATTATAATAATCAAAATATACTAATGATGAAAACTCAGTAATATAGTATCTAAAAATGGAACAAAAACAAATGTGAGAACCTAGTGAAAAACTTTTCACCAAAATAAAATATTGTATAGAAATTTCGAATATTGGATATATTGAAAATTGTATAGTGTCCATGCACTTGGAAATTTATCTATTCAAAATATCTAAATTTTAACCTAGCATATGATGGATTTTCCAATTATAAACGTCAACTTATCGCTCATGGGGTACAACAATATTATGTATGATTACACTTACCAAGTGAAGCACATAACATCTCATGAAGGGACAATGGTGGAAGTCACTTGGTAACTCAACCCTCATAGGGAAGAGGTTAGGGTTTCCAATTCTATATATAAGTATTATAGTAGCTCTAGATGCCATAGAGGGACTATGGAAAGATTCATTCTCATCACTTTATTCAACTAGCTAATCATATATGCATATTACATAGGGGATTACCTAGGCACCAAACTTGTAATGATATGATGAAAGATGAACTCCTAAGAGTCCATGCTAAATCCCCTATAAATTTCAGCAATGAACACTAGTGACTGAGAATTATGATACATAGAAAAAACAATATTCATTACCCTAAAAAAGGGTTTAAAAATATATTCCAACAATACCATTATTTCTGGAAATCCTTGCCTAACCATGATGAACTAAATGGGTTCATAACTTAAAAATGATGCTATCTAAGTTTTAATATGGGGCTCAAATGTTTCTCCAATCATATTCATTCTGAAGGAGGATTTAGAAGAGCACTCATAAGAGAACCAAAGGAGGGGGTTAAGGTAGAAGCTATAGTTACACCTAAATAAGAGTTTTTAAGACACCCTATACAAGTCATAGTTGTAGGAAAAAATAGTAAGATTTGAAATAGTCATATTAATTATTTCTAAAGCACTAAGACATATTTGTAATGAGTGGGACCTAAGAGGATATTTGCAATGATTGTCCTCACAACTTGAGTCTCTAGTAGATTTTTATGAATGATGACCCCCAAAGAAGAACATTAGCCTCAACTACACCTGTTGTCCTCACTCTAACCTAGCCCAAGTTTAACTTCATGACAAGTTACAAATCCTAGTACTGATGTGAACTGAGAAAACTTAAATGTGGAGTACCTATTTATGGACTACCAGAGAAGGAGGTGTGACATGTTGATATGGGTATTACGGTCATTCCCTTTGAGATAATGGCATACAATGACTCAAATCCAAGAATGTTACATACTCACCTACCTGAAATCATGAATTCAAGTTTTGACTTTATTTCTTGATATTTCCTTCCTTACTTCAATGAACACCTAGAATGAACCATGTACACTTGCTCATATTAAGGGGAACCTAATCTAGGATGGATACATCTCACATCAATAGATAGTCCTTTCCTCATCCCTAGATCACATCTCTCAAGACTGTAGTGTCACATGTCCATATAGGCCTCACGTATAAGAGGAGGACTAGATATGATACCATTTTAATGAACATACTCTGTATACATGTTCTCTAGTAGGGTTTTGAGAATGAGGATTGGACCCACATACCAACACCAACATAGTTTGTGAACTTTTTCCTCACTCACACACATCTCATGTTCAGGTTCTCTACATGTCACCCATCATAGTACTATGTCGAGTCGAGCATACCTAACATTGGAGTACCTTTTGGTGAACTACCAAAGAGGGAGGTGCCCCTTATTGGTTGGTATGGCAAAATCATGAGAGGTTACATCATCCGCTCATTTATTTTTGAGGAAAAAACCATTAAATACCAAACACACTAAAACATATTCAAATATGGAAGTATTTTTCATTTCTTAAACATATAATACATTAATAAGTATGATTATCAATCTAATCTATTGCATTTTCACAAATTATTTTGGTCATCACCATACAAGTGTAACTATAAGGATAAGGTACCGCAACATATACAAATTATCATTTTCTAATTGCAACTAGGAAATCAAAGTCTATTTGTGAATATCCAAATGTTGGTACAGGCTCCTCTCGATACATCCTCACTACATTACCTACACTTGTGTGGTTTTGGAAAATCCACCTAGGAAAGGGAAGAACAAAAGAAATTATATGTCACCACGTTGATAGGTATGTGAAACTGTTTAAGTATTAGAAAATTTTAGGTATAATCACTAGTAGTGTTACCCCTAATAAATGAGGAATGTATAATGATAGGTCAACAATAAAATAGCATGTAGTCATCAAGGTAATGAGGCCTATAGTAAAGTTGTGAAATAAAAAAAAAAGTTCTTGTTTGTTTTAAACATTCCACAATAAGAATGATACAATTCATTGAATGCTACTTTAATAAACACTATTGTTATCTAATAGTAACATTGAGAACAAAATAAGAGGAATGAAACTTTTGTGCCCAACATGGTAAAAGAAAAAAAAACATGAGTTCATGATATGATAGTGTCTAATATAAAATGAGATAGGAGGAATAAATTGGTAAGTACATGCCTTTTCTATATCATAATTTCCAACTATTTAAAGATAATTCCTGATCCTAAAGCTTAATTAAGAAGCCAAACATCAAATAAACATAATTGATCATACAAGAAACACTTATAATCTTATTTCTTTTTTAAAAAACTGAAAAAAACAAATTCCTTATCATATAAAGATCAACATTTCCATCCATTACAATAGATTCTTATATAACTACGAATATATCATTTTACTCATGTATGGTTTGATTTATAGCAAATTTTACATACGTTAAAGAAAGAAGATCAATATAGAACAAACCTAAGAAATTGGGGCTATAGGGAAATTCTAATACAATCATTCTACAAAAACCCTCTTTATAAAGACCTCTTCTCTCAATTGTACTATACCTAACAACATTTGAAACAACAACATGATCTCATATATAGCCACAGTGAGTGGAAAATCTCCCACTCAAGCTAAGCAGCATGTATCGACAACTAGTTGTAGAAGTAAACTTAAAGCAAACTACATATATGATGTTATGAGTTCAAAATTGTTTTAGCATTACGTACTTATATTTATGATGATAATTAAATAAATCAACAAAGTATCCATTTAATCAGATCGTAACTTTTAAATATCTCCATTACACCCCCACCTACAAAACTAGGAATACAACCTATATTCCTCAAGCTAAATTTCACATAAGACAAGTCTACCAAAAATAATTGTTCATATAAGAAGTAAATCCCAATTATAAATAAGAATATAAATTAAATACAACATTAATTGTATGTTATATTTCACTGGTAATCAAATAATTATTCATATTTCATGCTAAACAAATTAGGACAAGGCAAAGAAATAATTTGTAGCAAAAGAATAAATGATCTCCATACATGACCAAATATATTTAATTACAACATAGTTATTAGGTAGCAATAAAATGAGCACCAAAAGATTTTATATTATTTTATACATTTCTTATCATCTTTTATAAATATCAATTGAAACAATTTGAAACATAACACACTAAGTAGAAATATCCACATTCGATTCTCATGTCAATGACTCATAATCATTATCTCAGGGTTTAGTCATCTACTATAATATAGGAAGAATGCACCCTAGTTTACCATATTTTTTCTTAAAGATGCTAAGATAGGGAACTCAACCTCTTAACACCATATCATCATCTATGGTATACAACCGATATACATACATATTAGAATATCATATCTCTTAATATTTCTCAAGCTTAATAATTTACATGTCAACACACTCTATTCCTTATGGACATATACTTCATCAATAGAGCATTTATGTTCATAATCACATATTGTGATTAACCAATAATTTGCATTGGTCCAACCTTCTATGTTAGGATCCACACTCTATAAATCCTTCTCATAATCCTCTGGTTACTATATAACTATTTGTTTCATTTCACTAGTATGGACCTGGAAAAAAACTAATAATGTTTAGGGAACGTAACTAGATGGGATCATCAATTTACTTGTTACTCAAACCTCTTAATTATCATAAAGATGTTTTAATGAAATATTTATCTCTTGTGTGTATCTTCATGTAACTCTAATTGTATGAATCATAATATGGTTAATAAGGAAGGAAATCACTAAGTATTATAAAGTTAACTACATCGATCTACATTTTACAACATACATTCCTTGCTAGTAGATAACAATCGCAAATATAATTTCATTACCCAGAATACTTCTATCAAAGTTTCTCAGATATAAATTATTTCACACCTTTTTAAGAGCAAGACGTTTCTTAATTTTTCATTCCATCTCATATTATTGAGTAAATTTTTCACAACGACATTAGGACCACAACAATATCAACATATAAACATATTTTATTACTTATTAAATCCATATCTATTTGATTGTATAAGACATATTTATTCCATATGAATTCCCTTGGATATAGATTATCCTCAATGTAAAACATTCATACAACACATTTAATATTTCATACCAAATTCTTGTGACCTCCAATCAAAAACCATATTTCAAAAAGTTTCCTTTTGTTGATTTATTGATCAAAGAAGATCAAGCATAAGTAACAAGATGAACCTATGAAGAAGGACATCATACAATGGAATTGCATAGAATGGATTTTCATATGTGACAATATTTAAACGTGGACTAATATAAGAACTAGCTAATTTATCATCTTCATTCTTAGTTTCTTGGTCCAAAACCATTTAACTAGATGAGGATTCATGAACCTTATCAATCCTGTCAGTAGCAGAAGTTGAAGACTCCTGACGTAACTTATGCATTTGACTTCTCGTCATATATGGTGAAACCTTCTTTTTCATAAAAGTCCTCAGGTTTGAAGACCCATCTTACCACTCAAATTTGGAAGGATAAGTGGTTGTTGTGGAGGTAGTTCAGTAGTGTCATCTAGATTTTCCAAAACATCATTTGTCATCACCTAAGTATCTTAAAATATGACTTCATAAGTCGTAGGATCCTTAGCTATATGAGAAGCATATTTGTCATTGACATATAGGTCTGGAACATCAACTACAGTAGGTACATGAATATACATAACCCCCAAATTATCATTTTCAATCTGTAGTGACACATTAAGAGACATTGTGGATGTTGGATTAGGTGTTGTGCCATGACATTTCCTCATCCATTCTTTAGGAGGGCTACAATTATGAAGGTATCAAGGATCTGGCATTATTTCATCATCCATTACCGACACAATGTTCTCATCTGAGAAATGATATGGAGAGTATGGTTCCCTAGGTGTTCTTACAAGAAGGGATGTATCTTGGCGATGCTATTGCTGCAATTGGATGTCCTTACCATAGAAAACTTTCGAACAATCTTGTTCTTGGTTGTAGAAAACTTTCCAACAATCTTGTTCTCAGTTCTAAGATATACCAAACTAAGATGGATCAGAAGTTAGTGTGCATATTGATCTGAATGATCTTTAGAAGAACAACAGTCACATTTATGTCTCAGAATGCCACAAACAATAAACAACGATGGCAAGTTTTTATATTCATTTTGATAATCAACTCCACTGATATTAACTATTAGCTAGACATGTTTTTTAGATTCCACTTCGATGGCCAGTTTGGACAATTGACTTCTAGTATGATGGAGAGTGTGTTCCTCTACACATACCATTTCCTTAAAGCAATGCTAATCATGTCAAAGATTTTAGAGTTATAGAGGTGCAATGGAAGATCCACTATCTATGCCCAAGTGACAATCTCTGAGGGTAGTCCAATAGTTGGAACAAAGGCTTCAGTCAACCACAACACCATAAGGTAGCTACCAAAGATCACCCAAGGGCCATTAGTGAGTACATTGATGCAATCCTCCATGCTAGGGAAGTTTCACAACGTAGTAGTTCAGTCTCAACTCAATGATATTCCAACGTGCTTTAGTGTGCCAGGTAGAACGTATGCGATCATAAAGACTCATCTAGGCTATAGTCTTCCCGATGAGTTTTGCAAACACTATAAATTGGAATGGGGCATGGATTAGAGAATAGGCTTCAAGAGTAATTATAATTCATTGAGTCCTTTCTCATTTACTCCAAAAATTCCATCAAGATTAATTTTCATGGTGAACATCAACATGCACAAAATTAGTGGTTAGTCTACTGACACTATTGATTATGTCTTTGAAACTAATCTAAGAATTAGTAATCTTTGGTGGTTGTTTAGGTTGTAATAATCATCATCTTCTTCCATCTAAGTTGTTTGACCCCTCATGTCAGTGTAGATAAACTTAAAACTAAGGATCCAACAGGACGTGTGTACTACTGGTTAGAGCCTGATATATCATTCCCTAGACACCCTTGAATGTTGTAACCATTGATTCCATCCATGTGATGGCCTCCCCTCCCACCTTGTCAGGATTACATATCCCTAACAATGCTCTTTCACACCATGACTTCACAATCGCCTTTTATATAATCTCCAACAACAATTTCCTCCATCTCCACATTTGATTCTGACGACCTTCCATGAGGACGACCGTCTTGTACATCCAGATTGTGGGCATGGCCTCCATGTCTATTGAAATTGTCACCATTGGTCAGAACGCCCTTATGTTCACAATTCCAGCTATGGTTCTCCAGAGATCAATGCCATTTCTTTCCCAATCAATAACCTTGATTTCCCATAGTCTTATGAAGTCAAGATATATTTAATCATATTATTCACCACTTCTATACTATATAATATTTTTCATTACTATTACATAACTCATCATTTTATTGTCAATTTAGGTAGTTATCTTCATTGAGATAACTCATTGGTTTTCCTTTCATGTTATATCTATTATTGTTAAAATGATTGAGTTCATGTTCATTGTTATTATTGGCATCAATTTTTCTAATTTTATATGTTACACAATGTTTTTATCTCATTAAAATCAGTCATTGTCCAACTTAGGTGTTTTCATTTAATTCTAAGTAAACTCAAATATATTTGAAGTAAATGAATTACACAAAATATGTGTTTAGGCATACTCATTCCATTTTTATTTACCTATTACTTATTTTCAATTCAATTGGCCTTTTTATAAATTATTTTTTTGTATTTGGATATATGTCATTAAGTTCTAGTGACATTTTGGTGATTAAAATGGTTCTACATTTCTAGTAGAACTTATTCAACTAAAAATTAGAATATACAAGGTGTTTTCAACTTGATCATTTGTTATTATTCATCTTCCCAAATCATTTTTATGTTACTTATGTAAAAGCATTGCACTTCTGTGTTGTTTAGTCCTTAACCCTTAGGTCTTAATATAATATATGTGTTAGAGTTATGTTATATTAAAAGACTTCTTACCTTTTAAAATATTATACTTAATGGAGCTTCTCTTCCATATGTAAGATAACATATAAATGTAATCGTCACATATCAATTTCATTAATATTGTAAACTATAGTGTTTTCAAGAAACTAGACCAGTTCATTACATCTTCATATATCATAGTAAGCATCTCATTAACCAAAAAAATTATTAGGATGTATTAGATTTTTTTAGCATATTCACAACACACGAAAACTCTAACTTCCATTTGAATGCAAGCTATCTGTTAGATACACACATACATCATGTTCTGATGAATGGATTCAATCCCTCAACATCAACACTAAACAAATTAATATCCATTAAAACATTTACAAAGACTCTTGTATGCAACAATGTTCGAATTCACCAATGATTAATTATTCATAATCAAGGAGTTACTATATAATACGAACTCAACTAAAACTAAATTTCATATGTATATATTACATTTTCAAACATTGTATTTTTTTTTTGTTTAGGTAAATTAGTATAAAACAATGTAATTCTTTCAACACAAACATCACTAGAATTGATTATATAGTTATTAGGATAAAAAAATAGGAACCATTGAGAATAATATGGAATATTAGATATCCAATTACCCAAAAAATCTATTTGATTATCCAATATCCTAGAAATACAAGCAACAACCTCATTGATCTTTAGTATGATAGAATGAAAATTTCAACATGATTAGAATGTTCAAGAATAATATATCCACTCATCATCATCATCATAATCATCATCATCTAAGCCTCAATCCTAATCATAGGGGTTGGCTACATGGATCCTTCTTTTCCATTCATCTCTTAATTATGGGTTACACTTTGATAAAGATGTAAAGATTCAAAATTTCTCTTTATAAACTCTTACCAAGTTAATTTAGGTCCCCTCTACTTATATTAGTTGTGCTTGACTCAATAACCTTGCTTTGGATAGGTGCATTTGTCAGTCTACATTGGACATGTCCATACCATCTTAGACGATCTTCAAACAACTTGTCCTCAATGCTCACCAACCCCACTTTATTTCTTATATAGACATTCCTAAAAATACCATAAAATCTCTCTTTATACGAAATCCACTCACCCCATATGTAATATACCATAAAAATATACCCAAGAGTTAAGGTTCCAAAAACCAATTTAAGTCCTAGAAATCAAGTCCTTCTCTTTCTTCTTTCTAGCCAAGAATTGTAGAAAGAAACATTGTAGAGAAAGGAAAGAAAATAAGGTTATTTTGATATCCTTTTTTCCAAATTAGAGTAATGATATGATCAAGAAACATGATATAATAATCACTATGGAAACCTATATACAAAACAATAACTTGCTTGGTTTCATCACTTCTACAAAGATCGAACTGCGTATTAGCACTTCCACTTATTTTATCTTCCAAATACAAAATTTTCTTCTCTCTAAAGAATTTCCTATCTTTGGGTGAATCATGGACTAAGAGAGATACTATAATATTTCATTACCAATATAGATAAATTTAGTTGCTTGGAAAACTTGCAAACAAGTCTACACCTTGATTGTTTTCCCTAATGAACCAATGGTTAATTTTTCCCGAAAATTGCCATTCGATTTAGCAGATGGTTTGAACCTAATATTCAATTTAAATTTTGGAAAATTTAATAATTTATTAACAATAAATCTTCAAATTTGTATTAAAAATTTCAAAAAAAAATTGAATGCTAAACAAAGCACATAAATATTATACCACACTTCTATACTCTAACCAATATATCATGGTCGGTTGAGTTTTTTCTAGAAAAACTTGGTGAACCAATAAGTCCATACAACATCTAAAAACATTGAATATTGTTTAGTGACACATATATCTTAGTTATCCAATCTTGATCTAAATTTCAAAGAAATATGAGTTATATATAAGACACTACGAATAATTTACTACACAATTGTGCTTATTATTAAATTTATGTTCACAATTTTGGTTCATTTCTTACAGATTAGGGAATTTGTATTCATTAAGTTGAAAATGTTACAATAAAATCTATATAAAAAATCATAGAATAATTTGAATATGTACACGGATGAGGAGTATACAAGACATAATTGGGTTGAGATCAAAATAAACATTAAAAAATCCATCTTAGGATTTTCACTTGCAGAACCTTAACTTTTTGCAACAAATCATGTTTAACACATCTTAGCAATCCAACACATCATAATTAATTTATCAATCATTATGCAACAAAGCATGTAACCATTCAAGTAGAAACTTAACTATCAATCTATAAAGAAATTTGATCGTTTCAATTTCTACAATTCTAATACAATTTTGTACCAAAATCCAAGGAAAGGGTGCAAGAAGATCATCACATGTAATGCTTCATCTCTCTATATATCCTCTCTATATTACTATCGAGTTCATATGTTGTAATTTCTACAATCGTTTCTCATTCCTTGATATTTTACCTCAAGAACTGTAGCTTTTGGTATAAGATGGAAATCTTGTCTCTTATCATAATAACATTCATTGAAAGATTACATGTGCTACTTACTAAAACTTATTTATACACCAATTCTAGTGTATTATTATCGCCATTAGATTTTACTAAATTTTTTAATGTATTTTTGTGCATCAATGTCATACTTCTCATTTTATTACATTTTCATTTGTGCTTTTTACAAAATGATTAATTTAATAAAGTATCATTACACTTTCTCATATTTTCTTGCAAACTTCATATTTATACTAGTAATTTATTAGTATTTTTGTACTTTGTTATTTTCAATAATCTCTTCTATGCTTGATCCATATTTATGTCTTAAACTACTAAGTTATATTTTCCATATCTCTCTTCCTTCTTATGCTTGTTATCTCTATTTAACATCTTATTATGCTCCAAGATTATCATCAATTGAGTGCTATATTAGAGCAGACAAAATTAGTAAATTCAAAAGTACCATAAAATCTTATCCCAATACATAGATACTTGATGGTAAGTACCATAATGATAACTTACGTTAGTACGCATATCATTCATGTTATTTTCAATATCCATATTTCACTTTTTAGTCATTGTTTATATTGTCCTTGCAAACTAATCAGAGCTAAGCTTTCAAATCGTGTTAACAGATTTCAAATTTTGTTTAGCATTAGTTCCAATCATTTAGATAGTATCCCTAGTGTTAACCCTCAAATAAGAATCAAAACATTGAATACACAATAAACACAATTAGAATAGCATACAAGCAACACATGTAGTATTTTTATTTTTTGGAAAACATCATAAACAATTCCACATTGGATAAAGATCTGCATGTCTATATATCAAATTACCACATTTGATTCTATTAAAAATAAAATCAGATATCATTACTCATAAGCAATTTAATTTACATCAGTTTCATGAATCATAAGCAACTTAGTTTATATCAGTTACATTAACATGAAATAAATAAGTTCAATATACAATTTTACTCTAGGAAAGTGAGACCTCAAGAAAATTTTAATCAAAATCATTCTTTTTACATTATCTTAATAATGACATGTTTTCTACAATGAATTATACCTAAACCATTTGAAACAACCACATGATCCTCTTATAGATCACCTCCCACTCGAGATAAACAACATGTATCATTAATAAACTACACAATTTTAATTTAAACTAACACATATATATTGTCTTATAAGTATAATAGATAATTTTAGAATTAAACACTTCTAGTTTCTTATAATAAATTAAAAAATCATTTTATTCAACTGATCCAAATTTCTTATCTATCTCTATGACACCTCTCCATCTAGAACAAGCACATATCTTGTAGTCCTAAAGCTAAAATCTAAAGAATTGAAGTCAACCAATCAGAATTAATCATATAACAACAAAATCTCCATTGTAAACATGATTAGATATTAAATATACCATATACTACTATGTTATATCTTACATTTAATTTGACATATACACAGATTTCATGCTAGGTAGGTAAGTATACGACATTGGTTAACCTTATAACTAATTAATAAATGATCTCCACGTAAAAAAATTATTACATAACAATAAATATATCTACTAGAATGAAAAGTAATATACCAAACCTTCCACACATTTTCTACAAAAGATATCATATTTTACTTATTTTTCATGAACTACTGGTCTCCTACAACACCAAGTAGAAATAGCCACACCTTATTGTTACGACAATGACTCATTGTTACTATCTTCGGGTTGGTTAGACACCCTAAGAAAGATACAATAGACCCTACATAACATTGGTATTACTAATTACACTAAGGTAGAGCATACATCCTCCCTATCATTACAACCTCATATCTAGCACATGAGATAGGAAAAAATAAAATATAGTATTTCTTTTAGAATATCTTTTATGTATCAAAACTAACATCTCATCAGAGTTTCTTCCATGTTGACATGTACTTTATCTGAAGATGATTAAGGGTTAGCATCACATAATATTAAACATTCTTACATTTTGTATTCAAACATTTGATGTCTAAATATACACTCCCTAAATCCATCTCAAAGTCCTATATTTACTACAATGGATATGAGTTACTTTGCCAATATGGACCTCTATGGTAGTCATCGTGTAAGAGTTCTAACTATATGGGTCCATCATTTCACTTATTATTGAATTATATTACTCATATTAAAGGGATTTCAGTTGATTAGTAATCATTCTATGCATATTTTCACAATTGGACTAAGCCTAACAATAAAGACAATTGTAAATTATTATAAAAAATAACACAACAATCTACATTTTACAACATACATGTATCTTTCCCATTCTAACATCATTCAAAATGAATCACCATAATTGGTTACTAACATAAGATATAATCTAATTCATAGTGGGTTATTCTAATCAAGGTTTCTCGTATACAAATTATTTTATGAATACTCAATCATAACGTTTCTTATCATTTAATTCCATCTCAGACTTTTCATTTAATACTCACAATGACATTAGGACCCATAATGATATCATCATATTAATGGCTTTTAATAAATTTTATTTCTAAATCAAGCTCAAAAAACCACTTTGTTTATTTCATAGAAACTTCCTAAGGTACATAGTTATCCGATGAATATGATTCATATTACACAATATATATTTCATACTACATTCTCATGAACTTCATTTATTTCATATTACACAATATATATTTCATACTACATTCTTATAAAAACCACTTTGTGTATTTCATACTACATTCTATGAAATAACTTTGTTTATTCATTGAAACTTCCTAAGGTACATAGTTATCCGAGCTATGAACTTCATTTTTTCCATTTATTAATCTTTTGTTAAATAATAATGCTCATTACTATTAGTTTACTCATAATATTAAGGTTAGGGTTAGGTTCTTATCTCCACCAAGTTAACTCCTTGACTCCCCCTTCTATTTATATTCATTACTACTAACTTATTTTATTCATGTTTGCTACTATACACCAGATCTACATTCAGAAGCCACTTGATACACTGTGTCTCATCCTCGATTTAGATCCTTCATAGTCTGACTTGACAATACTTTGTTCAATTTTAATTAACTCAAATATAGTTAAAACAAACAACGTATACATTTTATAGTACTCATTTCATTAATATTTAACCAATACATGTCAATTGGAAAAGAATTACACTCTGCTCTTCGATTCTTAAATCATATTATGATAAATTCACTAGAGTTATTTCATCTTATTAAAATTTGTCTCCTTATACAAAAAATATTACAATTAATACAAAGAACCTCTTTTCGTATACAAGATCACATACAAATGAGGGATCTATCTCTATTTTAATTCAAATATAAATCTTTATGGTTCCTTAAAAACCATTTTTAGATCATTACATCATTGTATAACTTTATTGGGTTATATTCAAAATTATTTTATATATTCACAACACAAGAAAATCTGAAATTTTGTATCAATGTACTTCATCAATTAAATACACATAGACATCATGTCTTGACTAAATGAATCAATACCTCAACATCAACCCTAAAAGGTATTTCTACTAAAATGATAATAAGGACTCCCATAAACAACAATATTAAAATTAACCATATAATCATGGAATAATAGTGAATCCAAACTCAATTCAAACTACATTTCAAAAATGTTTATTACATTATCAAGAATATTGTCAATTTAAGCTATTTAGGCTACATTAGTTCTAAATAGTGTAACTAGTTTTTTGTCAACTTCCTAGAATTTCAATATTCATTTCATGGTTAAGTCAAAAAGAAATTATCAAGAATGAGTTTAAAATAGGGTTTATTCAATATTCTTAAGAAGTTTCTATATTTATTATCCAAAATACTACAAATATAAGTAATATTCTCATTTACCTTTCGTTTATTAGGTTCAAGGTTTCATCATGATTAGAAAGAACAAAAGGAATATAATCACTAACCTAATGTGTCAAATACTACCAAAATGTATCCAAGAACTTAGGTACCAAAAATCCATCTAAAGTCCTAGTTGACTCTCGTTATTCACAATCCTATAGAAAGAAAAAGAAAATAGGGCACTTTGAATTCCTTTTACTTAAAATCAAAGGAAGGACTTATTTCATACTAAGAGAGAAGAATCTCCAAGGAAACATGTATAAAGAAGAAAAGTTTACTTTTATTCATCACTTCTAGAAAAATAGAACACTAGATCAGTATTTCCATTTATTTTCTCTTCCAAATACTAGCTCTCTTTCTCTATCTATGTATAATTTCATATTTATAGGATAACCTACTGATTATAAGTTCTAGTAGTATGTTCAGTTACTTATATATATATATATATATATATTTATATATATATATATATATATATATATATATATATATATATATATATTAGGTTCACTAGAGTCACCATAGGGAGGATGAAATTATATGAGAGTTACAATTTAATATGATAAAATATCTCGCCACCCTATTTTCTAGTTTAGCTAAATTTTGTGGGAAAAAATATTTTAATGGGAGAAGGATGTATGAATTGGTAATTCGTCCCTTTTTGTAGAATTTGTAATAAAAAATGTTGTTAAATATAATCATCTTCCTTAATTAAATTGGTTTCATCCTTACTATTAAGTACCTTTATGCAATAAACCATTAAATTTATGGTACAATACTACAAACATCTTTAGTTTGTAAATTAAGTGGTTCCTTGAATTATAGTTGGCCAAAATAGTTATTTTGTCAAGTTATTTCCTTATTAGGCCATGTAAGAAATTTAAAAGAATTTCCATATTGGATTGTACTATTTTTTCTCCTTTTTTAGGGATTAAAAACGGTTAGCTTGAGAAATAAGTTCTTTGTATGAGTTTTTCATAATTAAAATAATTCTCATTTTATGAAAATGGGATCTAATATAAATCGACCTATAAAATTTAGACCAATTGGCCAATACTAATGGTGTATGGAAAATAATGAAGATATTGACATCTGTTTAAATGGAGAAAATCATTTGGTAGATAGTTACTAACATTGACCAATTTAGTTGATCAAGCATGCCATCAAAATATGAAATGGACTTAGAGGAGGCCCAGACCTGGTCTTTGACCCTACCATGCAGTCACTAAGACTTAAATTCAAGATCAAGGGTCCATGGATCATCCCTAACTCCCAATTGAAGTAAAAAAGAAAGGCCATTAATATCTCTCTTTCCTTGGCCTACATTCCCTCTCACTATCTTCCCCTTTCTGACTTAAATTATCCCCATAGAAATCAAACTAAGGAAATGAGGAGACCATGATCTCTCTAACAAGGCCTAGAATAGATTATATAGAGGAGAGAAGGGAAAATGCTCAATCAACCCTCCAACAATTCCCTACTCCTTTAGTTGCATGAGAGAATGATATGGATCCCAATCATATATAAGGATATCGAGGGAACACGCGGAATAGATCAAACTCTCACTGAAACCCAATTCTACTAGCCTCCTCTACAATTCTGCTCTGAGGCCCAAAACCTCCTCTAGTAACCTTGACCAAAGACCCCTAAACTAGTGCAAGTCTAGCTCATTGCTTTTTACCAAACCAACTATATCAACCCACAAGGATATATCCATATTCAAGAGATCAACAAACTAGGTATCTTTCTCTCACCCCAGTCATTTGTGGTATACTCAAAACCCAACCAAGGAAAATCCCCCTCTGACCACTCCTCATAGTGACCTATAGTTGTTCAAGTTTCTCATAGCATGGAGAAGCTTCCTACATCCCCACCTTCTAACACCCCTACATCCTCACCTCCTCCCACCCATGCACATAATAAAGAGTCAACTTTTGATTTGACCCTATATGGTAGAAAAGCTTAAGTTTGAGAAGGAAGAACATGAATCATTCAATGGTTGTGACTCAAGTACACTTACTTGTGTAATCACCTGATTATTGGAACATGGGTACTAAATTCATTTTACTTGGTTCCTAATCAGCCCGTGTGCATTGAGTGGGATGTTGAGTTAATGCTTGTGGCCTTCTCTATTTTGCAAAATCTAGGTACTATTGTTGCAAATCTAGAAAAACGTGGTATATCATAATATAATCTCTCTCTCTCTCTCTCTCTCTCTATATATATATATATATATATATATATATATATATAATTTTAATAATAAAAACAAGAGCAATTTCATGAACATGTTTTCCAGACCTAATCCTACACCTAACTCAAAAGTTCACTTTTGGACGCCCCCCCCAATATGGATTGTATGTGCCAAACCCTAAATTTCTATCTATGAGGACAAATCTTAGGATGAAACAACAACATCCTTAATGTAGTTCCTCTTTGATGAGAATAGTTGTGAATTAAGCATCACCGTGATGATTTTTGTTTTCTAACCTTAAATTAGTGAGCTAGGAAACCAAACCCTAAAAGTCCATTCAACTATAAGTGGAACCTCAAAATTGTACGAAAAGGACTTTTGAGAGGTTGTTAACTCATGTGTGCTATATATTGGTTTTTAAATAATATCATGTTTAGACATATTTCTTGACCTAACTGGGACTTATGTTTGCCCTAAACTACTATGAGGTTTAAAATATGAATGATAACTTAATTCTGCTTTCTGATGATTCATGAATGCTTCCACAAAGTTTATGCAGTAAGACTGGATGGCTTGGTTGTATCAATTCATTCAACCCTTAAAGCACTGTGTATCACATATGTAAGTAAGCATATATAAGCCCAACATCAAATCTTAGGGGGTATCTAAGGAGATGAATTCTTCAAGAAAATTATGGATTGTTCACTAGTCTGTGTAACCTATGTGAAACTCATGACATGAATCCATTGTTGGAAAAAAATCTGAGTCTTCAATGTTGGAACTAAATCCATGAATTCCATTTATGGAATATGAGATGGATAGGCCAATGGAGATAATACAAGAATGGTCTACATATTGAACTAAAAATTCAAAGTTCGACTAATTGCAAATAATTTAAATTGTGATATCTATGTTTTTTATATAAGTTGGGAGGCGATCTTATTCATCCCGCCCTCCCCATGCGAGCTAAATCAAATTGAATGTTACACTCACTAATTTAACAATCAAAAGGAATCATGGTAGTACTACTACCATTACATATATCTTTAACTATCAAATATACGATCTCCAGGGGTGGAGCATCATATACCCAAAAGTCCCCCAAGGTTTTTATGATATCTATGTTGACTATTCCTATATGCACACTTTTTTTGTAATCAACTAATAAGCTTAATTTTCTACTAACTATATTTTTTTCATAGTTCTAGGATAGGTATGTTGATTGAAGATGCGGATAACCCTGAAAGAGATAAAAGATTAGTGATCAGGTAGAACAAGAGCATTTAGTTAGTACAAGTTATGTCTTTAATTTCAGAATATTTCTAGCTCACTAACTCTAAAATTTTGTAACTACCTAAAGGGGTTTTTTCCGCCACACTCATGTAATCATTACCTTGGTTTTGGATAATTAATTGTTAATGTTTTTATTAAAATCAGAAACCCATAAGTATTGGATAATGTGTCTTTCCTCCCTAGTCTTAATTGAATGAGGATAATGGGAGGTGGGGTTTGTTACACTTAGAATACAAGATATTGTCAAAATATTGTTAATATTAAGCTTTTACTTAAAGACTTTCTAAATATTTCATTTTCCTTAGAAGACATCAAAGAGAACTTTATTAGTAGATATCAAAGCATTTCCTAGTACTGGATATATTATGTTCATGTATGAAATTTTTGTCATTCAAATTCAAATATAGTCGATATATTAAATCATAAATGTCATAAAAAATGAAATAGGTTGTTTCTTCATATCATTTAAGTTTTTAAATGAGTAGAATATCAAACACATTATGAGAAACAAGATCATCTATTTTTCACTTGTTATGACTCACTAATTTCATAATCCAAAGACTACCATCATATACATTTTCTTTATCTTTTTATTATATTTTATTTGTATCCTTTTTAATTATGTTCAAAACGTTCAATTTGTTCATTTTTGGAAAAGATTGAAATACTTAACTTTCTATCATTACTTTTTTATCCTTTTACTTCTTCTTCACCATTTTCATCATGTTCAACAATGAGGCATATACCAACATGAGGGAAAGCTTCATATGATATAACCCTAGATTTTAAATAATATCCTCATGGTGTGATAAACATTCTTCTTCTTATTCCCTTTGAGTTTGATTTTAATCCTTCCATACTACTTCCCCGCAAGAACAACATCTATTGGAGAAATATTTTAACATTCAATGGTTTGAGACCTCAAACAAATGATCTTAAAAGGAATGATTGGGCTACTTTATCATGAAGGTGCACCTCCTTTTCTTAAAGCCTATCACTATGAACTTTATGGTTAAGTGTTCTCAGTCCAAAGTAGTACTAGGATGGGTGACCTAACGGGAAACTTATCATGGGTTATGTGTGAGAGAGGACGAAGCACACAACTAAGGCCACTATTGAGGTGTGGGTCCATTCACCATTCTTGAAACTCTATTAGAGTCCTAGACAGTGGACCTGGTATTACAAATGGTATTAGAGCCAATTCCTCACTGGTAGGTGCATCCCACATGGGTATGATGCATGCCATCCTTAAGTTGTATAGTCCAAACATGTTTGGAAGGGCTATTTGTGATCATGGATCCACCCTTACACTAATATCCATGATTGAGAGTTGGTTTCACATAAACAATTTAGGGTCTACTCTAAAATGGGAAAGACATTATGTTGCCATATAGTTGAGCATTGACAAGGACATTGAGAGTCTAAGTAGGTGATATTGTAACGTCCCATGTTTTGAGGCATCTGATAAAATAATCCTAAAAGGGATTACTAGACTACCAATATTGCCAAGGTGAAACTCCTTTTCATGGAGCCCATAGTTAAGAACTAAATGGTTAAGCGTGCTCATTCCAAAGTAGTACTAAGATGGGTGATCTTTCAAGAAGTGGATCTTGAGATGTGTGTGAATGAGGAAAAACCACACAGTCAATCCCAATGGTAGTATGTGGGACCATTCCTCATCCCTTAAAATCTACTAGAGTCTTGGGAAATAGACTTGACATTAAAAACATTTACAATTTTGATTAAATAACAACTTGGAATACTCTTACTTTTAGGTTTCTTGTCTTCCTAACTATATAATCACCACATGAAGAGTAGAATGTTGGGTTTCAATACATTAATTTAAGATCCAATCACTTTCTTTAGCATGCTTTCGAAATTTCTTGTTCCTATGAACCTTAGAATTTTACCTCATAAGTCTCCAAATTACCTATATGTTCTTCAATATGGAAAGTAGAAATAAAAGAATATTCTTTTATCGAAATAACTGTATTTTCATATTTAGAGTTTAGAGAACACAAAATTTGTTAAAAAGATCCTCGTATTCAATATCCTTTCCAAGATATTTGAAAATATTAGTAATCACAATAAATATAGAGTACATTTAAGAAACAATATCATATCTATTTTCCATGTGAAATAATTATAGTTTATGGGAATGTATGATGATTTGTAATTTTTATCTTGTTTAGTTATATCATCATTAACATATAGTTCTTTAAAATAATATAACCAGATCAACAATAAATGTTATTAGATTCACTAGTTGTTATGAATATGTAAAACAAGATTATTGTATTATAATTTATTGTGCCACTTTGAACAATTTTTACATTTGATAGATCAAGCTGCATTTTGAAAAGGCAATGTGTCTGTATGATCATATTGCAAACAAAAAAGCTAATATTTTTGGAGAACTACTGAATACACATATTGCAATCAATGTAGTTGGAGTCTTTGAAGAGAGTTATCTAGTAAATGTGTGTCCTTCAAGTCTAATTTGAACCAATTGAATTCCCCTCATTTTCAAAAGTCACTAGACCTCTACTGGAAACTTTTTATATTAAGAATTTCAAACTCTAGAGGTGGTTCGATAGAGAGAAAAACAATTTATTAAAATTTTAAAACACTAAATGGCTATTTGTAACTTGCATAAATAATAATACCGTAGAAAAAATAAAGAAAAATACCAATAAAATGAGCAACCAAAAAAGATAAAAAATTTAGTGGTTTTGGCTTGGAATTTTGTACCTCAATTTCCTATTTGTGCCTAAAACAATTTCTTAGCTATTATTTTTTCCAATACAAATACAAATTACAATAATTAGCTTCTTTTAGGGATTAGGACCAATACTCTTTTTTAGATCATGGATAACTATTTCCTTCTTTGTGGGACTTTAGAAGACCACCCTTAATGACATCACAATGTCCACCTTTTTCTTATGTGGTATCCCTCTATCTATAAGTAGATAAAAAGCAGTTTGGTCACAACCTTCTCTCCAGAAGTGCTACAAAGTATTGAATACCCCAAGAACCAAAGAAAAGAATGAAAGTCAACCAGTCTCACAAGATATAAAAATTGAAGCATTAGAAAATAAGTGATGATAAGATTCAAAAAGCTAAAGCAAGACCATATTTCATGGAATAGGATAGTAGATATATAAAAGGGTTAGGCTCACTTGGAAGTAGCTAGTTACAACAACCTGGGATTTTATGATAAGATTTTAAGAATATATCATGCAGAGTTAGATAGAGAGTCTAGTTTGGAGATTCCAATGGAACTCATATACACAAAAAATACTTATGAATATTTTAGGTGACTGTTGGAACTATAGAGGATGAGTTTATAACCAATCTAGTAGCTATAGTACAGTAGGTGGGAATAATATGGCTAACAATGCACTTACTAAATAGTCTATAGACTTGCACTTGGTTGAATTATAGGTTTTTTAAGAAGCATTTTGGTGAAACTATAGTTTGATCGAGATACTTCCTTTACCATCCAATGGTGTAACATATATCTTTCTCTTGATCAAAGATCAACTGACAAGCTCCCCATAAAATTTCAACTTGATTGAGAATAACTTCAGATGATGAAGTCCTAAACTATGACAAGTATCTCAATTAATTTTTATGAAAACCTAACTATTATAATGGATGTGAATATGTATCAAAGTAGGTTTAATATAGTTTCCGATCATTAATTACTTGTCGTTACATGATTCCTATCATATTTAAATTTCATTTGTACAAGTTATAAATCTCCGTACAATTTGAGTCACATACATCCAATCACCTAAGTTTTTGCATTTTCTTTGACAATGTATTTTGTCTAAGTTCTTTCATCATATAAAAAAGTTAATGCGCATGTTAATAACAAAATTTGTAAATATTGACATCAATCAATAATGGAGTCTCACATATCCAAAAACATATCATTATGACCATGGGGTGTTAATAAAATACTATTGAGAAGGAATTCCTTATGGCATGGTGCTCATTTATCAACTGTAACCAGACTCTATGCTAATTTCAAACCTATTTGAGTCAATTACTCCCCTAGTTAGTTACTTTATTAGTTGTGGTGACAATTAGGGAATGGAATCTTTTATAGTGTCTATATTTAAGAAGATAACGAAGCATAGATATTTTTGTCAAGTCAAGATGATGGAATAGGTGGGAACCCACTCAGGATGCATTGTTATAGGTAACTTGCTTGAGTAAAATTTAGGATCTTATTATCTTGATGGGAATATAGATGTAAGTGCATTAGGGCAGCTTTTGGTTGGTAGCATCTGTCCATTAAGATTTTTATGTGTGGTGATATAAGGTATCAACACAAAAATCAAGCATACTTTCAACATACATTGGATAGAAATATTTTGAAGAGTGTTCTAAATAAATAGAATGCCTCAAGGACCATTTTTGACATCCTTTCAATGAACAGTATGTTGTTAGAAATATAGAAGTTGACAAGTCAAGATCATGATTTCCAAGGGTCAATTTTGGCAACATAATAACATGGTGTAGGATTCAAGAAGATTTCAAGTTTGTTAAAATATAAGTTTGGTAACCTAATTATACATCATAGGCTATGATAAAATGGTAGATGTGTTGCTATGATTTTGGAATCAAACAACATGGCATCTATTTTTATATTTGGAATTGTGATTAGATATAATGTGGGGTATTCGATTCGTATGTGGGAGATTGTTTATCTTGATAAGCATGATCATTTTGAAACATGAACATGCTGGTAAGCAAGGAACACCTATGAAAGGTAAATAGAAACAACAATCTAAAAAATATAAGCACGGAAGATGAAGTTGTTCTTTATTTTAAGCCCTTCTTTTTTATGTGATTTATGTACTTACTTTAACGTGACATGTATAGGAGGAGTGGTCCTTAACTTCTCTGTGGCAAAATGGTACTCGCATAAGGTAACCTAGTTTCTTCATATTTGGGTACTAGTCCTTATAAAACTTTTGTTTTTGGAGGCTACAATCAATCATTATTACTCAGATAGGGTGTTCTCAATTACTTCAGATGTTTAGCATTGCATAATGCCACATATTTACTAATGTCCTTCACTTTATCCATAGATCCAATGTGATTGTTTATACTTGATCTATAGATGCATGGACATATAGGAGTGTGAAGTCCAAGTATTTTTTTATGCTTTTGAGTTCAATCGAATGATGAAAAGTTGAAGAATTATAAAGAAAATGGTAAAATCCCAAATAGACATGCAATTGTGACACCTTTCCCAAAACTAATCAATCATGTAAATGACCAACCATGGCATGAAACATGGTGACTATCAGGAAACAAGGAATCATATTCATTAAGGGAGACTTTTCTTAAATAAACTAGGAGACTAAAGAGGGAAAATAGAAAAAAATAGGGAACACAAAAGAAAATCAAATGGAAAAAGGAATATTAAGAATATAAAAGAATAAGAAAGTTGAATTGTCTATAACATCTTTGAAATGTTTCTAAAATATTTTAACCATTGAAAAAAAATCTATAGAAAGCTAATGTTGTGTGGTCAATATAAAATGCACAGAATAGGAATAAAACATATGAATGTTAGATTCACCCTCTTCTTTAATGAGAAAAGTAAGGAAAACTGATAAAAGAGTTTAAATTGGAAGGAAAATGCAAAGGTATCAAATATGGATACATCCTAGGAAGATACAAAGGGTAAGCATGGCCATGGGATGGGGTAAGGCTCTATTATTATGATCTAGGATGGTAGTAGAATCCATGTTTCATCCAAAATATGGATTTTACATGTGTAATCTCAAGTTCATAAAGTGATTAAGCTTTTACTAGGGTCTCCTATGAAAAAAATAGAACATAAAGAATAACATCATCAAAGTTTATGAGTTTGTAAGACCTTAAGATGATCATGGAACATTTTGTTATCATCCCAAGGGAGACTTCAATGGATTAGGGATCTTGATCACCTCAATATATCCCTTAGTAGATATCCGTCATGGGTAAAAGATATAGTATGTGGAATATGGAAAAGACAATAAAAGGAAAACATTGGTAGATCAAGCAAGGTTTAATGTGGATGATTAATTAAAGATTATAAACTATCAAGATACATTTTTGGTTAAGATCTAAGGAAGAAAGATGTTCAATCATGAGAAAGATAGATATCCTTAGACAATCAAGACCACATGATAGTTTACAAAAAAAGAATATTTAATGTTAATAACTGTTAGAAATTATGGTAACATATATAGATAAGCATATGATCATGTCATGTCAGGAAGGATCTAATACAATCAATAAAAAATCAATGAACGATTTGGATCAGTAATGGTGTAACTAGATAAGCACAACATGATATAGTAGAATGTTCTTTTATACAAAAAAAAGACAAATCTTAGTTGTCATTTGAAGCTGATTCTCATTGGATATCTGATATGGAACAATAGGTGTTGACACCTTTTTTTTATCAACTAGTCAAGATAGAACAAATCTTTAGTTAATGATGAATATATCCCATTTATTCCAAATTGTTACTGTATTTTGAATATGTTCAATTCACCCACTTACCCATTTTCCTCTTTTTGTGGTCCAAAAATAGAAGAAGTCCACTCATTCGAGCTATGCAGAATTTAATCTCTATATGAGACTTTTACAAGCCTTTTTCATTAAATTTTCTAATTTCATTGTCCATTAATAAAGCTTTTTAATCCTAATCTAAAGTTAAATTCCTTCTAGTATCTCATTGAAAAAGAATACCCTAACTTTGAATAAAGTATACAATTACATAGCCTAACAGAAATTCTAGTTTCATATTGACATAGTTGCCTTCTTTGTGATCAAGAAAGTGGAAAAAAAGAGTACTTGGAACTAAATTATTTACCTCTCTCACACCTTTTTATTCTTAATCTCAATTCATTTCTATATACAATTTGACTTATAAAAATAAAAAAATTATTCAAGAAGAATCAAGAAGCTTCCAGAAAGTTAAGAAACTCAGAAGGAAAAATGAAATATTTTTCTCCAGACTCCCAACATATTGCATCATTTCTATAAGAGTCCTATTCCACAACTGGCATCTCTTCATGAAACTGGACAATCTATGGGCTCCAATGATAAGTCTCTAATTTTGTTTCCTAGTTTAGTTTGAAAAGGATTTCTAGTTTGCAAATTTCTCTTTGAGTGGGATCTTAAACTCCTAGACACTCCAAAATACTTACAAGTACTCACATACCCAATATCATATATTACCCCTTTTACTCTCCTAAATATAGGGGAAAATATATTTCTACTTTACATTCATTATATGTTCCCATCTTGAAGATAATTATTTTTAGAATAGAAGATTTAATACACTAGGAGGTTATCAAAATAGAAAGGAGGCACAATTGTCCTCTTGATGCAGTTGAATAATTCTAATATATCTATCAGATCAAGATCAACATGTTTCATGCTTTAACCAGATAAATTGTTCTTGATCACATCTTCATTGTTGTAATCATTCAATTATTTATTTGTTAAGTAATAAGTAGTCTTGTTAGGACAACTACATCTTACTTGTCAATTATCATATCTCATGACTATGTACTTTCTTTAAATACATTCTTATGTAATTTAACAAGATCAAAATTAGATTAACTAGATATAGCCATGCTTGTCAAGTTACATATTTTATCTTGTTCTTTATTAGGAGTTGCTAGCCTAGAGTCTTCCCTAGGATGATTGTACTTTGACAGTCTTGGCAGTGGAAGAGCTTTAATTTGAATGGACATGGGCCATATGTTGTGGGATGTAATAAAAGATAGAACACCCTTCAAGATTCGTACTAGGTGTGTATACCCCACAAATGTAGTTTATGTGAGTTGGCTATTCTTATTAGAGCATCCAAAAAAAATATTTTTGCAAAATTTGTAATGTGCATTCCAGATATGATCAAGTCCTCGTGTCATTTCAACTTTTTCATAATATATCAAAATAAAGATCATGGAATCATGTTCAATATTTATTTAACCACAACATAGATAAAAATAATTAGTTCTACGTAAGGTTGAAAGCCAAAATTCATCAATGTTGAAGTGCATATTTTAGTTCTTGAGATTCACAAAATTCATGAAGGTTTTTTCTTCCTATCATTATCCTGAGGTATTTTAAAACCTCTTTCAATGACTTTAGTCACATATTACTTTCTTCTTAATTAAGTGTACGCTTTTTAGGTGTGAGCAAAAGGCAAGGACAATTTGATATGTACATGGGTATTGGAATAAAAAGTTGATTGGACATTTTAGATGAATGTGTTTTCAAAATAAAAATACACAAGCACTAGCAGAGCCTGCCTGCCATGACAAACCTTTCACATTTGTAAAGAAACTATATTTATTTATTGATCCATTTTTTTGGTATTTGTTGTTTAGGATTCCAAAAAGTTGCAAAACCATTAACCAGACTTGACTATAATCATTTATTTCCCTCTATTAGTTGTAATATTAAAAACCATCAAAGTCTATTTATTATCTTAAGCTATGCAAAGTGTTCATTAACTCCTAGACACTATAGGTTGACATGTGGGTGGTAGTTGTATTTGACTACTATCTGCAGATATTGGTACGATTCACAACCTAGTTGAGATGACATGAGAATGAGTTGTGTCTGTATTTCTGCCTATTTGAGTCATACTCGGCTTCCATTCTTTAGGGTGACATTTGTAATCAATATACATCTTATATACTCGACAAGATACACACATCACATTTAATCATTTATTGCCATTGACTAGAGTCATTCAATGTTATGGTTCGATTCGTCAAATGATTTATGGTACTTTTAATCTGATGATGAGTTAACCTACAAAGGAATAGTGACTTGGGTCATGGGTGACTCTTACTTTTCCATCTTTGCCTTTTCATCCTTTGTATAAATGGGGATGTAATTCTTCTTATAAGACAAATATCAAAAAACTACTTTCTCTAACTATGTTTTTGTAATTCAAGTGTTGTCTATCGTTGTGTGTGAAGTGTTAGTTCGATAATTTTCCTAGTTTCTATCAGTGAAAAGGATACTCAAGTCTACCCCTATTACCATCTTCCTTTCCTACACTCCCACCAACTAAGTTGTGCAATTTGAAATCTTCGATTATGCACAGGGGCCAAAAGAACCATTTGACCCTTCTCTCTTGCTGGCACCAAGAAATGGATATGCATTTTGGAGAGACGACCAAATGTAAAAGTAGATTGAATCTAGAAGGAAAGTATCCAGAATTCTCATGCTTAGGAGTGATATCATTTGTATTTATGAGAGTGATGTTTAGACATGATTTAGCCCTATGCTAAAATTGTGTAAATACATATTTGTGTAATTAAAATTTTAAAATATATAAAATAAACAAACCCAATGACTTATATAAAAGACCATAATCAATAATTTATGATAGTCTACTCAACGAATATTACAGTAGGGAATAAGGCAACGATGGATATGAAATTGGACTTATCCAAGGCATATGATAGGATGAGTAGGGCATTCATCCTGACACACCTCAATTAACAACATAACCTTCAACATCATTTCTCTAATAATGAACATCATCATAGATGAAGAGATATCAATCACTTGGTAAGGTAAAACACTTCAAGCTTCCAAGGTATCCATAGGTGTCTGTCATAGTAATTCTTTATCACCCTGCATGTTTCTTCTCTATCTAGACAAATTTAGTTAGACAATTATAGAAGTAGAGAAATATGAATGATCAAAATCATTTAAACCAACAAGAACGGGACAATTTATATCCCACATCTTCTTTTTAGATTACCTAATACTCTATGCATAGACTACAATTATATAGGCATGAACTATGATCAAGGCATTGTGCAAATTCAAAAAAAGCATCAAGATAAAACTTGGAATGGGAGGAATCAACTATAATTTTTTCAACAAGTACTACACCCAGAGTTAGACACTCGATAGTCATATGCACATGAATTCCGCAAACCAAAAATCTTGACAAACATGTAGAAGTGCCAATTATCCATGTAATAGTTAATATAATAAAGACAAAGATATCTCTATGGGTCAATAAATCTTTATCATTTACAAACATGATAACACTCATCAAGTCGGTTCTGAACACTTTGCTGATTCACATCATAAAAACTACACAACTATTTATGTCAATATATGATAATCTTGATCAAGCTATCAGGAAATTTATATGGAAGGGAACCTATACTAGTAATGGTGTGCACTTGACACCATGGAACAAAATCATTACGACCAAAAGAGAAGGAGTTCTAAATATCAAAACAATGAGATTATAGAATGAAGTACTTCTCTATAAATCTTATTGGGACTTCATTTCTCACAGGAGCATCATTTGAGGGAAGATCGTGATTGATAAAAACACTCAAAAAACTAATAACGACAAATCTAATGGCTCATGACTTTGGAGATCTATAGCAAAGAACAAAGGACAATTACAACTGGATTCTAGGATATCATATCTTATGAAAACACAAACACATGGTCAGACATATGGTTAGAAGGAAGTAAGGTTCATCAACACAAGCCAAACAAAATCAGTCCAACAAAGCTGGGAGACCTAAACCTTAGCTCCACGATCAACTTCAAAGGAGGATTACTTGCTGAATTTTTATGTGAAAGGGTAGAAAATAATACATGCAGGTCCACTAAGCCAATGATGCCTCCACTACCAAATCCATGAGAGATGAACTCATCTATCTCGACAATTAAAAAGGATTTTTCCCTTATAATAGAATCTACCACAAAATACATTCTAAAACTTAAATCAAGACTCTTGGAGGATGGGATACTATCTCAACACTAAAAATACAAAAGGGAGTAAAACAACCCTACGTTTGGCATTAATGACAGTCTAATGACAAGCTCAAATAAAGCAAGAAGAAGATTCATAGAAGACCACACTTACAAATATGTGGAGAAGAGGAAGAAACTATAACACATGCTTTAATTAAATGCAAGAGGATTGAATCAATATGGCATATGATTCAAAAATTCACAAACATTGTCCTACAACCTCCACTCACATGAACATCATAAAAAAATACACAATAAAAGTAATGAAAGTTATGGTTCTCTATAATTATGTGGAAACAATGGAATTTAAGATGTCAAATGATGTATGAAAATAACAACAACAATATGAAAGACATGTTTAGAGATGTATAGATGGATGTCTCATTGTGTTTTGAAGCCTTCTAGATTATATGCATTCCTCCTAATGTCAGAACTATTGTCAACAAATGGAAACCACCAAAACATAGCAATGTTATAGTAAACATTGATGCCTCAGTCAAACAAAGAACAAATGTCTTAGCTATAGGTTTAGTGGTGAGAGATCATAAAGGTAATTGGTTATGGGGAAGAAACAACAAAATAATGGATCGGGTAATCTTAGAAGTTGAACTTAAATCCATTCATATTGGAAATCAAGAATGTAACATGAGATTTGATACTATAAAGGTGTCCATTGAGTATCAACAAACGTTCGACATGCTTATAGAATTTACTCCCTATCCATTGAAGTACAAGATAATCTACAAAAAGAATAAGAGGGATAAAGACTGTTCTTCTTAAATTGTATTCATGTTTTGCAATAGAGAATATAATAAAATCTAGAAGGTGGCCTCATTGTTTAGATTTCATTCAAAACCTTGTTAGGGATGAATCACCATCGAAGCAGAATGTAACTCTATCAAACTAGGTGCGGGATGAATTATAACACTTTGTAGTTGTAAAAAAATAACAATATGATAGTTACCAGCATTCAAAGTGTTGGAAGTCCTCAGAAGAGTCTATCCTAAAAACACTAGAAGCGAGAAGAAAAGAGGATGTATTAAGATTAGCAGTCCAGTTCTGGTAGGTTAAACCAATAACACCTTTGTTCTAGATAAGATCTTTATGATAAACACAATCATATGAAACATTGGGGATGCTAGAAAGGTGAAAGCCATACATAACCTCAAAGAACTAAAAATAAACATCAAGTTAACAGACATACCATTGTCGATCCCCATATCTCAGGGATCAAGTAGTAAAATCCATCAAAGACATTGGTTTTACAATCTCCCATAGTGTTGAAGCTCGAGGCTTTCTGGAGGCATATGGGTGGTTCGGAATGAAAATAAATGTAATATTCAAATCATTTAGATTCATATATATGATGTACATTATTGTATTAATGGAATTGTATACTACACATTTTTCAATAGTAGTCCAAGCCCAGGAGGAAGGCCAATACTTTGGGAACACCTCAATCAACTTATCCACACTATCATACAACTTTGGATAGTAGTAGGATATTTCAATTGTCTGTTGTCCCCAGAGGAGAAGATTGAGAGTAGCACTTTTAATTTCAATGAGGCAACAAGAATCAACACTTCCCTAATCCTAGTTGGTCCCACTGATATTGGTAGTACAAGATATAAATTCACTTAGAAAAATGGGTTTCTCCATGAAAGGCTTGATAGAGCAGTCATGAATGGTGAATGGATGTAGGAATACAGAGACTTCATTTGCGAGAACCCCCATAGGATAGGTTATGACCATAATCACATTGCAATAATTATAAAGTAGATCAAAACATTGTTGGGAAATATGGTAGCAGAGCACGCAGCGGAAGCAAAAATTTATGTGCCATATTCCCCTTATAACAATGGATCACGTCAACAACTATATAATGAAAAGGATGGTTTCAAGGTAATACTTGGTCTTGGAGAAAGTATAACAAAAATTCCCTTGATGTAGTATGTGCCTTTCTTTCAAGTTGCACCTGGATAATGTCTACAGTAGATTGTGGTTGATCACCATGGACTAAAGCTTGACGTTTTCCTCCTAGCAGAAGGCAATGGCCTCCATACGTCTATAGTAGTCCACACAGACCACCGTTAACTCTTTTCATTCTAGATGAATGGATAGGAAGGAGTTTTACTCTTCTAGTTGGTGTACTAGCACTGACTTGCTCTCCTACAATTTTTCTCCCTTCCTATCCCTCCCTTTATCGAGTAGGACTTGCTCAGGTTCTCTCAGTAACCACAACCAAAGAATACAACAATTGTTGGACCAATTGATGTTTTGTCTAGGAAGCCCCCAGTTTGCCTCTATTTATAGGAGGGCCAGGGTCACGGTCAGGGTCAGGGTTTCCCATATGTCACATTATATTCAATCATCACCTTTATGACAAACCTTATTCAAGGTCATGGCGGATTATGTCTGAGTACACCAAACGACATGTGATGAGTGTAGTAACTTTAGGTATAAGAACCACAATCACCACCAACACTATGAGAGATTATTCTAACTACCATGTAGTGGTTTCCATGCATCACTCTCAAGGTGGGTCTGTCTGATACACATTTCTTGAACAAGTATTTGTGTTTTGTTTGATATCACATATCATGACTGACAAGATTATGTAATCAACCAACACACACTCTAGCATGTTATTGTTGTCTATCAACCTTTCACAATAACATCTGATTAGGGACATAACAAGAATGTATGCACTCTTAACATCCATATGATCTCATTGTTCATGTCCTTAACCTAAAGACATACGTCATTGAGAAATACCAATATATAGACATTTATTATTTTATATCATTATCCCATTACTAAATAAAATAGAAGAAAATAGAAGATTGCCTTTATTATTAAGCAAATCATTTATGAGATATCCCATTACAAACATCATATGATTGTCTCTTTGGGCATACATACCAACAAACTCCCACTTTCACTTAGAGCCAATAATAGTTAAACTTAATCCCAAGTGATCTTACATGACCATCATGATTTTGTTGTGAAAGTGATTTTGTTAAGGGGTCAACCATATTGCTTTTGGTTGGTACTCTACAAAATCTTCACATCTCCTCATTGTATGATTTCTCATATGATATGGAATCACCTTTGTATATGCCCAGAGTGTTGATGACATCTGGGTTCCTTAGATTGTGAAATACCTCCATTATTATCACAAAATAGCTCAATTGCTTCGTTGATGCTTGGAACCACCCCAAGTTCACTGATGAACTTCTTGATCCAAACAACTACCTTTGTTGGATTTGATGTGACAATATACTTAGTCTCTATTATAGAATCCACAACTATCTCTTGCTTGGAACTCTTCCAACTTACAACTCCATTATTGATGCAAACCACAAATCTTTGTTGTGATTGTTAATTGTCTTTGTCAGTTTGGAAGATTGCATCGATGTAACCCTTTACCACCAACTCTTCCTCACCATCATGGACAAGGAATTGATCCTTTGTTCTTCTCAAGTACTTAAGTATGTTCTCCATGATAGTCCAATGACTCTCCTTGAGATTTGAATGATATCTTCTTGTTATAGTCAATGCATACAAGACATCTAGATGAGTACATAACACTGCATACATGATGGATCCAATTTCATACGCATATGGAGTCTTACTCATGTGCTCCCTTTCATCACAATAATTGGGACATTGAGCTCTAGAGATGTTGAAAACATGAGACATGGATAGGTTTACTCTCTTTGAGTTCTCCATGATGAACATCTTCAACACTTTGTCAATGTATGTTCTCTGACTTAGTCCTAGAAGCCTTCTAGATCTACCTCTATAGATCTTAATTCCTAAGATATAGGATGCTTCACCTAAGTATTTATAGAAAATGTAATTCCTAGCTAGGTATTTACAAATTTGTAAAGAAGGAATATCATTTCCCATCAACAATATGTCATCTACATACAATATGAGGAACACAATTATGCTCCCACTAACCTTCTTGTACACACAAAGTTCATCTTCATTTTGACTAAAGCCAAACTCTTTCACTACCTTGTCAAAATGAGATGCCAGCTCCTAGATGCTTGCTTCAATCCATAGATTGACCTTCGTAGATTACAAACTCTACTTGCATCCTTTGGATTTATAAAACCCTCAAGTTGTGTCATGTACGCATCCTCAAGAAGATTTTCGTTATAGAATGCAGTTTTAATATCCATCTGCCAAATCTCATAGTCATGATAATATATGACAGAAAGCATGATCTTGACAAACTTAACCATAGAAACTGGAGAAATGGTTTCATCATAGTCAACACCTTAAACTTGTATGAAACCCTTTGCAACCAATTTATCCTTATAGGTTTGTACTTTACCATCCATGTTGGTCTTTATCTTGAAAACCCACTTGTACCCTATGGATTTTACCCCTTCAGGTAGATCCACCAAGATCCATACCTTATTGGTGTACATGAAATTCATCTCAGATCTCATGGCCCTAAGCCGTTTCTTAGATTTTGATCCTTTAATAGCTTCTAGATAGGTCGTTGGTTCATCATCTATGACCAGCTCACTCCCTTTCTTGAGTCACAAGATAGCCAAATCTTTCAGGCTCAAGGTGAGCCCTACTAGATCTACAAGGTTCCTGTGTTACTAGAGGAATTTGAGATTCCACAACAACTTGTGAGTTTCCTTGTTCCTCTTGTACATCTAGTGGTTCAATGTTTTATTGTTGGTCTCTAACCTCTTTGAGTTCTACTTTCCTCGCACTGCTTCTTTGGAAATAAATTCCTTTTCTAGGAATGCAACATCTTTGGCAACAAACACTTTGTTGTCAGTTGAGTTATACAAGTAGTATCCCTTGGTTTCATTGGGATATCCAACAAAATAACATTTATTAAATCTATGGCCAAGATTTTCAAGAAACATTTCCTCACATAAGCTTCACATACCCAAATCCTTAGAAAAGACATTTTGGGACGATTCCCGGTCCATATCTCATATTATGTCTTTGGAACCGATTTAGATGGTACCTGGTTAAGTGTATATGCTAAGGCTTGAAGAGAATGTCCCCTGAAGGAAGTTGGAAGATTAGAAAAACTCATCGTTGATTGCACCATATCTAGTAATGTGTGATTCCTTCTTTCTGATACACCATTATGTTGTGGTTTTCTATGTGGAGTCCATTGTGATACACTAACTCGGGATCGTAGAAGGTCCTCAAACTCTTAGCTTAAGTATTCCCCACATCGATTAGAATGAAGTGCTTTAATACATTTACCAAGTTGGTTTTATACTTAATTCATGAAATCCTTGAACTTTTCTTGGGTTTTTGACTTATGTTTCATCAAGTAAACATAACCATACTTACTAAAGTTATCAGTAAAGGCAATGAAGTAGTGATACCCACCTCTAGAATTTGTTCTTAAAGGATCACCACATCAATATGTATGATTCCTAATAGATCACTATCCCTCTCACTATTTCTAGTGAAGGGATTCTTGTCACCTTCCCTAACAAACAAGATTCACATGTCAAGATTAATTTGAAATCAAAACACACTAGATAACCATCTTTATGGAGTCTAAAAATGCATTTTTCATTTATGTGCCCTAGACGACAATGCCAAAGTTATGTTTGGTTTCATTTATAAAGTTTTTGTATTTTGGTATTTACATTATACACACTTATCTCTAGATCTATCAAGTATAGACCATAAGACATTGGGGCACTACCATAAAAGAACTCATATTTACTAATAGAACATTGACTATTATTTATAAGAAATTCAAATCCATTCTTGTCCAAAAAAGATACATATATGATGTTCCTATTAATGGAAGGTACATAATAGCAATTCTCCAACTCTATTATAAGCCCACTTGGTAGAGATAACTCATATGTTCCAACTGCACTGGTAGCAACTCTTGTTCCATTAGCAATGCACAGTTCAACCTCATCTTTTGCTAAAGGTCTATGTCTTTTTAGATCCTTCACATTTGAACAAATGTGTGATCCACATCCGATATCCAGTACCCATGATGAAGAAGTAGTGAAGTCAATCTCAGTTATGTATATACCAAAAGTAGAGATGTCTAACCCTTGCTTCATCTTCATTGGTTTCCTTAACCCTTTCCTTATTTGAGTGCAGAAGACATGGACTTCAACTTAGCCTTAGAACACTTCTTGGTCTTACCCTTGTCAGAAAGAGATAAAGAGAGCAGCGGCAGGTGACTAGGGTTTATTGAGTGAAGGGGGTAGAGAAGTGGTAAAAGTAGATGAGAAATCCAAGAGGTATTTTATTTTGAGGGAAAACCGCTGACTTTGGCCAAGATGAATGCACATGTCTGGGGGTCCTCACAAGCCAACTAGCGGTGTGGAGGGAAGTCTTGCCAGCCCCTAGATCGTGGTCCATTTAAGACACCATCATCTTCCAAAAACACTCAAATAAATCCCTTTGGTATCTATAGAACTCTTAAAATTTAATAAGTATTAGACGTTAAATGGTAATCCAACTCTGATACCAAATGTAACGACCCCCTCCCTCATTTATCCCCTATTCAGGCAGACCAAGAGGGAAAGGGCCATTACCATAAACGCAAGATCGGTGTTTAGAAAATTATCAGAAAAATTAATAATTTTACTAAACTGAAATGAGTTTGGTACAAGATAAAATATAGAATTTTCAACATGGTATACAAAATATGGATTTGCTAAAGTTTGCAACAAGAATTAAACCTTCTAACTATATCCTCCAATAATTACATTAAATCCATGTTGACTTCCTCTCTAGGTATCCATCATTCATCATTAATTGCTGGATATGAGAAGATTCACCTAAAATGTCGTGAATCCAAAACATGGTCAGTATAAGAAGTTAAATTCTAATGTGGGGAAACAAAATATTCGCATCAAGTTGTAACAACATATTCACAACACTTATTTTTATAAGAACAAAATTAACATTTTCTTCATAACTTCTCAACCCATTTTTACTCAACCTCTAGGATACCCTTTCAGGGTCTTGTCCATGTAATAGACAAAAAGGCCACCTTCTCAAATTGGAGATTAGGTGCCATGTTGATCTTCCCAATCTGGGCATGACCTCAAATGACCTTCCCAGTCTGAGGCATGATATGACCTTCCCAATCTAGAGCCTAGCCTTAGTCGTCATAATGGCTCTTTCATTCCTTCTATTCTCAAACTTTTAGAGTTGGTATGAGGGGTTCAAGCAAGTTACAAGCATGTAATGTGATATCCATAGTGACTTTATATCTTTTAGGAAATAAATAAACAAACAAGCATTTATTTGCAAGCAATCTAAAAAACCTTGAGAAACACCAACAAAATAAAGCAGTTAATCATAGGTGTAACCACATTCCTTGATGGTGAGCCATGAAGATTATACAATAATACTTCAAGTAGATTCAATCAACCACTCAACAGATCCAAGCAAGAAAAGAAGAATCCAATCATTTCATCAACATGTATGTAAATCCTAGAGTATCACCATTACAACAATTGTATTAAACACCACTCGTTCCTAATTTAGGGTTTAGGTTTCCTTGGTATCAAGTTATCATTAGAGTTATACCTCAAAACCCTAATTCCCGTGATTATCATTTTAATGACTTAAAAACCCTAAATCATAGGAGGTGTTGTCGTGATTATCCGATCTATTATATCATTTTATTATGAACACTTATATCTCATTAAAATCATTAATGATATGGCAGGTTGGGATCATTTGAACTCTACTTATTCATATACATGGTTATTCCCATTAGAAACCCTAAGTACTATCAACATGTTCATTGTTATTTTGGATCATCATTTTTTTCAACATTATTAGATTATAACATGATTTGAGGATATTAATGTAGTTAACCAGTTAATAATCCAATCAAGGATTTTTATACACTAACCACCACTTGAACCCATCTTTACACTACTTTTAGAATAATAAGCATAATTAAATCTCAAATATATTTTATTTGGATTCTTCTCATTTTTATGATCATTTTGATATATAATTTTGATATATTTCTACATACCAATCAATTTCTATGATATTTACAAGATTTATATTACCTGAGCACTTTGGGGCTTGAGACGTCAGTTGCTATGAAATAATCCAGGTGGCCTTTTAACTAATGGGAAATGACTCTAGTGCCCTCGAGTATCATGCACACATGGAGGGGTATCTTTGTCATTTCTTTATATTTCTCCGCTACCTCCACTTCATCACTCTGCGCACTAGCGCTACATTCATCCAATGGCCGACCGGGGCCTCACCTTCTCTTTCCAAGCCACAACTAGACCAAGGCAAGGTGTGACCACCACCCCATAGTAATGCCACACTCAGAGGGGTTCTTTTCCCGCCCAGATGTTCGTGAGAGAGAGAGAACTCGTGAGGTCCATCCTATAGTGCTCGTTCATGGTAGATGAAGTCTGACCAAAGCTAGCATGTATCTGGCATCATGGTAGGAGAGAAGAGTCATCGTGCACTCTTGGAGGTACACTAAGACAATCCTAACTCATTCAGAACTCATCCAGACTTACTTCCTGACCACATCCTGCTACCATCATGTGTTATGCCCCAGGCAAATAGAGGTCACCGACACTCTTAGAATGCACACTTTGGGCAAATTCACAATGGTATCAGCCTCGATGCAATGTTTGGGTTAGAGACAGGGGTTCTTGACGTATCCTTCACATAGGCTAGAAGGAATTTTAGTGTTGGTAAGAGAACCATGGATAGGAAGAGAGGGTTATGGTGGCAAGCCGGATTCTGTCAAGCATCTTATGCATAAATATATGGGTGCTTTCTCACATGTTCCCTCTTTCATTTCTCCTTCTCTTTCCTTAACATACTCTAATGTATATACTATCTTTCCTAAAGATATCCCCTTAAAAACCAATTAGGAAGGATTATATTCCTCCTCCTAGATATTCTTAGTTTTTATTTTATTAACCATAAGCCACAAAAGGAAACTCCCTCTTTCATATTGAAACATGGTTTTGGCAAGTAAAAGCCTTAAAGGGAAAACACATCTCCCTATGATATACATTAAATGTTTTCATCCTTAAACCATTAGGAAGTAATTCATGACTCAAAATCTAAATTGTTCTTTTCTCTTTATTTGATACATTCCTCTTTAATTAATTATTCTTACTTCAAGGAAGCTCTCAAATACCTTTTCCAAAAGTATAATTACTAATTGGGATATATTGGGATGTCCTTCCCATACAAAACTTGCTCCTTTTAAACATTACTTACAATGACTACCATTATTTTACAGAATGTCCTTTAATGCAAATTTCTCGAATTCCCTTACTTTTCATTATTATTTTCAAGTACATAAAATTCAAATCCAAAATAATATTATTGATGCCACATATATTGTGTTGCCAAATTGTCAAGGTAATTAGTCTTATAATTATCATCTATTTCATTTTCTTTTGGTAACTAGCATATTATTTAATATGTCAATTATTTAGTAAAATATAAAACATTCTCCTCTATTTATGTACAAAAACTCTCTTTTGTAGAGTATCCCACAAAATTCATAGCAAAGGGAAATTTGTTTAAGAAAGCCATACTTTCATAAGAAAGAATAACATAGTTCTAATATCTCCTTTTAATTTAAATAATTTTATTTCAATCATGTAATTACATATGAAAACTAGGTTATCAGATCCTTTACCTCTTATAGGAATTTTGTCCTCAAAATTTGACTAATCATACAAACAATTCTGGATGAGAATTTTTCATGTCCATCCTTAGCTCCCATGTGGCTTCATCCACTCAACGATGCTTCCAAAGAACCTTTATCATTCTCTATATTTTTATTCCTGAGCTCTCTCGCCTTGGTATCCAGTACCCTCATAGGTGACTCAGGGTATGTCAACCTCCCTTGGAGTTATATAGGTTCAATGCTCAGCACATGGCTAGGATCCTTCACATAGCACCTCAAATTGGACACAGGGAACACGTCATGCATCATACTATACTGAGTGGGTAATGCTAAATGATAAGAGGCTTCACCAATCCATTCTAGGATCTCAAACAGACCCACGTATCTGGGACTCAACTTTCCTCTATTCTTAGCTATAGCTCGGAGGGGTCAAATTTGTAGTCACCTATAGTGAAGTGCACATATGTCCGCTTCGCATCAGCATATGACTTTTGTCGATCATGGGCTCTCTTCAGCTCTAGCTTGATCAAAGTGACTTTTTCATCATAAAATTGTAGTCCCTCTGACCTTAGTAAGGTCCTCTCATTGACATCATCCCAAGGAAGTGGTGACTGACATGGCCTCCCATAAAAAGCTTCATAGAAAGGCATCCCGATACTAGCTTGGTAACTATTATAGGCAAACTTATCTAAAGACAAGTACTGCTCCCATGATCCCCCCAATCAAGCACACATGCTCTCAGTAGATCTTCTAAAGTCTGAATCCTTTATTCTAGCTATCCATCGGTTTGGGCTGAGAGGTTGTGCTGAATTTCAACCTCGTACCTAGTTCTTTATGCACTTGCTCCCTTAACTTCAAAGTGAACTTAGGGTCACAATCAGAGATAATTCAACCTAAAAAACCATGCATGCAAACGATTTCTCTAACATGTAGTTAAGCTAGTTCTGTCACTTAGGGGGGGATCTTTAAGGTGAGGAAATGTGCCAACTTGGTTAGGCAATCCACTACAACCCAAATTACATCATGACCTTTCTTTGTCTTGGGGAGATCCATCACCAAAATCTATAATGATATGGTCCCATTTCCACTCAATAATCTCAACTAGTTGCAGTAACCCATTGGGTTGTTGGTGTTTATATTTCACCATCTGGCATATGAGACAACTGGCAACATATGTTGCTAAGTCTCTATTCATTCAAGGCACCAGAAATATCACTATAAGTCTTTAAACATCTTCATGATGCCAGGGTGCATGGTAAATTTAGACTAATGAACTTCTAATTCCTTAAGGGTGAATCCTTACGAACTCAAATATGACTTTCATATCCAATTCCACCATTCACATCCATCGAGAGATGTATATAAGGATTCTTCATCGAGCCCTAACTCTAGGTCATCTAAATGGGTTATTACAAGCTTAGTCAACAAGTCAGACTTGGTCTTTATTTGGTAACTCAACTCTTGCATCCATTAATTTGATCATCATATTCAATCTTATACCTATAGAAATATAATTCCACTTGGTAAATATATCCTCATTTGAAATTTTAATTTGGTGATTACCTTGTTCACCTAGGTTTCCAAACCATTTTCTCAATATTTTCTCATAAGGGAGTGGTAATACCTTAACTCCTCGATTATCCTATAAAGATTTCACTTAAGTATTTATTTCTTGTATAATTTCCATTCATAATATGACATGTGTTTGCCTAGTCTCTCACACTCATAACATGATGAAATAAGCATTTTGTTGCAGTTCAAATACAAATCTCATCCCATTCTAAGACTAGAGACGGTGCATCCACACATTACTATTTTAATTTTATATTTAGGTTGAATCCCTCTCAACATGACTCTAAACCATACATGCTTTTCATTTTGCAATATTCTTATATTTCTTGAGGTCAAGAGTCTCCCTCACTCTAGGGTTTGTGCAATTTCATTATTACTTACTTTATATTTTTTTCTCATTAGCCTTAGTCATCTCCTCAAAGTCTTCTAGGGCACTGATACTTTTGGAGTGATCTCATCCTTATGCATCTAGGGAGTACCTCTCACATTTACCCCTTAGGCCACATGAACTCATGAAGGTAGTCAACCTCCTAACCCATGGGCCTTAGGAAAGCATAGTTGTTACTTCCCAATCATAAGGTCTTGTGTATTTAGGGAACAATCAATTCCTACTCCCATCTGTCTCATCCCTTCTTGACCTTAGGATTGACTTAGGGCTCTATTGGTATTTCATAACTTTATTTTATCTAATCACCCATTTTTCTTGAGGTTTCTCTAATAATATCCAATCACATTATATCCTTAATAATTCTTTCACCCAGATTTCATTCATCTCTTAGGGAACCCATAGTTTTCTTTATGCCCCTTTATTGGGCTCATGGCGACCTATCCATTTGTGCCTGGTTCTACTCTATCAGTCACTTCCATAATGACTTCTCTTCATGTCCCTTAGAGATGGCCATACATGGGTTCCAATAATTATACATAATTTATTTTCTATTTTGCATTATGCACTTAATATTTCATGTAAATTACAACCATGTTCGTATTTAGTGTCATTATCCCATTTCACTTTCTCATATTAGGTTTTGTTCATAATTAAATGTTCAACCTAAAGTTACCTAGTCACTTTCCTTTATAATATTTCATGCATGTGGCTAACCAATAGCAAGTAGAGAACTTATTAAACCATTTCTAAGTTTTCTAGTTATGTCATATCCATTGATCATTTCTCAAGGTAGGACCAATTTCATACATACATATGATAGTTTGGTAGTGCTAAACCAACTTGTGTGAGTGGTTCATTAAACATATATCATAGTCCAAGTCAGGCTTCCTTTAACCCAAAACTTGAGGGGCTACCATGCTTAATCTCTATGAGCTTACACAACCTTGTGAGCATTATATGTACTAGATACCATCACTTTCCCTCTCGGGTCTAGGAACCTCGACTTTACCTCCTTAGCATTGGTCATCTAAACTACATGACCTAGCCACTCAAGCATGTATCGAATCAAAACATGATAAGGAATTTTCTTCCCAACATTCTCTTTTACGTAAACAACCCTTTAAGTCCTACAAAAGGAACTACCAATCTAAGTATGAGGCTTCACAACATATTACCATTCTGTACCTATATTGGATCTTGTGACTCTCTTTCCCTCACCTAGATTGTAGGTACTCATAACATCTACACATATGTGTAACAATCCTCCTCTATATCTAGGGTTTGGTCCTTCCAAGGACATCTAGGGTACAACAAGCCTCTAGGTATCATGCATACCATAACTCAACTCATTCACTTTAGTTTATGACATATCGTAAGAATATTTCCTATAATTCATCATGTATTGGGGTCTAGGTTCTCAACCTTCTCCTTCTGGGTCCTACTCTCTCAGGAGTTAACCCTATAACTGGTCCTAGCACTAGAGGTCCCCCTTTTTAGAATAGGTTGAGCCTCCCACAAATTTACATCTTACCCTCATATAGTTTATCTTATCCAGAGAAGCACACACAATTGTACCTCCTGTAGATTCACATCTTACCCTCATCTAGTTTATCTTATTTAGAGAAGCACACACATTTGTATCATCAAATCTTATTGTCCAAACGTCAAATTCTCAAATCTGACTAAGGTTATCGTAAACCATATTACCTCATTACTAAACTCATCCATTCCATATAGTATGCCTATCCAACAATAATTAACCCTCTCTCTTAGAACTAATACCTTTTCTAGCCTTTATGTCACTTGCTTTCACGTAGATGCATGTCTATCTCCTACTTCTATCTTTGTGGGGATACACTTCCTATTAGGGTTCTACAAGAAGGAGTTTAGACTTTTTGTTCATAAATCAATCTTAGGGTTTAACTCCCTCATAGATCCGTTCTCCACTCTTGGGTTGATCCACCTTAGGTCGGGACACCAATCCTAAAAGTTGCACTAAAAGGTTACATATTTTCCTCATTGTGTACTCACTTATTTCCCATTCTTTGTATGAATGTTCAACCTACATCTGTATCATGCATGCCTTACTCGACGTACTAGTGTGCATGGATGAACTACTTATATTTTCTCTTTCCTTCTCCATTATTTAAGATTAGGATTTAAGGTTAGGGTAAGGAACCATAACCCAATACCTTTAGAGTTTTTCTAAACACTCTAAAATTAGGTCCATAACATCTTGTTTACATGCATTTTATTATTTGGCAGAGGATGCCTTAATCCCTAATATCCATAACCCTAGTACTCAGAAAGAGATTAGAGGTAGGTTCCTAGGGTTAATTGAGTGAAGGGGGTACAAAAGTGATGAAAGTAGACACTTAGAGGTATTTTATTTTGAGTGAAAACCTCTGACTTTGGCCAGGCCAAATGCATGGGTTTGAGAGTCCTCATAAGCCGACTAGCGATACGGAGGAAAGTCCTGCCAGCCCCGTATCGTGGTCCTTTCTAGACATTATCGACTTTGGAAAACACTCTAATAATTCCCTTTGGGATCTAAAGAACTCATAAAAATTAATAATTATTAGAGGTTAAATGGTAAACCAAATCTTATACCAAATGTAATAACCCCCTCCCCCAGTTATCCCCAATTGAGGTGGACCAAGAGGGCAAGGGCCATTACTATAAACACATGATCAAGGTTTAGAAAATAACCAGAAATTATTAATATATTTCCCTAAACTAAAATGAGTTTGGTACAAGATAAAATATAGATTTTTCAACATGGTGTACAAAATATGGATTTGCTAAATTCTACAACAAGAAGTAAACCTTCTAATTATATCCTGTAGGAATTACATTAAATCCATTCTTTTAGTGACTTCTTCTCTGGGTGTCCATCTTTTATCATTAATTGCAGGATATGAGCAGATTCACCAAAAACGTCGTGAATGCAAAACATGGTAAGTATAACAAGTTATATTGGTATGTGGGGGAAACAAAATATTTGTGTCTAGTTGTAACAACATATTCACAACAATTATTGTTACAAAAATATAATTAACATTTTCTTCATAACTTTTCAATCTATTTTTACTCAACCTCTGGGATATCCTTTTAGGGTCTTATCCCTGTAGTGGACAAAAGGGCCACCGTCTCAATTTACAGCTCATACTCCATGTCTGTCTTCCCAATTTGAGCTTGACCTCATGTTGACCTTCCCAATCTGGGGCCTAGTCTGATCTTCCCAATTTGGGTCCTAGTCTTAGTCTTTACAATGACTCTTTTCATTCCTTCTATTCTCAAACTTCCAGAGTTGGTATGAGGGGTTCGAGCAAGTTACAAGCATATATGTGATATCCATAGTGACTTTATAGATTGCAGGAAATAAATGAACAAGCAAGCATATATTTGCAAGCAATCTAGAAAACCTTGAGAAATGTCGAAAAACTAAAGTGGTTAGTCATAGGCGTAGCCACATACCTTGATGGTGATCCATGCAAATTATACAATTATCTTTTAAGAAGATTCAATCAATCAATCAATAGATCTAAGCAAGCAAAGAAGAATCCTAACATTTAATCTACATGTATGTAAATCCTAAAGTGTCACCATTATATCAATTGTGTTAAACTCTACTCAAGCCTAATTTTTAGGTTTCCTTGGTATAAATTATCATTAGAGTTATACCTCAAGACCCTAAATCCCATGATTATCATTTCAATGACTTGAGAACCCTAATTCATAGGAGGTGTTGTCATGATTATCAAATCTATTGTATGATTTTATCATGAACACTTAGATCAGATTAACTTCATTAATGATATGGTAGGTTAGGGTCATTTGAACTCTATTTATTCATATGCATGTTTATTCTCATTAGAAACCCTAAGTACTATCAACATGGTCATGATTATTTTAAATCATCATTATCTTCAACATTATCATATTATAACATGATTTGAGGATACTAATGTAGTTAACAAGTTAATACACCAATCTAAGGTTTTTTATACACTAATGACCACTTGAACCCATCTTTGCACTACTTTTAGAATAAGAAGAAGAATTAAGTCTCAAATATATTTTATTTGAGTTCCTCTCATTTTCCAATCATATTGACATATAATTTTGATATTTATTTGGACCTACCAATCAATTTCTACAATGCTTGCAAGATTTATATTACTTGAGCCAATTGGGGCTTGACACATCAGCGAATATGAAATAATTTGGGAGGCCTTTTAACTTGTGGGAAATGACACCAGTGCCCTCTGGTGTCATGCACACGTAGAGGGGTATCTTTTCCATTTCTTTATATTTCCCCATACCACCACTTCGTCTCCTCGCGCACTAGGGAGACATTTGTTCAATGACCGACTGGGGGGTCGCCTTCTCTCCCTGAGCCACAGCTAGACCAAGGTGAGGTGTGACCACCACCCCATAGTCCTTCCACACTTGGATCCATGCTTTACTTGCTTAAATGTGCGTGAGAGAGGGAGACAGCTCACGACATCCCTCCAACAGTGCTCGTTCGTGGAAGATGAAATCTGACCAGAGCTACCATGTGTTTGGAAACGTGGTAGGAGAGAGGGGTCATCATGGAATCTTGAAGGTATGCTACGTCAATCCTAAATCGTTCTGAGCTCATCCAGGTATACTTCCCGACCACGACTTATGACCATCATGTGTTATGCCCCGAGCAAAGAGGGGTCACTAGAACTCTTAGAACACTAACTATTTGTGAAGTCACAATGGTATCAACATGGATGTGATATCTAGGGTTAGAGACATGGTTTCCGACATCTCCTTTATATAGGCTAGAAGGAAGTTTAGGGTTAGGAAGAGAACCGTGGAGAGGAAGAGAGGGTGATAGCAAAAAGCCTAATTTTGTCTCCTTCAAGCTTCTTATGGATAAATATATAGGTTCTTTAATGCATGTTACCTCTTTTATTTCTCCTTCTCTCTACTTGACCTACTCTAATGTATATACTTTCTTTCCCAAAGATATCTCCTTAAAACCAAATAGGGAGGATTATATTCCACTTCCTAGAAATTCTTATTTTTTATTTTATTAACCATAAGCAGCGGAAGGAAACTCCCTCTTTCGTATTGAAGCTTCATTTTGGAAACTAAAAGCCTTAAAGGGAAAACACATCTCCAAATGATATACCTTGAATAATTTCATACTTAAACCATTAGGAAGGAATTCATGACTCCTTTTTCTCTTTCTTTGATACATTTCTCTCAAATTCATTACTCTTACTTTAAGAAAACTCTCAAATACCTTTTCCAAAAGTATAATTACTAATTGTGATGTATTGGGGTGTCCTTCCCATACAAAACTTTCTCCTTTTAAACATTACTTACAACAATTACCATTATGTTACGGAATGTCCTTTAATCCCAATTTCTAGAATTCCATTACTTTTCATTATTATTTTCAAGTATAAAAAGGTCAAATCCAAAATAATATTCATTTGATGCCCCAAAATTGTGCCTCCAAACTGGCTAGATAATTACTCTTATAATTATCATCTATTTCATTTTCTTTTGTCAGTTGGCATATTATTCAATATTTTAGTTATTTAGTAAACTATAAAAATTCTCCTTTAATTATGCACAAAAACTCTCTTGCCTAGAGTATTCTACAAAATTCATAGCAAAGGAAAATTTGTAAAAGAAAGCCATACTTTTAGAAAAAAATCATAACATATTTCCAATATGCCCTTTTTATTGAAATAAGTGTATTTCAATTATATAATTACATTTGAAAAACTAGGTTATATTCCATTTTAGTCTTAGGAGGATATGTAGTTGGTTCTACTGGCATTGTTGTTTCAGGAACATAGAGAATACTTCTCAAAGTCATGAACCAGTTATGGAAGTTTATCTCATTTAAATTATCCTTCATAAGGGTCAATCACAATGATTATTTGTTTTTCATTTATCTACTAGTAAAATTTGCATTTGTCAAAATATATATGATTTGATTTGATTTGAATAAAATTTAACAATATTTAATCAAGCCTTTAATTAATTATCGCTCCCACTATTTTATTCAAAATGATAGCCCTCACTACCAATTTGGAAGATTGCAACATATAATATTCTAGTGAGACAAAGATCCATATTTCATCAAATCATGAGTCCGCTTTGGCTGATCGCTCACAACTTGACTATTTAGGTAGGCAACTTTAGCCAATTGCATCTAAATAAATCTCTTAGATAGATGGTGTGCACAACTCTTTGTCACAGCCTATCTCTTTTCTTCTAGGTACTTAATAACATTAAGTTTGCCTAGTTAAGCCTGAACCAAAAACCAACATGATAGAATATGTACCTTTCTTTGGAAAATCCACATATCTACCATCACACTTCCATGAGATAGATAAATCACCATGCTTTTCCGCAACCTACACTTGGTCGATCAAGCTTTTCATATATGCTTCTTATGGAAACCATCTTAGGATTAATATATATTGAGGGATTTTATTTTTAAATACATATACATATCCAGTCACCAGATACTAAAGTATGTATCATATTCATGCTATATTCCACAAATATAAACATGCAATAAAACATAAGCGATGGTCATGGCTGTAAAATTGTAATTTCTTGGAGCCACAAGGAACTACCACCACCTAAGATCTATATCACATGCAGAAACTTGTTGTAGATGAAGATTTGAGCTTGAATCAGTCTAGACTGATCATATCAACCCTTAAATAGATCATCTCTCGTCACGTCCCATTTGGTCATCTCCCTGATCATCTGGTCTCTGGTCCACCATCTTTCGGATCCTATAATTGATCAGTTGGGCCACCAACCAATCAGTTTAGCTCCACCAGTCATCTATCCTCCTTGGTACTCTAGTCGGTCGGCTCGTCTTCTAAAGCGGGTGGCTCATCTTCTTCATCATAACAAGAATTAAACTATCCTAATGTTGTATCATATTACATTATAATAGAGAAACGTTGTGTTAAATTTGAAGGGAGGCATAGGTAGAATAGAATAATACTTTTACAATTGGAAGAGAAGGTACAGGATCGGTATTCAAACCAAGATATAGGAACGAATAAACAAACAAAACTACCGTGCATAGATATCGAGGATTATTGGCCGTAACCACACTATACATCCACCATCAAAAATAACTTTTAGGATGTATGTATATGTGTATATATATGTATATATACACATATATATATGTATATATACATATATATATATATATATATATATATATATATATATAGAGAGAGAGAGAGAGAGAGAGAGAGAGATAGAGAGAGAGAGCCAACCTAGAATACACTCAAGTGTGCATATTGCACGGTACACTCAAGTGGTGTCTGCATATCAAGACTACTTTTTTGTAAAATGTAAACCATTGATCTTCATTGTCATACTATTATTGTGCTCAATGCAAATTTTGAGCCTATTTGGATTAGTGTAAGTCACTCATCTGAGGGAAACAAAATCGACATAGGAAACTAATTTCAATGCATTACTTTTTTGTTTGTTATAAAATGACCTATAAATTCCCAAATGGGCTCAAATTTTATATGTGAGGTTTATACAAGATTTTTAGGAAGATCAAGGAATTCGATTTTCAAAAAATATTTCATCACGAAAAACTACATCAGTGTATTCTTCTCTGGATACACACGAGTGTATTCTAGCCTGACTCTCTCTCTCTCTCTCTCTCTATATATATATATATATATATATATATATATATATATATATATAGAGAGAGAGAGAGAGAGAGAGTCAGGCTAGAATACACTCAAGTGTACTGAAGACTGAATACACGCAAGTCATTTTCCATCATACAATGTTTACTTTGGAAATCTAAACCATTGACTTTCTTAAATATCAAATGAACATACCACATATAAAATTTGATCTCCTTTGGACAGTTATAGGTCATGCATCTCAAGGCGACAAAAATTAAACAATTCAAATTAGATTTGTGTGTCCATTTTGTTGGTCATGAAAGAGTGACTTGGAAAATTCCAAATCAGCTCAAATTTTGCACGTAGCATGCACACACACACACACGAATATATATATATATATATATATATATATATATATATATATATGTATATATATATGTATATATATGTATATATATATATCTATATATATGTATATTATATTTATATATATATGTATATATGTATATATGTATATATATGTATATATGTATATATGTATATATATGTATAAATATATACATATATATATTATATATATATATATGTATATATATGTATATACATATATGGGATTAAGAGAGAAAGATTTCTCTCCCCCTCTCCCATAACCCGTGGCGGAGGCCGGACACCCGGGAAGGTGATAAATCAAGAGATGCTTCTTCGTGTGGTTTCGAACCCGGGTCCCTTCATTAGGGACCAGCGAAATTCGCCAACTGGGCTATTCCCTTGCCGGCATATGTATATACATATATGCATGTACATATATATATATATGTATATACATACATATACATATATATATATATATATATAGAGAGAGAGAGAGAGAGAGAGAGAGAGTGGGCTAGAATACAGTCGAGTGTACAGATCACGCCGTACACCCCAACAGTGGTTGCCTATCTAGACCATGTTTTTCCAAAATCTAATCCATTGATCTTCATGGTTAATTTATATATATATACACACACACACATATATATATACATATATGCATATATATATACATATATATACACACATATATACATATATACATATATATATATTTATATATATATATGTGATTGTATGTGTGGAATTTGATCAGATATTCATATTAATAAGTTTAGATATTATCATTGTATTAAATAAATAAACAAAAAACTAAAAACTCGATCTTATCAATTATCTTAAAAGACAATAAATTGACGTGTCTTTGTTATCACTATTGGAAAATATGGTGACAGAGCATGAAGCAGAAATAAAATTTATCTCCCATATTCCCCTTATAACAATGTATCACATCAATAAATATAAAATGGAAAGGATGATTTTGAGGTAATACCTAGTCCTGGAGCAAGTCTAATGACAATTCCCTCAATGTAGTATGTGGCTTTCTTCACGTCACACCCGGACACCATCTACATCAGCTCCTAGTTGATCACCACGAAAAACAGATTGACTTTGTCCTCCAAGAGGTAGGAAACAACCTCCTCGCCTCTATGGTAGTCTGCATGGACCACCGGGAACTCTTATCCTTATAGATGAACGGACAGGAAGGAGTTGTCCCCTTCAAGTTGGTGTACTAGCACCGACATGCTCTGCTGCAATTGTTCTCCCTTTCTATCCCTCCCTTTATTGGGTATGACTTTCTTGGGTTCTTTCGATTACCAAAACTAGAGAAGACAATAATTTTCAGAGCAACTGATGTTGTGTATAAGAAGCCCTAGTACCCTTCTAGTTATATGAGGGTCAGGGTCAGGCTTTTGGGTTAGTGCAGGAGTTGAATGGTATAAGATTTCACAAACTTTTTCAGCCGGCAAGTGGCAAGACAATTAGTTTAGAGGTGAGCTGTTCGGTTAGCATGTGAACCGATCGGTTCAACACTTGAACCGGTTGTTTCATCATGTTTTCCAATCACAATTGTATTGGAAATTAATATTCAATTAATGTATATCATGATGCAAGCACTAATCTTTGATCCAATCGAATTGATCCATGAGCTGATCATTTGATGACCTTGAGTTGATCAGTTCACTCAGTGAACCGGTCGGTTCATTCCCAATTTCATCCAATATTCAGCAAATAAAATGTCCTATCAACTTGACAATCCAACCAATCAGTTCAACACTTGAACCGGCCGGTTCAGAGTTTAGTCAGTCAATTGTTGTTTAAATTGAATACCTAAACAATTTAATAATCAAGTGAAACACTATTCATGAACAAACTCCTATTCTAAGTGTAATCTATGTGTGACCCTATAGGTTCCAAGTTACATTGGCAGTGAATGTCTATATCTAGTTTATGATATCACTAGCAATAAGAGGTATCTAATAACACAACATTGATACCCAAGTAACTGGAAAGTTGGATAACAACTTTAACCTACATTGTCTGATAGTTATTATAGTTTTTATATATTTCCTTTATCACTGATATCTAGATTGAACTTGAGGCATGGAATCATCATCATGTTCAACATTCAATCTATGTTCCTTGAACTAGAGAAGATTGTATAGGATATATGTAAGATAAATATCACATATTAACTCACATGAGTATGTCCATGCATTTCTCAGTCTCACTTATCAAGTGGCCATAATATCATACTCCTATAGGAGGGACAAATCTCATCTACATCACTCACAGTCATCCCCAAGTGTCACAGTGCACCCAATCATCACCTTTATGACAACCCTTATTCAAGGTCATGGTGGATGATGTCAAAGTGCACCAAATGACATGTGAGGAGTGTAGTAACTTCAGGTCTAAGAACCACAATCACCACCAACACTATGAGAGATGATTCTAACTACCATGTAATGGTTTTTATGCATCATTCTCAAGATGGATCTGTCTGATACACTATTCACTAACAAGTATCTATGTGTTTGGTTTAATATCACATATCATGACTGATAAGATTTTGTCATCAACAAACACACACTCTAGTCTGATGTGTTATTGTTGTCTATCAACCTTCAACAATAACATCCGACTAGGGACATAATAAGAATGTATATACTCTTAACATCCATATGATCTCATTGTTTAGGTCCTTAACCTGAAGACATACGTCATTGAGAAATATCATTCTCTAGACATTTATTATGTTATATTATTATCTCATAAATGAAAAGAATAGAATAAATTGGAAGACTGCATTTATTACTAATCAAAATTATTTACAAGATATCCCATTAAAATCATTATATGACTGGCTCTCTGGGCATACACACGAATAAAAGAATCACAAGAGATTCATAATGAAAGCCTCCTAGCATGCTAATCATAAGTTTCATTACACCCTAAAGAAACATTGGAACAACCAAGCTTACTTTCACAATGCATCGAGTGTCACTCAAAATCTGGTTATTAAATAGGATAAAAAAACCATGGAAAATCTTAGAAGGAACAAGAATAATGTTTTCTATTGCATGTGTAACCTCCAAAAGTAACTCGAGGTAAACTACAATGAAGATAAATATCAATATTTCCTGAAGCTAGAAAAAGGTCTTGACAAATTTTGCAGAAGAAGGAAGAAGAATGGAAAAAACACAGCCATATCAGTTGGTTGAAGCATGGAGACAATAATAGTACATTTTGACCACACTATTATCAATTATAGGAAAAAATCAAATTGTATAAACACCCTACAAACTAGTAATGGTGAATGGGTTGCTGACAGTTTTGAACCAAAGAATGTGGTCTTAAATAATTTTAGAAAGCTATTCACTATGGAAACTACACCTTCTCAATAGATGATGGAGGTGATGTTAGGAGCCATTAATATTCTATCAGCTAGGCAGGCACAAGAACAAGCCACTAACTCTAGTAAATATGAATTTTGGAAAATTCTAAAAAAACTAGACCCCTATAAGGCAGTAAGATCACACAGTACTAAAAACTTGTTAATCAAGAAGAACTAGAAAACTATTCAAAGATCAGTAATCAAATCTATCAGACATATGTAAAATAGGGGGAGAATACATGATGCTATTGCCAACTCAAACATTGTCCTTATTCCAAAGATCAAGAAACCAATTAACAACAAACAACTCAGATATATTTCACTGAATAATGCTTGTCTCAAGCTGTCATCCAAGGTTATAGTTTCACATGTAAAGAAGTACATTCCTCATCAGATTTCACCTACCCAAACTAGCTTTTTCCTAGGTAGGAAAATCTCAGATAACATCATTCTCGTTCATAAAGTCATTCATAACATGTGCAAGAAACAATGTACACCTCAAATGTCCATATAGATGGATTTTTCTATAGCCTACGGCCATATGTCATGGGCCTTTATTGAGGACAATCTCAAAAAGGAACACTGGCCAGAAATGTCAGGCAATATGCCATGAATTCTATGTCGATCAGGTCTACTAGCATCATATGGCATGGGGAAGTCCTACCAAGCTTTAAAACTTCTAGGGGACTGAGGTAAGGAGACCCCTTATCTTTTTCTCATGTGTATGGATGCCTCTCTTAGCTCAATGACTTGTATGTTGCTGAAGATAAGTAGAAACCTATCAAAATCTCCCAACAAGGACCCACAATGTCTCATATAAGCATTACAGATGACATAGGAATTTTCACTAAGGCCTCCATTGAGAAAATTAGCATTATAAATGATTGCTTCAGGCCCATCAAGAAAGCATATGGATCGCTGAATTATATAAAAAAAATTCAGATTTTCTTCTCTTCCTTAGTGGATACTAGACAAGATCCATCATCTGCAGTTCCATCCACACTACAAAAACTATATATTTAGGTGGCTATTTGGAGTTCCTATTCTCCCCAAAAGAATGTAGAAATTTACCTATGTGAACAACGTGGAGCATGGGATAAATGATGGGTTGCTCGTACTTTATCTCTTCCTGGTAGAATTTGTCTTGTGAAATCAGTTCTTACCACTCTTCCAATGTATACCACATAGATGATGATGATCCCACACGACATTTGCAAATATAAGGACAATATCATTAGGAAATTCATTTGTGGAAGCATCCACAAGCAAAATATGATTTTTCTAGTTTCCTGGAGCAAAGTCTCCTCAGGAAAGGAGATGGGAGGGTTAGGCATCAAATCTATATCGGCTTGGAATAAGGTTGTCTTGTGGAAAACTACTTGGGACATGTAGAATGATAGACCTTCACATGGAAATAGGGTCTACAACACAAATATAAAAATTTCAATGGAAAAAAAGGTTTTCTTTCTATCCTTTCTGGAGGGCTATCAACATTGTTTCAGACTTCATAAATGGAAACTATGTAAAAACCATTAATAATGGGGAAGGCACACTGGTCTGGCTCGATGATTGGGTGTCCAACCAGGGAAAGCTTATTGATAAACTAGGCAGCTGCATCTCATGTCGAGCATCCATTACCACTTCACATCCTTAGGTGTTAGGTAATGTTGAAGACATACACCTCCATGTATTCCACCCATTACCTCATCTCAGCTCTAAGTCTATCTTCATCAAGAAACTCTGAGCTCATTCTCTTGGTTTTTGAACTCAACCTTGTATGACTCATAGCTCATGATAAAACGTCCTTGTAAGGTGACTACCTTATCTCTCCTACTACTTGTAAACTGTCCACATATCGTTCACTCCACCAGGGTATGTTATCATCTCTGTCCTCATACCTCATAGCTACATTCCAACTTACATCATCTTTATCCTTGGTGTATGGCTCGCGTATTGTACTATCTCTCACTCCCATAACAAGAGGAAATAAGCATTTGGTTGTAGTCCAAATACATAGTTCTTCATGTTCCAAGAGTAGAGATGGTACATCCCACCTTGCTAGTACACCTTTAAATCTAAGTTGAAATGTGCCACATATGTCACCATCATCTCGATATCAAAGTTACTTCCATGTAAAACTGGTCTCAAACTAACTTGAGTCGAAACACATTCCTTGGTCATCTCCTTTAGGTCTATAGGGTTCCAGCACTTTTGGGGTCATCCCTCTTCCCTCATGCATCCAGAGAGTGCCCTACTCATTTGTACTTTGGGTCCCATGAGTTCATGAAGGTGATCAATCTCCTAACCCATGGCCCTTAGACAATGATAGTTGTTACCTCCTGACTCTATGGTCATGTGCAACTAGGGAATTAGGCAACTCCTACTTCCATCGGTCTAATCCCTACCTGACCCTAGGATAGACTTAGGATTCTATTATAGTACATGTCCAGCTTAGAACCTTACCCAAGCCTTCATCATCTCTCTCTGTCTACATTCATGGGCTGTCTTTCATCCTTTCATAGGGGTCTTGACAACCTGCCTACCTTGTAACATGCCTACATGCACTTAGAGATGGTTATCTATGAGTCTACAGTTTCATTCTCTTACTGTGTCCTCTTTTCTTATCTTCTCAAGATCCTCTAAAACCTCTTTAGGTTTCCTCAAAACCAACAAAACTAGTATACAACCTACAAAAGGGTCCCTCTCCCAGGATGGGAGGAAACTACAACTCTTGACAACAAGGTCACAAACATCCTTAGGGTTTATATTCACATGTGCATGCTTAACCTAGCAGCTACTAAGGCACAAGCAGACCACGTACTAAACCATTCTAGGTCATACTTGTTCTCATCCTCAACATTGGGTCAAGATCATACCTTCCCATGTCATCCACTTACCTATGAGGGGTTCATCAAACATACCTTAAACTTAAGGGGTTTCCCTTTCCTCTATCCATGAGAAGTACCATGCTCGCATCTATAGAAACTCAAATCTCATCAAGAGCATTAGGTACACCACTTCCCCTCTTAGGCCTAAGAACCCTAGGTTCATTTCTTTATGCAACCGCTGTCCAACTGCATCCTCAACCTTTAACCACGAACTAAGCATGTCCAAGGTATGTCATGCACTTCCCATGATCCTTTTATTCGAGCAACACTTTAGAGTTGAGTCCTCCTCAAGGACAATCAACAAGGTACAAGGCCTCACAACCTGGTTACCCAAACCTCCTCAGGGTCTAAGGCACTCTTTGTCTCGTCTCAATAGGTAAACACCTATACCATAGGCACATAGGTACTAGAAGCATCATCCTCTCTCTAGGGTTTGGTTCCTCTAAAGGCAACCAAGTTATCATAAGCCTCCAGGAATCATGCATGAGGCCACCACTATCATCAACTTAGGTCGCATCATCCTCAACTCCCCACTTTTTCCTCATATTTCGGAGTCTAGGCTTCCTACCTTCTTATTTGGGTCCTGCTCTCTCTCTCTCTAGAGCTAACTCCACGACCAACCTTATACTAAAGGTCCCATATCCATGAAGATGGTTCAAGCTCACAAGCATACCTATACGTGGTGAAGCTTATGTTCAAACTTATGTTTGCTCAAGGTTATCCATAGCTATCCTGGCCAGGGTTTCAACCTACTCCTCACACTACTGATGTATTCTGGGTGCCTATTATGCCATGCTCATATAAGCTCATGGGGTTTCTATAGGTTCTTCTCTAACCTCATCAAAGTATGTGCTATCCTTCACTCTAACATGCATGACCCTTCCCAGGGTTGGGTCGCCAAAGGTACTTGATCATCCAACTTCTCATGGCTCATATGGCATCCAAGGCATGTCTATCCAAACACTGGTCTACCATGACATCTAACTCATCATGTCATCTCTCTCTCTCTCTAACCTTCAGTTAGGGTTTGGGTTAACATCATCCTCAGAGGATGTGCCATGTCTCTACTTGTAATGGAGATCTCTACCTCCCAGACCAACTCTCTTTACTTATCCTCCTGACAAGAATGTCTAGCCTCATGTTTCTCCTGAGGTCATGACAACTTATGTCATACGACCTAAGCATGTATCTATTCCTTTACTCTTAATCTATTACTCTTATGTCCATGACATCTTATTTACATGCTTTTATTAATTTGGTGGAGGATTCCTTAAACCTTATCAACCTTACCCATACCTCGAGAGGGTGAGGAAAAGAGAGAAAACCCTAATCCTTAAGGTCCTTAACAACATTTGAGTTGAGAAGGGATGAACAAGATGAGAGAGCCCTAAAGGTATCTTAGTTTGAGTCAAACCCTAAGATATTGGCCAGGCAGTCACACTAATCTGGGAGTCCTCGTATTCTGAGTAGCGGTGTGGAGGAAAATCTGTCAACCCCCAGACATGATCCTTTTCTAGACACCTCAGTCTTTCAGACAATCCTCTAATAACTCCCTCGGTTCTATGGAATTTGTACAATTTAATAATTATTAAAGATTAAGTGAGGAACATATGCTCTGATACCAATTGTAATGACCCCACCTCCCGGTAACCCCCAATTAAGGGAGATCAAGAGGTCAAAGTCATTATCCCAATTACTAGGATCAAAGGTTCGACAAATAATCAATGATAATTATGAAATTCTACTATCTAAACTGAAAGGCTATAATAAAATAAAACTTTGCATACCTTTTAAAAACTTAGGAAATCTATCTATCCACAGCTTGAATTATTCTATCTAATCCTCCTTGCACTTTATTTCTTATTCTCACAATGTGTCACTTTACTATTTGTGCTTTTGAGGGTTATACCTAAAACACCAACAAAAAAAATATGATCAGCATACGGGAACATGCTGGTATGTGGGGACAACCAAAATTTCACAAATATGGCTAACAATTTAATTATCACAATCAGGGTAATTTAGCAAACCAATTAACATTTTCAATGTGTCATTCTCCACCGCTTTTGCCCTATCCCTGGAATACCCCTCTAGTGTTTCTCTTTTGCCATTGACTTAAGGCCACCTTCTCAATCCCGAGCTTGGTGCCTAGGGGTCACCTCTCATGGTGCCCCATAGTCATGTAACATAGACCACCTTCTCATTCTTGAGCTTGGTGTCTGGGGTCACCTCTCATGGTGCCCATTAGTCTACCCTCTTGGGCCTGACCTTTATGACATCATCCATCAGGGTGGCATGTAGGTGCGAGAATACACATGTGTTTATATTTGTCATAACCATAGTGACTTTATGATTTGCAAGTATGAACATCCAAATAATTAAGTTGCATTCAATGTGATTAACCATCTGGGAAACCTTCAAGAAAACTAATGTGATTAACCGTAATTAATCACATACCTGTCAAGCTGTCTTCAATGCAGAATTAATCCAAACAAGCAAGTAATCCAGAATCAAGCAAGCAAGCACACAATTTGGCCCTGAAATATACATCCAATATTCTCTATCATGGATCATGGTATCCAAGTCTAACAGGCCTAATCGTGTCCTAGGGTTACTATCCCCCCTTTTTAGGGTTTTGACCATAATTAGGGTTTCACTTCCTTTTTACCACTTTTACTTTACTTTTATCAAAATATCCATCAAACCCTAATTATCTTATCTTATTTTTCATTAAGATCTTAATATCAGGTTTGGACCACAAAACCCTAATTTTGGGATTAACTATATATTTTCTTCCCCTTTTTCCCTCACTTAGAGTTTCTAAGGGTATTAATCACAATATTAGGTTTAAAACCCTAATTCTCACAATTTCATCTTCAAAACAGATCAAGATTCATTTTTATCATTAAACAAGTTATTAATTATCGAATCAACCTATTTGTAAGATTAAATCCATCCTTTATTAACAATTAGGGTTTCTAACCACAAATTAATACTTTTTCCATCAAAATTATACACTTTTACAAAAAGCTAATGATTTAGGCTTCCAAACCATTTTTATCCTACTCCTCATATTTTTCTGATCAATTTTCATGTATAAACTTTTCTCATCCAAGTTTTCTATCACAAGATATGATTTTTACAAAGAAAATCCTTTTTCTTAATTTACGTGCTAATTTTAGAAAAACAAGGATCGCCCGATCCATGGTCCGTGGGTCCACTGAGGATCCAACGACCACAGATGTGAGTGCCTAATCTAGCGATCAAAAGCAGGCTAAAGGACGAGATTTTCCTTACCAGGAAAGAAGGAACGGGAGGGTAAGCTGGTAAATCCGCAAGGTGTCTTCTTCAACCTTGCACTTCTCCCTCAGCGGCCCTGACGGTCAACAACTTGGTTGACTCTAGGCTCCTCTGGCCCCACGCACAAATTGTGATCATTGGAAGCATCGTCCTGCTTCCCCGAACTCATTGAGCATGTCAATTGGTTGCTCACTTCTGCCCACCACCGCAACGACAAGGTTTTACCTCCAATGGAGGTTCTCCTGTGTAGAGGTTAAAGGTTGAGATGTTCCCACTAATTGATCGTGCTAAACCACTCATCGTCATCTCTCACACTTGCACGGATGATCTGTGTACTTGCTGGTGTTGTGAGTAGCCCCCTCCTTATATAGGCAGGGTTGGCGAGCGATCCAAGTTTGGGGAAAACTCCCTTCTACCTTAGGACTCCCATAAAGTCAGGCTTGTTCAACTTGAGAAAGTCTCACGAATTCAACTATCACCTTCCCTCCTCCTCTCGCGCATCCAAGATTCAGCACAGGTCAGAGAAGGAAACTCCAATGTCCTTCTTGGACTGGAGTCTTGACGTCACTCTTGAACTGTCAGATCCTCATATCTGAGATCTAGATTGCGAGATCTATGGTTCTGATCGTCCATGTATATTGAACACATTGTGACATTTAATACGGTTCAAAGATTACCCATTTACTTTAGGAAACTTCTAAAAATCACAACTCATTATTCCTTTATTATTTTTCCACCAAATTTTAGAAGAAGCTTTGGGTCGACATCATCTACATGTGTACCAAATTGGAGACCCAAATTCCAAAGGAAAAGGGTGTTTTCTTTATACTCAAGCCATCTTTTAAATTAAACCAATTTAATTTATTATTTCCTCTTTCTTTGCCATTATTTTATTATTTTTGAATTCCTTGAACCTCAAGGAACCTTATTGGCTCAAAATCCCATTTTGGGAATATTCCTTTGCCTTTTACTTATCTTTTATCTATTTTCTCTTTCTTCTTATTAATTTCTTTAGTAAAATATCTCTTTTCGAGGATTTCTCTTTCTCTCTCTTTTTATTTTCCTTATTAGAATTCCTTTTAACATTAGAAACTTCATGGATATGAAAATCCACCAAAGATAATTCAAAGTACCTCTTTTCACTTATTTCCCACATTTTATCATTGTTTTCAATTTCTTTCATAATAAAGAAATATTTAATTGATCTTTTCTTTTCTTATTTCATTCTCTTTGCAACTTTGGACTCCTTGGAACCCAAGGAACCCAAGAGGCATGAATTCCAACTTTATAGAATATTTGTTTCCTTCTAGAGGTTTCTACATCTTTCTTTTCTTCATTTTCTTATTTACTCAAATAATGGAGTTTCTTTTGTCTTTTCCTTGTTATTGGGACCAATAGCCAATAAAGCCCACCAAACAATCAAAAATGTTATTGTACATGAAACTCATTTATTTAAAACAAATTTATCATTATTTGTTCCAATATTTTTAATATGAGAAATTACATTTCTCACCAAATGAACCCAAAAGTTGGGGTTGTAACAGGGACTATCGGCGTCGGTTCTTAAAGAAAACTGACATGGTAACCTTATTAAAAATGTCAGTTATTAAGTAAAAACTAACGCCATACCCCTTCCCGCCACCAAAAAGGCACCAGCAAGGGTATCATCAGTGTAGGCTTTATATAGGTAACCGACGTCACATCCACAGCCACAAAGGTCATGCTACCCAGCATGGCCGTGGTACCTGGCCAGAATCTACTAATAACTGACACCATTGGTGTCAGTTTGTATACTAATAACCGACGTCATATCCCCTGCCACCACGACCGTGCTTCCCAGCATGGTCGTGCTACCTAGCCAGAATCTATTATAACCGACACCATCGACATCGATTTGTATACTAATAACCGACGCCATATCCCCTGTCACCACGGCCGTGCTACCCAGCACAACCGTGGTACCTGGCTGCAATAGGTGTCAGGTTTACAGATAACCGACGCCAGAAGGGGATAAAAATGTCAATTTTACACTAGCAACTGACGCCTATGTGTTTTTTGTCAGTTTTTCACAAATAAACGACAAATATATTCTAGTTTTTTTTCTTATCAGTTTGCAGGCCTACTGTATGACTGGTCAGCAAGATGCAGAACCTGTAGTTCAGTTTTGAACTGTAGGTTTCCAACATCCATTGATATCAGCCAACAACAGGCCACAAACCTACAAAATTAACAAGATAGATAATATTATATATTTATCATGTGATTCACACACATGTATGAGCACATTTAATTCATATTATTTTTCATCACACACATGTAGAAACTAGTAGTTCCATTTCAAATTTCCTCCATTTTCACATACATTTAGCAACCTGCAGTTTCATTCATTTAATCTCTTTTCACATTCAGACACATGTAGAAACATTCATGTATTGATCATCTTCACATTCACACATATGGCAATTCATAAAAAGTTATTCACATTCACACAAAAATAATTATGAGAATAAAGTTTAGAAATATCATTCTTTATTCATCATCGTCATTATTCCAATTATATTTAAAAATTCTCACTACTTGTAGGGCCTCTGCCCATTGTTCTCTTACATCATTTAACTCATCCATCGTATAGGAAGTATGTACATCTAATAACTTTTCACCTGTAATGAAGTCAATTTTAAACACTTGCAAAGTGAATTATATATATATATATATATATTTAATAATATATAATAAGATTGATATATTTCATATTATCTAATGAGACTACATATAATACATGATGTATAGTATCGATTTCCATTGAGGCATGATCGATAATTACGCTCATAAATCGCATCACGTAGTATGCACATGCCCATCCGTTGTCTTGTGTAGCACACTATGCATTAAAACATACAAATATTCAAAAATACAAATAAGCACAGTTCACATAAATAATATATACATTGGAGTCGGGAAATTACTTTCACATTTTGCCAACTTAGTGGCTGATTCTTTTTCTTGGGGACCTTTGCTCCAGCTTTGGCATACTCTTGTAAAGCCCTACATGTTAATGTAACACATTAAATTGCATAATTAAATAGTAATGTAATAACATATGTTAACGGATATAAAAATATGAAATATTTCTCACGGGAATAATGACCTTTTCATTGTGTGTCCATATATATTCAATTCCTTCCCTACATGATCTAGATAATAGACAGTGAACATCTCGGGGATAATAACTAGTAACTCCCAATGCTTACCACTAGAGGTAATAAAGTTATAAATTAATAACTCCAAAGTCACAATAAAAATGTAATTTTCTTAATTCCAAATTATAAGCAAAGTAAACTTACCCGACATTGAATGGAGCTATTTTCACCATCTTCTAATTTTTACTAAAATATTTAAAAACATCACACTAGTACGAAGTAACTGCCCTAGGATTTTTAACTACAAGACTAATCAAAGATGGAACTAAAAATCCCACAGGGAGAAATGAAAAATCTGTACATATCATGTGTAAGTGGCTGCAAAACATGTATTACGTATGCATTAATATATCAGAAACCAGATCACCGTATATAAAATAAGATATATGGATGTATAAAAAAGATCTCACCATATCCACAACTCTATCATAGATGTGTTCAGCCAATCATAACGAAACAACTCCAAAATATCTTGTTATCGTATGATTGACCTGCATTAATGTGTATGCATTAATATGTATGCAAAACTTGTATTACACATGCATTAATACGTATGCAAAACTTGTATAAATAGATTTTTATCATATGATTGACCTACAACTTCCTCCAGAATAGTAACATTTATAGGGTAATTTGGATCATGTTCTCCTATCCAATCTGCCATACCCCTACAATTAGGACCTAACGAGGCGTGTAGGTCCTTTGGAAGCTAACTTGGTACTTCAGGAGGTGGAGGTGGAGGCGAGATGTTGCGGGTGTCTTCCTTTTCACCTGTATATATAATTTCATATCAATTGACTCATATATACGTACACACTAACAAATTAACGTAATGTAACTTTAGCATACAATATTAGTATAGACGACATCCGCTTTGGGCCACAATATCACTCCGCCTTTTGCCAGACCAAGCGTTTCAGAATCTGGGTGGGCATATGGCAATGTAAGATCTCTCCATTTGGGGACTACACTTATTGGGCTCATATGAACCACACCATCTGGTACTAGAGTCCCATGAAACATTTCTCCTAGAAGGGGTGGGTAAGCCGACGCCTCTACAACGACATATTCTTGACTTTTTAGACGACATGGCTTCAACCCCTATAAATTTATGTAAAGAATGTTATATGCATATATATACAAACTCCCAACCTCCCCAAAGACTAGCTACTATGTCATAAAAATAGTTACAGAGGATGTGCTAGGTGATGGGTCTACAGGATTACTCCCAACCTCTGCAGTAGGAGTAATAGAAGTACGACACATCTCCTATACTGTCTGAGTGGTCTTCTGAGACACATGCCACTTCACCATTGCTTCTTGGAATTTTCTCTAAATTAATTCATCTACCTATACATGGATAAAAGAAACACTAGATATTGATTATTGAATTCCCTTTCACAATAACATTCTAAAAAAAGAATAGGTTACCTCAACTTGTGAAAATCCCGCTTTTGGGACATGTTTGCGCTGGGATGGCCCAAAGAACGCTTTGATGCCCACACCAGCGCTTGCACCCCTAACACGTCCAGGATGCTCTGGGTTACCCAGAGCAACTATAAATTCATCCCTTGTTCCCTCAGGGATGAACTTGCCTTCCTTCCTCTGCTCGTGCAACTCCCGCTAATTGCCATCAACAGAAATTGGTAAGTAAACATAACAATAATCAATATCGATCGATTGCTCTAAGAGTTGAATTTTATCATTTTTGTAGCCGCCTCACCAGTGGCGGGCTTTGTTATATCTCCCTTCTTGTTTTTCCTCCCTTCTATCCACATAGCATGGTGAGGCAGAGGTGTAGGACCAATAGTAGAGGACTCCAAAGTAGTAGCAGACTGAGCAGTATACTCAGCCTATAGTCTTTGGCGAACGCCTGCATAGCCTCTTGGACCCATTGTGTGGTCATGCACATTCAGTGCATGCCTTGCTCTTTGAGCATCTTTGATAGCCTTGTTAGTAAGCACATTGATTTGGTTAGTAACACTAAATGTTAATCTTGAATAGGTGAATACATAAGAACGTATATTAATTAAATTAGGAGTGGCCCTTAATACCTTGAATTCATCCATTTTTCTTTAGGTAAAAAACTCCTCCCAGTCTTTGGGGTCCAGGTAGTTTCATTGATCAGGGGTTTCCTTCTTCCTAAATTTATTTTTTAAAGAGAATACAAACAAAAATTATTAGTGTAGAGTTAGTCAAAAAGTAATCAATGTCTAGAATTGGAAATCAATCAAGAACCTCTTCTCAACATCGTGTATGTAATCTTAGGTGAGATTTGTCCTATAGTTCCTTAGGACCCTCCCACAACATTGCATCACGCATTTATGATGCAACTTTTCATCCAGATCAAATAAACTCTACAAAATAGAATTTCTATTAACTAGTATCCTAAAAATTAGTAATCCACAAAAACAGAATTGCAAATAATGATAACTCACGCATAGTTCCTTCTATATTAAGTCTTTCTTCCCCTTAGGAACTCTATGCCAGGATTGAAAAATAGGACTACAGTGGATGCGAGTAAGAACCCCAAGATATGAAATAAATGAGTTACGGTTCACTCCAACTGGATTTCCTGCATGATCGAAATCCACAGCCAGTTTGGTTCCATTGCCCCTTTTTTGTAGTAACTTGTTCATCATTGTGTTGCCCCTCACTTTCTCAATTTTTTTATGCTGCTCATCAAGTGCCCCAATTTCTTCAGGGGCTACATCACCAACCTAAAATTTGACAAAAAAACACACTTACATGATATAACTATAAATTTGAGGCGGGATATATTTTTAAAACGTACATTGTGAGGCGGCACATTGATGTCCTCACCCTCACAGTAATCATCAGCACGATCATCATATGAATGCTCAGCCATATGAAAGTTCACATTCAGATTGTAAAGTTCACATTGTAATGTAATTCACATTGTAAAGTTCACATTCACAATGAGTAAATCTTGGATGGGTTTCTAGGCAAACAAATACATGTGTTGTCATTCTTATATATAATAAATGTGTACCACTTATCCCATTCTTGAACACCTAATCTCACTAGTAAGTGTATAATGTGTATTGGGTTTTCAAGAAAATTTCGGCAGTATTTTCTCGTTGTTCTCCAAGTGCATATGTACTTAGAGAACAAACGGGAAAATGCTGCTGAAATTTTCTTGAAAACCCAATATTCATTATACACTTACATCCTAAGTGAGATTAGGTGTTCAAGAACAGTCCCAAACCGGGGACTATCCAAGATTTACTCCTAATGAGTAAATCTTGGATGGGTTTCTAGGCCAACAAATATATGTTTGCTGTCATTCTTATACCTACAATCCTAGTTTCATCATTCATATCCTATGTTTTATGTAACATCATTTAATCATGCTTGTCAGTATATAATAATCAGTAAATAAACCATGATTCCATATATCAAAGATTTGAATCAAAATGGTGCCTAATGGAACATTGGGAGAGTGAGAATATTATACCTCACTTGAAGGTTGAAGAAGAAATATATGCAAATCAACAACAAGTCAACAACACCTGCAACAACACAAATGCATGATTCAATTATGTTATAATGTATTAATTAGGGGTCAATCTTGAAGTTTTAACTAGAGCTTCATATATCAACATACATACTAGGACACATAATCATTTTAGAAATAGAAGACTCACATGTGAGTTAAGTTTGAGACATCAATGTATCTTTAACACGCATGTTTCAAGGTTCAAAGCACATAATCAAATCAAATTAGGATGCTAAAATGGACAAGTTTGAATCTTATTTCAACATGCATCAAAATTTACTGAATTAGGTCAAGCATTAGGATTAGAAGTACAAATATATGCAAGCACAATATTTGTTCATATCCTAGGTTGATTTACAATAGCAACATCTAAATAAGTAAACTCAAAGCATTAGATAAATAAATATAATCAGTAGATAAACAAATACAAAGCAATAGATAAAAAAGTACAACTCAGTTGATAAACAAATATAAATCAGTAGATGATTAAATAATTTTAAAAAGTAGATGAACAAATACAAACTAAATTTAAATAATGTGATGAATAAAAAATCAATAGATGAACAAATGAGTAGATAAGTAAATACAAATCAGTATTTCAGTAAATATAAATCAATACATAAGTAAATACAAATCAGTAGATAAGTAAATACAAATTAGTAGATAAGTAAATACAAATCAGTAGATATATAAATTCAAATCACTAGATAAGTAAATTCAAATCAGTAGATAAGTAAATACAAATCAATAGAAGTAAATATGAATCAGTAGATAAGTAAATACAAATCAATATATAAGTAGATACAAATAAGTAGATAAGTAAATACAAATCAGTATATAAGTAAATACTAATCAGTTGATTGAAATCAACAACTTAGGACAAAGTCCCAAACTCAGCATATATGCACAATTAGCATCAAATATAGGACAAAAGGGTAGATTAGAACCCTAATGTACTCAAACATATATAAGATCTAACCCATTGCCCGCACTCTGAGGGTAGGGGGCCAGGAGTAGGAGCAAGGAGCAAGAAGAGGAGGAAGAAGGGTACCAGGAGCAACGAGCGGGTGGTCAGAGCAGCAAGTAGGAGAGCAGGCGGCGGCGATAAGCGGGCAACCAGGAACAAGAGCAAGGAGCTGTGGCCGGTGCAGCAAGCAAGAGAGCTAGCAGGCGGCCGGAGCAGTGAGTGGTGGCGACAGCGACAAGGAGAGGAGCAGTGAGCGGTGGTGGCGGCGGCGAGCAGAGGAGCAGCGAGTGGTGGTGAGTAGAGGAGCAATGAGCGACGACGAGCAAGAAATCGCCGGATCTAACCTCAATCGGGTATGAAACAGAGAAAGGGGAAGAGTCTGGCTCGCGTGGGTGCTATTAAGTTAACCATCAGCGTTAGTTATTTAAAAAATCGACGCTAATATCAATAGGCGTCGGTTACCACAAAAATACCGACACCTATGCTCAATGATAGTCGTCGGTTTCTACTATAAAAACCGACGTCTATCTACATATGCCGACAAAAAATATACTCTTGAATTCTGACCATAGTCGTCGGTTGCCATAGAAAACCGACGCCACAAGGGTTTAAAAAATTTCACACGGACAACGCGGGAAAACACATCGGCGTCGGTTATTGAAAGATGACAGACGATAAAAATGTCCCAATTTCTGTCACGTGAAAAAACCTTTAGTCGTCGGTTAATTAATTAATAATCGACGTCGCATGTTAAATTTTGGAGGTTATTTTTTTTCACTGGAAAATTTGGCTTTCGCGGTCGATTTTAGGCGTCGGTTGCTTATTAAGGAACTGACGCTAAATTAAAAGTGATACCCATGTCTGGCCGCTCTTCACATATAGATGTCGGTTTGTGTATTCAACCGACGTTGTAGGGTTTAGGCGTCGGTTTCTTGTATACAACCGACGCCTATAAATGTAACGTTATAAACCATTTCTGTTGTAGTTCTTGTAACCCTAGCACTCATCAAGGTGGAAAACTAATTGATTCGTTGAATCCAGACATGAAAGGTAACGAAGACGACATAGCCAAATTTGTTTTATGTTGTTGGATCATTTAGATCGCAAGAAAACGATCAGTGTTTGAGAACCTCCACCCAAGCGTAGAAAGGCAAATTCAAATGTTCACTCTTGTCTGCAACAACACCATCGAGCCCTGGCATCAACAAATGAAGGGGATGGACGAAGGAGCTGAGTGTGATACCAGTTAGACCAATCAGCAGTTGGGAAGGGTTCTCATGATGACGGATGCAACAGTAAAAGTTATTCATGCCGCCATTGTCATTGCCATCCTCAACTGGAATGGGGAATGGGTCAAAGTAGTAGCTTATGCAGTCTGCTTTAGTTCTATAGTAGAAGCTAAACTCAGAGCTATTGAACTAGCTATAAAGGCGGTGAAAGAATGAGAATACACAACAATCATAATCGAGACAGAAAGCAGCATTGCAACAGAAGCCGTCAAGGAAAGATCAGAAAAATACCACATTCTCTTGCCATGGATACGGATTGTGAAGAAAAAATTGTAAGGTATTTAAGACGTGCAGAGATCATGAAAGTAGATCGTGAACTCATCAGCCTTGTAGATTTTCTGGCCAAGCTTCACATAAAAATATCATAGGAGGATCAGTTTGATGAAGATCCTCCCCTTGACCGTGTTTGTCATCCTCTCCTCTTTTTCTTTTGTAATGGTAGAAGTGTCACTAAATTTTAATTTCTTGTGGACAATTGAAACAAGTTGAAGTTTTCCATACAAGAGGAAAGCGGGTTGAATAAGACTACCTCCTAACTTAAAAAAATCAAGAAAATAACGCTCTCACATCCACAAAAAACAAAATTTGTTCGTTTCTCACGTGTATTTTGGAAATTTGTATTACCTCTTAGCTTAAATTCTAACAAGAAGAACAAATGGTTCGTGTCATGGTTGAGGAAAACGGGAGGAGTCAGGAAGGTGACCTCGCTCATTTACAGGTTTGGTAATATCTGTTAGATAAATTCAATAAGTTTATGACGGCGACGACTGCGAATAGTTGCACTTTCGCTCGATGTTTAAACTCCTACTTATATATATAACTGATGAACGGATTTGTGGGGAAACTGGGGTGTTCACGAACTGGCTTCAAATGCAGGACTCCTCCCATCATGCATAATCCTTCATGGACTATACGACCACTTTCTACTGACACCTGAAGGAGGACCAATTAGATTACACTGGTCCGTCATAGTTTGCAAGTTGGGTAAAAGCTCCGTAAAGGATTCAGTCCTGTATATGTGACAAGCTATGACCAGCCACATGATCTGCCGAAAGTGGTAGTGTCCTAATGCTGAGAGTCGAGGATCGATGGGGCCGTTGACGGTTGACGCATGTGTTGTTTCTTCCATAAGGTGCATTCATCATGAACAACCACCTGCTTCGGGTGGCTTATATTCGTCATGGCGCCGGATCTACAGAAATCTCCCCATGACCAGCTGTTACCTATCGGCAAACTTTCTGCTTTTTCCGGTCCCATTGCTATTAATGTACTGCCCCGCCGACTGACTTGTAACTACGTACCTTCAACTGTAGCTAGTGACGACTGTTAGAATGTTTTTTCGAAGAATAACTGTTTGGCCAGTCAGTGGTTAACACTATAATACTACAAAATTCGATGCTTCTGTCTGTTATAAATGATAGGAACTAAGTTGCTGCTTGGAGAACTAATCAGTAAGACAGGTCCAGATTGGGCGGGTTGATGCTAGTGGGCCGAACCCCTCCCCCATGTTTTCTTGAAATTCCGTACTAATCCATACTTCCCCCGCCAAAAAAATCACTCGCATATAAACACCCATTTCTACACTATATTCGGGACAACTAAACACACCCGCTCGCGCACACGCATGCGCGCACATACATGGGGATGTATTCGTTATTATCTCGGTAATATAAATTCGTTATCCAACGATTCTAGTTACAATTTATTAGACCGGGTTACAATTGACATTTTAGTTACAAATTTTTACTCTTAATTATAATTTGGGGTGGAGGTTTTTTTTTTTTCAGAGACGTATTTTTTACTATTTTGGCATAACAAAATACATAATTGACATTATTTTTACAAAACTTTGTATTATAAAATCAGTCATCTCATTACATTTTGGTGTCTTCCTACTAAAAAACTTGATCCACGGATAACTGACTTTAGTTACCCAACTCGACCAACAAATATATGGTATATAGAGAGTGATTATCTTTAATACCCACGTGGGTATCTCTGCATTCTAGAAATAGTTAATTTCTCTGTATTTTTTACTTTATACGTGAACGGGGTTACATTACTTTTTAAATAGTTACATTACATGCATAGTACTTACAATTGTACAGATGTACAATTATATATTCAATCTAGAATTTTTTACTTTGTATTATGTCCGTTGTTAGTCGAATAGTTACTTTTCACACAACATAGTAACTTTTTTATTTAGACGGTAAATAATTAGTTTTTTTAATGCACAGGAGTAAAATCCTAGTTATCGGCATGGCCAATGAATGAACCATATATATATATAGTAAAATTGGAATATAATCAAATATGTGTTGAATCGACTTTTTTTAAAATCTATAATGATCAAAATAACATTTAATGAGAAAATTAAATATATAGGTTTATCTATTAGTGCGATAGACATTTCAAATAAATTGAGCTCATTCTGATAAGTATAGACCTTGCATCTTAACATACCAAAAATTGAAGACTTCAAACTAATTAAAATGTTGATTTTTGTGCACATTTGATGGATGACCTAAAGTATCCAAATGAGTTGAAAATCAGTCTATCATGAAGTGAAGAATAAGATCCTACATTTTGATTTTATATGTAGTTGATCCAAGATGATAAACTATTGTGTTCTATTTGTTCTTTAATAGAATTGATTCTAGCTTAGTCTGACTCTGTATATACATACATACATGTATGTATGTATATATATATATATATATATATATATATATATATATATATGTAGCATCCAACTCACAAAAACATAATTAACTAATGCGGAAGCGTTCACTAAGCAGCGGATTACAGAAAATCACTAAAAATTTCAAACCTTTTTCAAAGATACCCAATCATAGGAAAACTCTTTCAACAAGAACCAATGTATTACATTTACATCATGGTTCATAAGTATATATCTTATACCATCTCTTCTCGAGGGTTACAACATCAACTGCCTTGTTAAAAGCTAAACACAGACAACATAATAGCCTCGAGGCATCAAGACAAAATCTCAAAACGATACATTAAAAGAACTAAGTACTAACTCCGAGGACGTGAGAGTACAGAGACGACACATAGGACTTCTATCTACAAAACACGACAGACAGCACACTCAACCTGAGTTGTCACTGTTGTCCCTGTTGCTGTTGATGTTCTTCCTCTACAAGATATTCTCAGTCTCTTTCACACTCATCCACCTAAAAATGTTGGTTCCCACGGGGGTGAGACAATTGAAAATTGCCCCAGTGAGAGATATAACTCTCCGCCAGAAACATCATTATTGTAGTTTAATTAATATAAAACTGAGCAGAGGATAAGCAATTTAGACCATTCTCATCTTTTAAAGTATTACACCTATCTATGATTGAACAGTAATTCATCTATTCTCTTTATAAGGAATAGAAAGAACATGTATAACATTTATCTACCATACATTTTCAACATCTCAGGCTTTGCTCATGTCATTCATTATTCTGATGTGTCACCCATGATTCATTCTTGTTTCTATTTGTTGGCCTTAGCCAATCTGCTAAACAGGTATTCACTTATGCCAGACATGTGATTATATATATCATCATGTCTTACTCAAGCATTAAACTATATCAATCAGGTATAAATGTTTCAAGCATTGGACTATACCAATCATGATTACACAGCCAGGCATTGGACTTAAACAACCCTAATTACAGGCATTAAGCCTCTGCCAGGTATTTCTAATTATAGAGGCATGGATAGCATGCAAAACATAACTATCAACATGAGATATCTAGAATCATGATTATAATCAACAGTAGCAGTAAGATATCAACATAAGCATGACTACTGTATGTACACATTTACAGTCTTATGCATATCCACAACATAAGTATAATTACTATCTCTTAGTTGCACTAAGCATCATCTTTATGTAAAGAGAAAAACAAGGGTTATCATCCAATGTGAAGCGTCATGTATAACCCTAAATAGATATTCTATACGGCTGTATTACATCTTTTATTATGCCCTGGGTAATTTGAATTGTACCATTCAAAGTCCAACCGACCCCTGCGAAGGGTTTTTCGGTTCCGTACAAGATCTAGGAGTGCCGGTATCCTAAGATCTCTTCCCCTCGGTCAGTGCGAGTAAACTGCAGTGACATACCAGTCAAACTTCCAACAATGACATATAGTAAACTGATAACAACTAGTCCGTACTTGGTACAAGTTACGACACTAGAAAATGGGGTATACAAAACCCTCTAATCCGAGGTACAACCGCAGCTGTCCTCAATCACATCAAATATTTGAGGCATGACCATAGCCATCCTCCATAACCTGCAATTGTGGATGACAAGTATATATATCCTCAACCTGCCACCCCCGCATATTCAACAATATGCACTCCGAGTTTCCCTTAGGAATACTTGTTTCACCATCCAGCAAGTTCTGACACTGAAGATGGTTCTACGGCACAGGGCACTACATGATTAGAGTTGCACTTGATTAGTTATGCCAATTGGGTGAATTAAGGTTGCATCAAAAAAGTGGACATACAAACCCTAATTCATTTCTAGAAAGCATATTAATATCAAAAACTGAAAAGATATAAAACATATGAAACATAATTTCTCATCTCATCATCACATGGTAATATTCACTTGCCATTCATGAGATTACACCAATCATCATATTATTACAGGATATAAATCCTTTTCACAATATCACAGGGTATCAACTCTTATCAACATAAGAGGAATACACCTCATTCAGGGCTCAACCATGCCCATGAAACATCTTATTACCTCTTACTAGGTAACATCTAACCATATGGCTCACAAGGCCATTAAACATCTTGTCACCTCTCACTAGGCAACAATGACATATTAACTCATGTAATATAATAGTAACACCACTATTTCCTCCATAGGGTTAGGGTTTACTATTCACATCAATTAGGGTTTCATGTTCATTATATCAATCCAACCCTAATATATTGTTCCATGCATCTAGGAGTATCCATCGACATTCCAAGTATTTAATATTCTTATCATTTATCATTAAATGATCATCAACACAAGGTATGAGTTTATCTCTCATCCTTATCATGGTATGATTACATCATACTCATTTTAGCTTACTTATCAAGTATGTTAAACTCATTACATTTCATTGTAACAATTTACATAACACTCTCCTTGTGTATCTTATCCAAAAATATTGGATTTGAGATGCATCAAGGTATATCAACCCTGAAATGCTAAATGTGATATCTATCATGTCTCAATATATCACTTCCCTCATCACTTCTATCTTACTTGAATTTATTAACTTATCTTATAATAAGAAATCTCACATCTTAATACTTTCATCCACTAACCTATCACCTTTACCATGATGTGCATAGATCACACACACGGATTGTCCAACTATCTTCATTGATATGAACTCATCTCAAGTTAAGGCATTTCTTATTATAAGGTTGCCTATAGTCAACCACTTGAGATATTTCATCGTTATAGGGTATTACCCATTATTTCATCATTAAGGTTTACTCATATCATTACCCATACATTAGGGATATGATTTATCATCATTTTGCCCATGATTAGAATTCCATGCAATATAGCCCAAATTTAGGGTTTCACATAGCTTTACTCTGTGTTAGGTTTAAGGTTTCATATGACATCGCCCTCAATTAGGGTTTCACATGAAATCATCCTCAATTAGGGTTTCTCATGGAATCACCCTCAATTAGGGTTTCACTAATAATCCCAATTAGGGTTTCATTCAACTACCCATAAATTAGGGATTCATTATTCATCCATTTAGGGTTTGGCATTTCATTACCTTAAATTAGAGTTACCCAAGTCATTACCCTTAATTAGGGTTACACTATTACCCTTAATTAGGGTTACACTATTACCTTAGATTAGGGTTTCCCTCAGAATTTCCCTAAATCAGGGTTAGGGTTCATTAACCTTCTCAATTAGGGTTTCTTGATCTCTTTACCAAGGATCATACCCTAAATCACCATATGAATCATACTCATGTATGAATTCATTTCTATCATTCTCTCCACTTAATTTGGTTACATCAACCATCTGATCAAATACAAACAACTACGATTGACATAGTATACTGAGCTATTGCTGCCATAAACAATTAGGGTTTGCATTTTAGGGATCATTCACAATTGAAACCATTAAGATCAAACTAATTGAACCCATTGGATCAATATCCAATTACATCAGCATATTTCCTCAAATGGTCAACCATTGCGAATGGTTAACCACTCCAAATAGTTTGAAACTATTTGGTTTCAATCAATTTGTTGAAATCGTTTAACCAATTTCATTGAAACCGATTGGTCCCAAAAATTGAAATTATTTGCCTAAGATATTAATTGAGGTGTGTGCTTGTGATGACATCATCATATTCAAGCTACAAACCCACTAAATTTGCTGTGATTTCCATGGTGGTTTCATCAATCAACCAAAATAAATTTTAGAAATGAAGAAAGCATCAACATTTGATAAGGAATTGAATGCAATAACAATATTAAGGGTTCAAGTTATAAAACCCACCTCCAATTGAGCTTCAAAGCTCTAATCTCACTCCAACAATGGTGGATGAAGTTTTTGCAACTCCCCCTAGGCTCTTCCCCAAGCTTTTGGATGAAAAAGTTGGCTAGGGTTGAAGAGGAGATCGAAATAAGAAGAAAACAATGATTTATTTTTTATTTCCACCATGGAATCAAGGAGAACGAAGGTCAAGGACCTTACCAACAGGTCGGGTCGTCCTCCTTCTCCTCCACAGCTCCTTAGTCGTTTTACCAGCAAGGGGAAAGAAAAGAATCCGAAATGGCCTTTGTTTTGGCTTGGTAAAGGTACTTTTATAAGAAATTCCATGAGAGAGAAAATGCCTTATAAAAATGCATTTAATTCCAAAATTAGTGCCGCCTCTTCCCCCTTTCATTCCTTGGATACGAGGCTATCCCATTTTCCTCTTATTCCTCTCAATTATCCTCAATTTAAAGAAAAGCAAATTAAGCACCTTAGATCATATTATAATAATATCCCAATTTGAGTGGATATTACTTTTCTTTATAATAATGGTGAGTGGGTTATCCACTTGCTTGAGATATTTTCGTGGCCTAGCAAAGGAAAAAAGGTGTTCACACTTGAGCAAATTCAACCATCTCGTTTTTGGTTGAAGGCCCTTCAATGAATACATTTATTTTTGCCCTAAATCAAATTAGGGTTTCAATTAGGATTAAATCTTGATTATTTTAATATCAAGATTCTCTCTCCTCCAACTTAATTCAAATGAGGCGCCCCTCTCATTTGCTTTACTCTAATTGATGCCAAGAAACATTAGGGACCTTATTGAAGTGGTAATTTACATATTACACCCTGGGTTTTGGGTAAATTGCACATTACACCAAAACTAGGTTTTCATGCACATACATTGCTTTATCAGCTCTTTCTTAGTATTTAGGCTTCCATAAGCCATACCTCAGAATCATCTTTACTCTCATGATGCTTCAACACATGAGGAACATATTATCATGCACAATTTGCACTTAAACCCCTCAACTTGGGTAATTTGCACTTTAGTCCAAAACAGGCAAAACATTGATTTCAACAATGTTCAAAAAGGACTAGATTTGCAACATAAGTTCCTCTTGAGCCCTAATTACTTTTCACAAGATGAGATTAAACATTTAATCACTTTTCTTAATCAAAACACCTAGGTTTAAAGTATAACCCAGGTCAGGGATGTTACAAATTATAAACCCCTAACAAGGATTTCATCCTCGAAATCCAGATAAAGGAAGACAGATGTATTTTATTCATCATACTATCTAGTCTTCACATATCATCTCCTTATTATAGAGACACCATAAAACTTTGATCAACACCAAGTGTTTCCATACAAGATTCTCATAGAATCAATACACAAGGCACATGCCCCACTGTCCCTCATCATTGACGATAGAGTCAACTTTGTGTCAAATAACACTTTTCTTATTCAGAGAAGCATCATACATTCATTATTAGTATCATGTTTATGCAGAGCATAAACCCCTTACATATTATGTTCATATTATTTTATATAATCAGACTATTTTCATAGTTGACCACTCCAGGTAGCCAACCTAACCCATCTGATAACTCTTAGATACCATAATCTTTCACCTTGGTATCTATCACATGTGTTGGAAAAACATCATATATATCTCTTCCTTTCATCTTGGAACATTAATTGTTTCATATGTCCTCATCATGGGACCAAAGTCCAAGATAACTGATACTTTTCGAAGTATCCACCACATGAACACATTTATCTTATGCACATCAAGTGTCCTAAGACCCACTTGATTACCATGTCTCTGAAAGGAAAGAAAACACGGATTCATATTCCTCTTATTAATTTGTGTATTTTCAACTATTCATGAACCATTTACTCTTTATCTCATCCTAGGTTCCTTGCCTTTAGCATTGAAATTTGTAAGCATGATTGCATGTCATTATCCCTTTCTTTATTATTATCTAGCATGTTTATGATTATCTCATGATCTCATCACATTTCCCATTTCCTTATTATGGGAAAGATCTTTATTATGCTGGCATCATTATTGAACAGGGTTCATCTCCCTCATTCTTATTCTTATCTTATGAGGAGTACACTTTTAGTTCCTCATACAACATACTCATCTGAGATTATCTCAGACTTCTCTTTCTTATGCATGGGATATGACACATTTATTCGTTCCATATTTATGATTTCATGATACTCATTAGATTGTCTCAAAATGACTACTTGATCAGAGCAATCAAAAAGACAACAATCTAAGAGTTTCCATACCCACTTTATCATCAATAGTTGTATACCTGGCCAGGGTATATAAATACTGAGATTAAGTGGTATGCACTTTGTATACTATCATATTTCTTCTTTTCATATTATCACAAGCATAAGACTTAACATCCCTGAATTTCAATCAGGCATCTCTTCTGTACCTCATCATTTCTCAAGGAGGTAAGAACAACATAAAACATTTGTAATGTTTTACTATGCAAAGCATAGGTCCTCATAGGACTAATCAAGGAGAGTTCAATCAATTCCTTTCTCAATTAATCCAGGAATTCATAAAATGACATATTTGAATAACATTATCTTGCCTAACTTGTCATAATTCATGGATTATTCACTGTCTCAGGCTAACTCTGCCTCAAAGATTGATTCAACGGGCTAAGGTTGAGCACAGACTCAATTTAAGTCCAGAAATTCATCATTTCCTTTTGCTTCAACCTGCAGATGCTGATTACAAATCATGTTGATATCTAAAACATCATCATTGGGGTTGGTAATCTGGGTTACAGTGCCAATGCTTGATCCACTATATACATTACTGTTGTCCGAAATTCTCCAACAGTAATACTTAAAGAAAGATTTTCTCATCATAGATGGATCAACTAGGAGATTCTCAGACAATTGTCTCTCTCTTACTTGCTCCCATGCACCTCTTCTTGGTGCAACATTGCTGCTCTCAGCAGCAATCTCCTCATGTGACCCAGTCATCTTTAAGTTCTTCTTCTCTTATATGAGTAGAAGACATTATCAGATACATTGGATGATACCAGAACAGACTCTACTACCTTAGTCCTATGTCTCTGTAGACTCAGCAAACCTAGGGCTCTGATACCACTTAATTGTAGCAACCAACTCACAAAAACATAATTAACTAATGCGGAAGCGTTCACTAAGCAGCGGATTACAGAAAATCACTAAAAATTTAAAACCTTTTTCAAAGATACCCAATCATAGGAAAACTCTTTTAACAAGAACCAATGTATTACATTTACATCATGGTTCATAAGTATATATCGTATACCATCTCTTCTCGAGGGTTACAACATCAAATGCCTTGTTAAAAGCTAAACACAGACAACATAATAGCCTCGAGGCATCAAGACAAAATCTCAAAACGATACATTAAAAGCACTAAGTACTAACTTCGAGGACGTGAGAGTACAAAGACGACACATATGACTTCTATCTACAAAACACGACAGACAGCACACTCAACCTGAGTTGTCACCGTTGTCCCTGTTGCTGCTGATGTTCTTCCTCTACAAGATATTCTCAGTCTCTTTCACACTCGTCCACCTAAAAATCTTGGTTCCCACGGGGGTGAGACAATTGAAAATTGCCACAGCGAGAGATATAACTCTCCGCCAGAAACATCATTATTGTAGTTTAATTAATATAAAACTGAGCAAACGATAAGCAATTTAGATCATTCTCATCTTTTAAAGTATTACACCTATCTATGATTGAATAGTAATTCATCTATTCTCTTTATAAGGAATAGAAAGAACATGTATAACATTTATCTACCATACATTTTCAACATCTCAAGCTTTGCTCATGTCATTCATTATTCTGACGTGTCACCCATGATATATTCTTGTTTCTATTTGTTGGCCTTAGCCAATCTGCTAAACAGGTATTCACTTATGCCCGACATGTGATTATATATATCATCATGTCTTATTCAAGCATTAAACTATATCAATCAGGTATAAATGTTTCAAGCATTGGACTATACCAATCCTGATTACACAGCCAGGCATTGGACTTTAAACAACCCTAATTACAGGCAATAAGCCTCTGCCAGGTATTTCTAATTATAGAGGCATGGATAGCATGCAAAACATAAATATCAACATGAGATATCTAGAATCATGATTATAATCAACAGTAGCAGTAAGATATCAACATAAGCATGACTACTGTATGTACACATTTACAGTCTTATGCATATCCACAACATAAGTATAATTACTATCTCTTAGTTGCACTAAGAATCATCTTTATGTAAAGAGAACAAACAAGGGTTATCATCCAATGTGAAGCGTCATGTATAACCCTAAATAGATATGCTATACAGCTGTATTACATCTTTTATTATGCCCTGGGGAATTTGAATCGTACCATTCAAAGTCCAACCGACCCCTGTGAAGGGTTGTTCGGTTCCGTACAAGATCTAGGAGTGCCGGTATCCTAAGATCTCTTTCCCTCGGTAAGTACGAGTAAACTGCAATGACATACCAGTTAAACTGCCAACAATGACATATAGTCAACTGATAACAACTAGTCCGTACTTGGTACAAGTTACGACACTAGAAAATAGGGTATACAAAACCCTCTAATCCGAGGTACAACCACAGCTGTCCTCAATCACATCAAATATTTGAGGCATGACCATAGCCATCCTCCATAAGCTGCAATTGTGGATGACAAGTATATATATCCTCAACCTATCACCCCCGCATATTCAACAATATGCGCTCCGAGTTTCCCTTACGAATACTCGTTTCACCATCCAGCAAGTTCTGACACTGAAGATGGTTCTACGGCACAGGGCACTACATGATTAGAGCTGCAGTTGATTAGTATGCCAATTGGGTGAATTAAGGCTGCATCAAACAAGTGGATATACAAACCCTAATTCATTTCTAGCAAGCATATAAATATCAAAACCTGAAAAGATATAAAACATATGAAACATAATTTCTCATCTCATCATCACATGGTAATATTCACTTGCCATTCATGAGATTAAACCAATCATCATATTATTACAGGATATAAATCCTTTTCACAATATCACAGGGTATCAACTCTTATCAACATAAGAGGAATACACCTCATTCAAGGATCAACCATGCCCATGAAACATCTTATTACCTCTTACTAGGTAACATCTAACCATATGGCTCACAAGGCCATTAAACATCTTGTCACCTCTCACTAGGCAACAATGACATATTAACTCATGTAATATAATAGTAACACCACTATTTCCTCCATAGGGTTAGGGTTTACTATTCTCATCAATTAGGGTTTCATGTTCATTTTATCAATCCAACCCTAATATATTGATCCATGCATCTAAGAGTATCCATCGACATTCCAAGTATTTAATATTCTTATCATTTATCATTAAATGATCATCAACACAAGGTATGAGTTTATCTCTCATCCTTATCATGGTATGATTACATCATACTCATTTTATCTTACTTATCAAGTATGTTAAACTCATTACATTTCATTGTAACAATTTACATAACACTCTCCTTGTGTATCTTATCCAAAAATATTGGATTTGAGATGCATCAAGGTATATCAACCCTGAAATGCTAAATGTGATATCTATCATGTCTCAATATATCACTTCCCTCATCACTTCTATCTTACTTGAATTTATTAACTTATCTTATAATAAGAAATCTCACATCTTAATACTTTCATCCACTAACATATCACCTTTACCATGATGTGCATAGATCACACACAAGGATTGTCCAACTATCTTCAATGATATGAACTCATCTCAAGTTAAGGCATTGCTTATTATAAGGTTGCATATAGTCAACCACTTGAGATATTTCATCGTTATAGGGTATTACCCATTATTTCATCATTAAGGTTTACTCATATCATTACCCAGACATTAGGGTTATGATTTATCATCATTTTGCCCATGATTAGAATTCCATGCACTATAGCCCAAATTTAGGGTTTCACATAGCTTTACTCTGTGTTAGGTTTAAGGTTTCATATGACATCGCCCTCAATTATGTTTTCACATGGAATCATCCTCAATTAGGGTTTCTCATGGAATCACCCTCAATTAGGGTTTCACTGATCATCCCAATTAGGGTTTCATTCAACTACCCATAAATTAGGGATTCATTATTCATCCATTTAGGGTTTGGCATTTCATTACCTTAAATTAGAGTTACCCAAGTCATTACCCTTAATTAGGGTTACACTATTACCTTAGATTAGGGTTTCACTCATAATTTCCCTAAATCAGGGTTAGGGTTCATTAACCTTCTCAATTAGGGTTTCTTGATCTCTTTACCAAGGATCATACCCTAAATCACCATATGAATCATACTCATGTATGAATTCATTTCTATCATTCTCTCCACTTAATTTGGTTACATCAACCATCCGATCAAATACAAACAACTACGATTGACATAGTATACTGAGTTATTGCTGCCATAAACAATTAGGGTTTGCATTTTAGGGATCATTCACAATTGAAACCATTAAGATCAAACCAATTGAACCCATTGGATCAATATCCAATTACATCAGCATATTTCCTCAAACGGTCAACCATTGCAAATGGTTAACCACTCCAAACAGTTTGAAACTATTTGGTTTCAATCAATTTGTTGAAATTGTTTAACCAATTTCATTGAAACCGATTGGTCCCAAATTTTGAAATTGTTTGCCTAAGATATTAATTGAGGTGTGTTCTTGTGATGACATCATCATCTTCAAGCTACAAACTCACAAATTTGCTGTGATTTCCATGGTGGTTTCATCAATCAACCAAAATAAATTTCAGAAATGAAGAAAGCATCAACATTTGATAAGGAATTGAATGCAATAACAATATTAAGGGTTCAAGTTATAAAACCCGCCTCCAATTGAGATTCAAAGCTCCAAGCTCACTCCAACAATGGTGGATGAAGTTTTTGCAACTCCCCCTAGGCTCGTCCCCAAGCTTTTGGATGAAAAAGTTAGCTAGGGTTGAAGAGGAGATCGAAATAAGAAGAAAACAATGATTTATTTTTTATTTCCACCATGGAATCAAGGAGAACGAAGGTCAAGGACCTTACCAACAGGTTGGGGTCGTCCTCCTGCTTCTCCACAGCTCCTTAGTCGTTTTCCAAGCAAGGGGAAAGAAAAGAATCCGAAATGGCCTTTGTTTTGGCTTGGTAAAGGTACTTTTATAAGAAATTCCATGAGAGAGAAAATGCCTTATACTAATGCATTTAAATCCAAAATTAGTTTCTCCTCTTCCCCCTTTCATTCCTTGGATACGAGGCTATCCCATTTTCCTCTTATTCCTCTCAATTATCCTCAATTTAAAGAAAAGCAAATTAAGCACCTTAGATCATATTATAATAATATCCCAATTTGAGTGGATATTACTTTTCTTTATAATAATGGTGAGTGGGTTATCCACTTGCTTGAGATATTCTCGTGGCCTAGCAAAGGCAAAAAGGTGTTCACACTTGAGAAAATTCAACCATCTCATTTTTGGTTGAAGGGCCTTCAATGAATACATTTATTTTTGCCCTAAATCAAATTAGGGTTTCAATTAGGATTAAATCTTGATTATTTTAATATCAAGATTCTCTCTCCTCCAACTTAATTCAAATGAGGCGCCCCTCTCATTTTCTTTACTCTAATTGATGCCAAGAAACATTGGGGACCTTATTGAAGTGGTAATTTACATATTACACCCTGGGGTTTGGGTAAATTGCACATTACACCAAAACTTGGTTTTCATGCACATACATTGCTTTATCATCTCTTTCTTGGTATTTAGGCTTCCATAAGCCATACCTCAGCATCATCTTTACTCTCATGATGCTTCAACACATGAGGAACATATTATCATGCACAATTTGCACTTAAACCCCTCAACTTGGGTAATTTGCACTTTAGTCCAAAACAGGCAAAACATTGATTTCAACAATGTTCAAAAAGGACTAGATTTGCAACATAAGTTCCTCTTGAGCCCTAATTACTTTTCACAAGATGAGATTAAACATTTAATCACTTTTCTTAATCAAAACACCTAGGGTTAAAGTATAACCCAGGTCAGGGATGTTACAATATATATATATATATATATATATATATATATATATATATATATATATATATATATAACATATTCAATGTCTGCACGGGTAGTTACCCGCCCCCCTCTTTTAGTTTTTTTTAGAGTTTCTTATCTTACACATGTAGAGGGTTACTTTATCTTGAAGATTATTACTTTTCATACATAAACAGTTACATTTGTAACATCTATAACAAATATACAATTACATATATATTTGATGTGTATTCTGCCCAGTTTTACCTTTTTAGTAGTATAGTTACTGTTTTATTAACATAGTTACTTTTTTGTCCAGGGTATTACTTTTCTAACCATATACTTACTTTTCAGGATGCATGGGTAGAGAAAATCTAGGCTATCTGTAGGAAAAAGAATGAATGGTATATACATACATACACACACACACACACACACATATATATATATATATATATATATATATATATATATATATATATATATATATATATATATATATATATATATATATATATATATATATATATATATATATATATATATATATATATATATATAGGGCCCATCTTTATTGCCCGCGCGGGTAGCTACCCGCCCACCCTTCTGACCATTTTTTTTCAAAAAAAAATTTCGCAATTGTAGAGGACTATTTTGTCTAGCTCTTCAAAACAATTTAGCCAAAAATAATATCATTTGCCCCTCCAAAATCAAAAACCCATCCTTATATATATCTGCTGTATATTTTGTACAGAGTTACTCTTTTATTCGTGTAATTACTTTCTGTTCACCATAGTTACTTTTTTTACAGCAGAGTTGTTTTTTGGCCAGGAGAGTTACTTTTTTGGCTGCCGGGTAGCGAAAATCCAGGCTACTCGTGCGGGCAACGAATGAACACCCATATATATATATATATATATATATATATATATATATATATATATATATATATATATATATATATATATATATATGCATGATCCTATGAGAGCCCTGCTTATATGAGAGCATAAGATCCCTTTCTATAACTACAAAGTTATAGCTTATTTTTCAAATCCAACTATACATATGGAAATAACATGATTGACACTACCTTCAGACAAACTATGATCAGTTTTCATTTGATTGTTCATAAATGCAATTTGTGTTTATTGCATCTAACGGTCATCTCTAAACACAATAAGGAGCGTTGAAATTGTTTCCGTTGTTGCAGACAATCTACATGTATTGTGTGTATGAAATTTCATCAGTAGGTACATATAGTGGTAGTCTTCCAATCTATACGATTTTATCATGATTAGAATGTCATGTGTAAGAGTTATTCAGAAGGCTCTGATTCTCTCACCATCATAGGGCTTTCACAGGATCACTCCAATATATATATCATGTATGTATATATATATATATATATATATATATATATATATATATATATATATATATATATATATATATATATATCTATGTATATATATACACATATATATGTGTGTATATGAATATATATATATATATATATATGTGTGTGTGTGTGTGTGTGTGTGTGTGTGTGTGTGTGTGTGTGTGTATAGAGAGAGAGAGAGTCAGGCTAGAATACACTCGAGTGTATTCAGACCAGAATACACTCAAGTAGTTTTTCATGATGAATATGTTTTCAAAAATCTAATCCATTAATCTTCTTAATCATCTTGTACACAACTCATATAAAAATTTGAGCACATTTGGACATTTATAGGTCATGTTATAAAGACCTCAAAAATTATGCATTTCAGATTAGTTTTGTGCGTTGATTTTGTTGTCCTTGGATGAGTGACTTACACTCATCCAAATGACCTCAAATTTTGTATGTGGCCTATTATTATTGTAACCATGAAGATCAATGGATTAGATTTTGGAAAAACATGGTATAGATAGGCAAACACCATTGGGTTGTACAACGTGATTCTTACAGTAGAGTGTATTCTAGCATATATATATATATATATATATATATATATATATATATATATATATATATATATATATATATATATATATATATATATATATATATATATATCCTCAGCGTTCTTCAAGTCTTGGATCATCAACTTAGTATAGTTTTCAGAGTCTATAAGGTCCTTATTTAGTGGGTCCTTCATAAGCTCATTCCTTATATCGATCAGGTTGTTCTTGCAGTCTATCAGAAGTTTGGGAATATTAACTTTCTCCTTGGACCAAGTTTTGAGTTTAGATTTGAGTTTCATGTGTTTCCTTGCAAAAATGTACATTGGGTTGCCTTGTATCTCTTCATTACATGCCTCAGCAATGAGATCTTTATATCCCATCCATTTTGTCCAGAAATTAACAAACCTGAACGGTCTGGGTTTGTTAACTTTTTCTTGAATTTGTATAATCAAGGGTGTGTGATCACTGATGTCCGTAGCTACAGCTTTGACATTTACATTGGGAAAGAGATTCAACCAGTAGTTGTTAACCAGAGCTCAATCGAGCTTGCTTGCGATCCTCCTCTCTGTTTTGCCTTCATTGTTCCAAGTGTAGATGCCATCCCCTGTCATCAGGAGTTCACAAAGGTCAGCCACATTAATGGTGTGGTTGAAAGATTTAATGTAAGTTTCTAGGACTATCCTTCCTCCTTTCTTTTCTTCTTGCAGTCAAACGTTGTTAAAGTCACCCATCAGTAGCCAAGGTTCTTTGATATAACCAGACATATCAATGATATTGTTCCAGAGATCCTTCCTTTGTGTGTGAAGGTTAAAAGCATAAATATCTAAGAACTAGAATCTCAAACCTCCTTTATTAGTGCATATAGAAGTTATTGTTTGCTCTGTCTTCCTATGTATTTGAATATCCCATATATTCAGATTCCATCCAAAACAAATTCGGCCATTCTCCACTTCATTCAAGTTGTGGGTATGGCACCATCCTCTAAGGAAGACAGTGTCCATGTAGTTAACATTGCATCTTTTAATCTTGGATTCAATAATTGTTGACATAGTTACATTGCTAGATTTGATCCAGTTCCAAACTTCTCTTCTTTTCGGGGCTTTACAGATCCCCTTTACATTCCAAACTGGGACATACATCTAGAGGTCTTTGTTTGTTCTAGTACACCTAGGAGGCTCTCTATCCTTTTCCTTCTCTTTATCTTTCTCCTTCTCTTTCTCTTTCTCATTCCCCTTCCCTTTGTTTCTCGTCTTATCAGCCTTGGATTTCTCTTGGTCAAGGATTTCCTCAGTTTCCTTATCAGATTCACTCGGGACCCTGAAAGGATTTGAATCTTCAGCTCCTTCAATGATAGGAATTATGATCTCCCCTTCTTCAGTTGATATTTCATTGTTTGGAGTAGGGTTTGGGATAGCAAGAGGTTTCCTCGCATGCCATACCTTCTTAGGAACCTGGAACTCATCATCTTTGGTAGTCGAGGCTTCCTTAACCTTGGTAGGGCACTCCTCATCAGTGTGACCGAAGACTTTGCAGAGACTACATTTCTTGGGAAAGTGTTTGCATTGGATCTTGAATGGGATCTTCTCCTTCCTAGGAACATTCAACCAAACTGTGTCTGGTGTTTCCTCTTCAGCCTCAATCTCAATTAGGACCCTAGCCTTATCAGTGCCAGGCCTTTCCATTGCTTTGGTATCCACATGGAGAACCTTACCCACCCCTACAGTGATTGTTCCTGCTGCTTTCTTCATCCATGTTTTTCCATTAGATGGGATCGTGGTCCAGACTGGCATGGACGTTAGTGCATCCCTCTTCATAATGTCTCCATATTTATAGTCCTTCGTGATGACCAACTAGTTTTCAAACCAACGGGGACAACTATTGAGGCACTCCTTCTTATCTTATGCATTAGCAAATCAAATAATAAAGAAGCCTTCTTCCTTTGAGATCAGGTCAATGTCGCCTTTTGGTCCCCATACTCACCTGCTCTAAGCCATCATATGTGGATAAAAGGGTCTCTTTCCCATGACATAGAGAGAGACTGAGAATTCCCACACATCCTTCATACGACTGTATTCCTCCACATCGAGTTCGACGATGGTTCGTTCGTTCTTCTTTGTAGGTTTAGGAAAGATCATCTCCTCACTGTCTTTATCCTATGCAGGAGTCCTTTAATTTACCGATGGTAGTCCATCAAAGTTTAGGATTTCTAGCAAAAGAGTCCTTCTTCGAGTAGTTTGGTGTTTCGGTGGTGGTTTAGGTTGGTGAGGAGTTGGAGGAGTCGGTGGGGATTGTGGTATTGAGGGGGGAAGTGGCCAGGTTGGTGGGTGAGGCCGTCGTGGCCACCGGTCCTATCCAGTCACCTGGTTGATCGCCAGAGAAACCTAGGAGACGGAGGGGGTGGGTGTGTGTGTGTGTGTGTGTCTGTATATATATATATATACAGAGAGAGAGAGAAAGAGAGAGAGAGAGAGGGAGAGAGTCAGGCTAGAATACACTCGAGTAGTTTTCATAATGCAATATTTTTTTTCAAAAATCTAATCCATTGATCTTCTCAAAGATCTTGCGAATTTCTCATATAAAAAAGTTGAGCACATTTGGACATTTATTGGTCATGTTATAAAGACTGCAAAAATTATGCATTTCAGATTAGTTTCGTGTGTCGATTTTGTTGCCCTTGGATGAGTGACTTACAATCATCCAAATGGACTCAAAATTTGTATGTAGCCTAATTATAATATGAAAGTGAAGATCAATGGTTTACATTATGCAAAAAATAGTCTTGATATGCAAACAGACTTGAGTGTATTTCTGTGATCTGTACACTCGAGTGTATTCTAGCCTGATTCTATTATATATATATATATATATATATATATATATATATATATATATATATATATATACATATACATATACATATATATACAAACATGTACATATATATATATATATACATATATATTTGTATACATGCATATAGAGTCAGGCTAGAATACACTCGAGTGTACATATCACATTGTACACCTCAATGGGGTTTTCCAATCTAGACCATATTTTCCCAAAATCTAATCATTGATCTTCATGATTACAATAATAATATGCCCCATACAAAATTTGAGCTCATTTGGATGAGTGTAAGTCACTCATCAATAGACAAGAAAATTGATTCACAAAGCTAATTTGAAATGTATGACTTTTGTCTCCCTTAATTGCACGACCTATAAATGTCCAAATGAGCTGAATTTTAGTGTGTAGTATGTTCTTAAGATATTTAATAAGATCAATGGTTTAGATTTTTCAAAAAGTAACTGCATCTTTAAAAATGACTGAGGTGTATGGTACATCCGATAGACTCGAGTGTACACTAGCCTGACTCTCTCTCTCTCTCTCTATATATATATATATATATATATATATATATATATATATATATGTGTGTGTGTGTGTGTGTGTATGCGTGTGTGTGGGTGGGTGGGTGTGTATATATATGAATATATATATATATATATATATATATATATATATATATATATATATATATATATATGTATATATATATATATGTGTGTGTGTGTATGTGTGTGTCTATATATATATATATATATATATATATATATATATATATATATATATATATATATATATATATATATATAGAGAGAGAGAGAGAGAGAGAGAGAGATTTCATTCGTTGCCCATAGGTAATGTGGATTTTGCTACCCCAGCCTCCAGAATAGCAATTGTTTGGTCTATAAAGTATATATCTAGATAATAATATAACTACGTCATAAAAAAAGTAACTATTTGACTAAAAAGGTAAAAACAGACAATGTACACAATAAAATTTTTTGAATAAATATGCAATTATATATTTGTTACAATAACTACTATGCATGTAAAGTAACTATTTGGAAGGTAATGTAATCATGTACATGTGTAAAGTAAAAAATTATAGAAAAAGTAACTAATTTTGGAGCGGGTAGCTACCCGCGTCGGTATTAAAGATAAGCCTATACATATATAAATATAAATATATATATAGACATATATGTATATTTGTGTATATATATATGTATGTGTATATATGTATGTATGTATATACATATGTATATGTGTATATATATGTGTGTATAAATAAATAAATAAATAAATATATATATATATATATATATATATGTTTGATATCTATGTTGGATACTACACTTTTGTTACTCGTGTCTAGTTTTGTAACATGAAGACACCAAATTGTAATGAGACTACCAAATTTATAGTATAAAGACTCATTTTTAGACATTATACTAATTTTGTATTGTGTTCTCTGGAAATAGTAAAAATGACACATACGAATAAAAAAAAATCTTCATCCCAAAATATAACTATGAGTGGAAATTTATAATTAGAATGTCAAAATAGTAATCGAAACGCTTAGAATATAACCAAACACACACATAGATAAATATACATATACATATAGGGTGTTCATTCAATGCTCGTGTGGGTAGCTAACCACCCCCTATTTTGGTTTTTTTAGAGCTTTTTACTTTTGACATGTAGAGGGTTACTTTACCTTGCAAATTGTTACTTTTCATGTATAAATAGATATATTTACAACATTTATAACAAATATATAATTACATATTTATTTTGTTGTGTATTCTACCGGATTTATTTTTTGAGTTGAATAGTTACTTTTTTATCCAACGAGTTACCTTTATGATCATATAGTTACTTTTCAGGTGAGACAGGTAGAGAATTTTAGGCTACCCACACAGGTATTAAAGATGAACTATATATATATATATATATATATATATATATATATATATATATATATATATATATATATATATATATATATATACTCATATAGAGTCCAATTGAGTGTATAGATCACATGAATACACTCAAGTGTGTTTTCATATCAAGACTATTTTTTGCAAAATGTAAACCATTGATATTCACCATCATACTATAACTAGGCTACATACAAAGTTTGAGCCCATTTGGAAGAGTGTAAGTCACTCATCCAAGGGCAACAAAATCGACACACAAAACTAATTTGAAATGCATAATTTTTGCAGTCTTTAGAACATGACCTATAAATGTCTAAATGTGCTCAAATTTTGTGTATGAGCTAATCACAAGATTTTTAAGAAGATCAACAAATTAGATTTTTTTTTTAAATATTGCATCATGAAAAACTTCTTGAGTGTATTCTGCTCTGAATACACTCGAGTGTATTCTAGCCTAACTCTCTCTCTCTATATATGTATGTATAAATAATTACATTTATAACATTTATACAAATATATAATTACATAATTATTTTTTGTGTATTCTACCCGGATTTACTTTTTGAGTCAAATAGTTATTTTTTATCCAGTGAGTTACTTTTATGACCATATAGTTAATTTTTTGGGTGAGACAGTTAGAGAATTCTAGGCTACTCAAATGGGTATTAAAGATGAACTATATATATGTATATATATATATATATATATATATATATATATATATATATATATATATATATATGTGTGTGTGTGTGTGTGTGTGTGTGTGTATTGAATGCCCTCGTGGGTAGCCAAGTTAATTACCCGTGCATTGAGACGTGGTGGCATTGTTTGTAGTTAAATCAAACTCCATTATGGTTGCATGGTAGCGGTGGCATCTATTGTAATTATGCATATTTCATTTATGTATGCATGGAGTAGCGGGGGCACATATTATAATTAAGTAGAAATCAGTTACGTATTGCATGGAACACGGTGGTATTATTTTTTAATTCAAGCTTTGTTACTAGTGCATGTGTATGATGTCACTATTTGTGGCTAGATGTCAATTAATTATGAGTGCATGCACTAGTGGGAAAGATAGATGTAGACATTAAGGCATACATGTTAGGTTAATAGAAAAGTTATTTAGAACAAGAGCTTTAAACAATGTTCACTCTAAACATATATCCATTGTTGACTCATAATTAGGAGATGTTCCACGTAGTTTTCATGTATATAATATGGATACAATATTTAATATAGTCAGGTTGTATTACAAGATGTGAACCTTGATTACATTTTTTTCATTTTCATTACAATTTTTTTATTCACATTATATAATATTCCTTCTTATAACAGTTTACTTTGTATGAAATTTTATTGTCTTAGATAGAAAATTTAATAGATCCAAAATGTAATATTAATTGTGATCCTTAATATAAATTTCTCATTTTTATTATGGACTCTTAGTTATCATTACAAAACATTCTTTCTTAGTACAATTTCTGTGTACTGGGTTCATTCTCTAAGATAATAAAATTCTATACACCCAGGTAGTAATAAAGAATGTCATCATTGGCTACAACTTTTAAATTCTCATTATGAGTTCTTTATTCTCATTACAAAGTGTTCTTTATTATTACAACTTTTGATGTATTGAGATTCATTCACTTGGATAGTAGAATTGGATACATGCAGATTGTATTACAAAATGTCATCCTTGGTTACATTTTTTTCCTTTTCATTACAATTTATATGTATAGATTACAAATCTTTCTTTCTTATTACATAATGCCCTCTTTCTTTAGTTTTTGTTATAAGTTACTATACATTGTCAAAATACCACTTGTTTACTTGTTTCTATTCTTTATACTTTTTTCTAGCACATTACGTTTTTGTTTGTTGTATTACAAAATGTGTGTTTTGGTTACAATGTGCTCTTGCATATTACATTTTTCCTTTGGTCGTTACAGTTTCTCTTTGCTAGTTATAGTTACTCTTTGCGATTTATTTTGTTTTGAATTATCTATTCTAATTACATGATATTTATTTTTATTATAACTTATTAATTTTGTAGGCATATTCTTTTGTGGGCATCTAAATTTATACAAATATGATGGAAAATACAACTATAGTGTAAAACTTTTTTG